>JAKLTH010000106.1:55000-80305 GCA_025175895.1 Wurfbainia villosa | reverse complement strand
CATGTCGCTCCGGTGTCATACCGTCCTAGGCTTGCGCTTGCGCTCGTTGCTTGCGTCGTGTGGTCAATGGTGTCGTCTCGTCGGCCCGAAGGGTCGCTCACCGCGTGCGGTGCCATAGTCCCCAACGACGGTGTATGCATTGGCAAAGTCGTGCACGAGCGTCGGCTTGCAATGCCAGTGGTCGTCGGGAGGACCATTGGCCCCGTCGGTCGCTCGCTAAACTGTCATCCTGAACTGCCCCTTTGAACCATCTGCCTTGCACAGGGGGCTGGGCACCTGCCGCTATATATCCCGCAGGCACGAACCATGTGCTTGCAGCCCCAGTGCCCATGGGGCTAGTCCGTCGGTGTCGGCAGGTGCGCGGGGGTATGGCCATGTCGCTCGGTGCACACCAAGTCCCTTAGAATCGCCTACCTTGCATGGGGGTATGGCCATGTCGCTCGGTGTCATGCACGTCCTAGGCTTGCGCTTGCCGCTCGTTGCTTGCGTGCGTGGTCCAATGGTGTCGTCTCGTCGACGACGAGCAACGGGTTGCTCACGCGTCGCGGTCTGCCATAGTCCCCAAAGACGGTGTAAGCATTGGCAAAGTCGTGCCTGCGGCGGCTTGCAATGCGGGAGGACCATTGGCCCGTCGGTCGCTTAAGCTGTCATCTGAGCGCCCCTTTGAACCATCGCCTTGCACGGTGGGCACCTGCCGCTATATATCCCGCAGGCACGAACCATGTGCTTGCAGCCCCAGTGCCCATGGGGCTAGTCCGTCGGTGTCGGCAGGTGCGCGGGGGTATGGCCATGTCGCTCGGTGCACACCAAGTCCCTTAGAATCGCCTACCTTGCATGGGGGTATGGCCATGTCGCTCGGTGTCATGCACGTCCTAGGCTTGCGCTTGCCGCTCGTTGCTTGCGTGCGTGGTCCCATGGTGTCGTCTCGTCGACGACGGGCAACGGGTCGCTCACCGCGTGCGGTGCCATAGTCCCCAACGACGGTGTACGCATTGGCAAAGTCGTGCCTGGCCTTGCAATGCCAATGGTCGTCGGGAGGACCATTGGCCCGTCGGATCGCTTCATAGCTGTCATCTGAGCCCCTTTGAACCATACGCCTTGCACAGGGGGCGGGGCACCTGCCGCTATATATCCCGCAGGCACGAACCATGTGCTTGCAGCCCCTGTGCCCATGGGGCTAGTCCGTCGGTGTCGGCAGGTGCGCGGGGGTATGGCCATGTCGCTCGGTGCACACCAAGTCCCTTAGAATCGCCTACCTTGCTTGGGGGTATGGCCATGTCGCTCGGTGTCATGCACGTCCTAGGCTTGCGCTTGCCGCTCGTTGCTTGCGTGCGTGGTCCAATGGTGTCGTCTCGACGGCGTTGCTCACGCGTGCGGTGCCATAGTGTGTATGCATTGGCAAAGTCGTGGCCAATGGTTGTCGGGAGGACTATTGGCCCCGTCGGTCGCTCGCCAAACTGTCATCCTGAACTGCCCCTTTGAACCATCTGCCTTGCACAGGGGGCTGGGCACCTGCTGCTATATATCCCGCAGGCACGAACCATGTGCTTGCAGCCCCGGTGCCCATGGGGCTGGTCCGTTGGTGTCGGTAGGTGCGCGTGGGTATGGCCATGTCGCTTGGTGTCATCAATGTCCTAGGCTTGTGCTTGTCGCTCGCTGCCTGCGTGCATGGCCCCATGGTGTTGTCGTGTCGACGACGGGCAACGGGTAGCTCACCGTGTGCGGTGCCATAGTCCCCAACGACGGTGTATGCATTGGCAAAGTCGTGCATGAGCGGCGGCTTGCAAAGCCAATGGTCGTCGGGAGGACCATTGGCCCCGTCGGTCGCTCGCCAAACTGTCATCCTGAACTGCCCCTTTGAACCATCTGCCTTGCACAGGGGGCTGGGCACCTGTTGCTATATATCCCGCAGGCACGAACCATGTGCTTGCAGCCCCGGTGCCCATGGGGCTGGTCCGTTGGTGTCGGTAGGTGCGTGGGGGGTGGCCATGTCGCTTGGTGTCATGAACGTCCTAGCCTTGTGCTTGTCGCTTGCTGCCTGCGTGCATGGCCCCATGGTGTCGTCGTGTCGACGATGGGCAACGGGTTGCTCACCGTTTGCGGCTTGTGCCTGCCTCTTGGCGCCTGTGTGCGTGGTTCCTATGGTCTCCCTGTCGCTCAGTATTGTGTGCGTCCTAGGCTTGTGCTTGTCACATGCTGCCTGCGTGCGTGGTCCCTTGGCCTCCTTGCTGCTCAGTATCACGTGCGTCCTAGGCTTGCGCTTGTCCCCCGTTGCCTGTGTGCGTGGTCCCTTGGTTGCCCTGCTGCTCACTATCCGCACGTCCTAGGCTTGCGCTTGTCGCCCGTTGCCTGTGTGCGTGGTCCCTTGGTGGCCTTGCCGCTCACTATCCGCACGTCCTAGGCTTGCGCTTGTCGCCCGCTGCCTGCGTGCATGGGGCCCTTGGTGCCTTTGTCGCTCAGTATCCGCGCGTCCTAGGCTTGTGCTTGTCGCTTGCTGCCTGCGTGCGTTGTCCCTTTGTCTCCATGCCGCTCAGTATCGCGTGCGTCCTAGGCTTGCGCTTGTTGCCCGCTGCCTGCGTGCGTGGTCCCTTGGTATCCTTGCCGCTCATGATCGCGTGCGTCCTAGGCTTGCGCTTGTCGCCCGCTGCCTGCGTGCGTGGTCCCTTGGTATCCTTGCCGCTCACTATCGCGTGCGTCCTAGGCTTGCGCTTGTCGCCCGCTGCCTGCGTGCGTGGTCCCTTCGTGTCCTTGCCGCTCACTATCCGCACGTCCTAGGCTTGCGCTTTTTGCCCGCTGCCTGCGTGCGTGGTCCCTTGGTATCCTTGCTGCTCACTATTGCGTGCGTCCTAGGCTTGCGCTTGTCGCCCGCTGCCTGCGTGCGTGGTCCCTTGGTGCCCCTGCCGCTCACTATCCGCACGTCCTAGGCTTGCGCTTGTCGCCCGCTGCCTGCGTGCGTGGTCCCTTCGTGCCCCTGCTGCTCACTATACGCACGTCCTAGGCTTGCGCTTGTCGCCCGCTGCCTGCGTGCGTGGTCCCTTGGTATCCTTGCCGCTCACGATCGCGTGCGTCCTAGGCTTGCGCTTGTCGCCCGCTGCCTGCGTGCGTGGTCCCTTGGTATCCTTGCCGCTCACTATCGCGCACGTCCTAGGCTTGTGCTTGTCGCCCGCTGCCTGCGTGCGTGGTCCCTTCGTGCCCTTGCCGCTCACTATCCGCACGTCCTAGGCTTGCGCTTGTCGCCCGCTGCCTGCGTGCGTGGTCCCTTCGTGCCCTTGCCGCTCACTATCCGCACGTCCTAGGCTTGCGCTTGTCGCCCGCTGCCTGCGTGCGTGGTCCCTTCGTGCCCCTGCTGCTCACTATATGCACGTCCTAGGCTTGCGCTTGTCGCCCGCTGCCTGCGTGCGTGGTCCCTTCGTGCCCCTGCTGCTCACTATATGCACGTCCTAGGCTTGCGCTTGTCGCCCGCTGCCTGCGTGCGTGGTCCCTTCGTGCCCCTGCTGCTCACTATCCGTACGTCCTAGGCTTGCGCTTGTCGCCCGCTGCCTGCGTGCGTGGTCCCTTGGTATCCTTGCCGCTCACTATCGCGTGCGTCCTAGGCTTGCGCTTGTCGCCCGCTGCCTGCGTGCGTGGTCCCTTCGTGCCCTTGCTGCTCACTATACGCACGTCCTAGGCTTGCGCTTGTCGCCCGCTGCCTGCGTGCGTGGTCCCTTGGTGCCCTTGCCGCTCACTATATGCACGTCCTAGGCTTGCGCTTGTCGCCCGCTGCCTGCGTGCGTTGTCCCTTGGTATCCTTGCCGCTCACTATCGCGTGCGTCCTAGGCTTGCGCTTGTCGCCCGCTGCCTGCGTGCGTGGTCCCTTCGTGCCCCTGCCGCTCACTATCTGCACGTCCTAGGCTTGCGCTTGTCGCCCGCTGCCTGCGTGCGTGGTCCCTTGGTGCCCTTGCCGCTCACTATACGCACGTCCTAGGCTTGCGCTTGTCGCCCGCTGCCTGCGTGCATGGGCCCTTGGTGCCCTTGGTGCTCAGTATCCGCGCGTCCTAGGCTTGTGCTTGTCCCTTGCTGCCTGCGTGCGTTGTCCCTTGGTCTCCATGCCACTTAGTATCATGTGCGTCCTAGGCCTGCGCTTGTCGCCCGCTGCCTGCGTGCGTGGTCCCTTGGTGCCCCTGCTGCTCACTATCCGCACGTCCTAGGCTTGCGCTTGTCGCCCGCTGCCTGCGTGCGTGGTCCCTTGGTGCCCTTGCCGCTCACTATCCGCACGTCCTAGGCTTGCGCTTGTCGCCCGCTGCCTGCGTGCATGGGCCCTTGGTGCCCTTGTTGCTCAGTATCCGTGCGTCCTAGGCTTGTGCTTGTCGCTTGCTGCCTGCGTGCGCTGTCCCTTGGTCTCCATGCTGCTCAGTATCATGTGCGTCCTAGGCTTGCGCTTGTCGCCTGCTGCCTGCGTGCGTGGTCCCTTGGTGCCCCTGTCGCTCACTATCCGCACGTCCTAGGCTTGCGCTTGTCGCCCGCTGTCTGCGTGCATTGTCCCTTGGTGCCCTTGCCGCTCACTATACGCATGTCCTAGGCTTGCGCTTGTCGCTCGTTGCCTGCGTGCATGGGGCCGTTGGTGCCCTTGTCGCTCAGTATCCGCGCGTCCTAGGCTTGTGCTTGTTGCTTGTTGCCTGCGTGCGTTCTCCCTTGATCTCCATGCCGCTCAGTATCACGTGCGTCCTAGGCTGCCCGCTGTCTGCGTGCGTGGTCCCTTGGTCTCCATGCCGCTCACTATCGCGTGCGTCCTAGGCTTGTGCTTGTCGCTTGCTGCCTGCGTGCGTTGTCCCTTGGTCTCCATGCCGCTCAGTATCACGTGCGTCCTAGGCTTGTGCTTGTCGCCCGCTGCCTGCGTGCGTGGTCCCTTGGTCTCCTTGCCGCTCACTATCGCGTGCGTCCTAGGCTTGCGCTTGTCGCCCGCTGCCTGTGTGCGTGGTCCCTTGGTGCCCCTGCCGCTCACTATCCGCATGTCCTAGGCTTGCGCTTGTCGCCCGCTGCCTGCGTGCGTGGTCCCTTGGTCTACATGCCGCTCAGTATCACGTGCGTCCTAGGCTTGCGCTTGTCGCCCGCTGCCTGCGTGCGTCGTCCCTTGGTATCCTAGCCGCTCACTATTTCGTGCGTCCTAGGCTTGCGCTTGTTGCCCGCTGCCTGCGTGCGTGGTCTCTTCGTCCCCCTGCCGCTCACTATCTGCACGTCCTAGGCTTGCGCTTGTCGCCCGCTGCCTGCGTGCGTGGTCCCTTGGTGCCCCTGCTGCTCACTATACGCACGTCCTAGGCTTGCGCTTGTTGCTCGTTGCCTGCGTGCATGGGCCCTTGGTGCCCTTGTCGCTCAGTATCCGTGCGTCCTAGGCTTGTGCTTGTCGCTTGCTGCCTGCGTGCGTTGTCCCTTGGTCTCCATGTCGCTCAGTATCATGTGCGTCCTAGGCTTGCGCTTGTGCGTGCCTGCGTTAATGGTCCCTTGGGCCCCTGCGTTCACTATCCGCCGTCCTTGGGCTTGCGCTCACTGCTCGCGTCGTGGTCCTTGGAGCCCTGCGCTCTCCTATCGTCCTAGGCTTGTGCTTGTCGCTCGCTGCCTGCGTGCGTGGTCCCTTGGTGCCCCTGCCGTTCACTATCCGCACGTCCTAGGCTTGCGCTTGTCGCCCGATGACTGCGTGCGTGGTCCCTTGGTGCCCCTGCCGCTCACTATCCGCACGTCCTAGGCTTGCGCTTTTTGCCCGCTGCCTGCGTGCGTGGTCCCTTGGTATCCTTGCTGCTCACTATTGCGTGCGTCCTAGGCTTGCGCTTGTCGCTCGCTGCCTGCGTGCGTGGTCCCTTCGTGCCCCTGCCGCTCACTATCTGCACGTCCTAGGCTTGCGCTTGTCGCCTGCTGCCTGCGTGTGTGGTCCCTTGGTGCCCCTGCCGCTCACTATACGCATGTCCTAGGCTTGCGCTTGTCGCCCGCTGCCTGCATGCGTGGGCCCTTGGTGCCCTTGTTGCTCAGTATCCGCACGTCCTAGGCTTGCGCTTGTCGCCCGCTGCCTGCGTGCGTTGTCCCTTGGTGCACCTGCTGCTCACTATCATGTGCGTCCTAGGCTTGCGCTTGTCGCCCGCTGCCTGCGTGCGTGGTCCCTTGGTGCCCCTGCCGCTCACTATCCGCACGTCCTAGGCTTGCGCTTTTCGCCCGCTGCCTGCGTGCGTGGGCCTTTGGTGCCCTTGTTGCTCAGTATCCGTGCGTCCTAGGCTTGCGCTTGTCGCCCGTTGCCTGCGTGCGTGGTCCCTTGGTGCCCCTGCCGCTCACTATCATGTGCGTCCTAGGCTTGTGCTTGTCGCCCGCTGCCTGCGTGCATGGTCGCTGGTGCCCCATCCGCTCACTATTTGCACGTCCTAGGCTTGCGCTTGTCGCTCGGTGCCTGCGTGCGTGGTCCCTTGTTCTCCTTGCCACTCAGTATCACGTGCGTCTTAGGCTTGTGCTTGTCGCCCGCTGCCTGCGTGCATGGTCCCTTGGTGTCCTTGCCACTCTATATCCCGTGCGTCCTAGGCTTGCGCTTGTTGCCCGTTGCCTGCGTGCGTGGTCCCGTGGTGTCCCTGTCGCTCAGTCTTCCACACGTCCTAGGCTTGCGCTTGGCGCCTGCTGCCTGCGTGCGTGGTTCCTTGGTGTCTCTTCCGCTCAGTGTCTGGCACCCCCTATGCATCGTCGCTCCCCCCTCCCCCGCTTTCAACTTGTTTGCCTTTCGGCTAATGTGAATATTTGTTGCTTGGGCTATCGGTTTGGTTTCAGTGCAAGTGGTTTGTGATTGTGCGCCCCTTGTTCTTGGTGACAGTGGCCTCTCGCTTGTCTCTCCTTGATGGTGCGTTGCTTGGTTAAGTCTTTGTGAGCGCGCTTGAACCCCCTTCCCCAACACGGTTGGTTCGCATTTCGTGTTCGGTGGAGTGTTGGCCCGGATTGCCCTTGTGCCCATTTGCCCTTGTCTTCGATGAGTGTGTTTGGGTAGTGTGCATCGGGTTTAATATCCACGGCGGCACGTGAGTTGTTGCGTATTCTTATGCCTCGATGGGCGCCTTGCCATCGTGCGGCTAATAACGTCGTCTTTGAGACATTTCATCTTTTGTTTGCTCGGGTCTTATTTTCGGGCTGCGGGTGTTGCTTGTGTTACGTTCTTGGTTCCTAAGGCAAATAGGATGGATTGTTTTGAACATGACTTTCTCTCTGATTGCCATGCGATATTTGGAGTGAACATGCATTTGATCCGTGTTCTCTTGAGGGATGTTGGCCTTGATGCATCCCTTTGGAGTGGTTTGACCATGTGGTCTTTTGAATGCTCTTTGGTGCCGTTTATTTGGTCCCTTTTTGACCCTCGGGCTGTGGCGGTTGCATCCTTGACTTGGGTTCCATGTTGCCCTCCCCGTTGGCTTCCTTGCTGCATCCCGTTGCAGTTTATTCTGTGCGGTGCATGGCTTGTGATCCGTGGGCGTTGCACTTGGTCCCTTGTTTGATGAAGATTTTAGCCCCTTCACACTTTGCTTGGCACTGTGGCTAGCTATTTTGTGATGGGCTCTATGTAAGATGATATGTTGCTGGTTGATCCTGCGGTAGTCATATGCTTGTCTCAAAGATTAAGCCATGCATGTGTAAGTATGAATTGATTGATTGTGAAGCTGCGAATGGCTCATTAAATCGATTATAGTTTGTTTGATGGTATGCCCTACTCGGATAACGTAGTAATTCTAGAGCTAATCGTGCAACAAACCCGACCTTTGGGAGGGATGCATTTATTAGATAAAGGTTGATCACGGGCTTTGCGCGTTGTTCGATGATTCATGGTAACTTTCGGCGGATCGCCGGCCCTCGTCTTTGGCGATGCATCATTCAAATTTACGCCCTATCAACTTTCGATGGTAGGATAGTTGCCTACCATGGTGGTGGCCGAGTAGCGGAGAATTAGGGTTCGATTAGGAGAGGAGCACGAAGCGGCTACCACATCAAGGAAAGCGTGCGCCATAAATTACCCAATCGACCGCGGGAGGTAGTGACAATAAATAACAATATCGGGCTCTTTGAGTTTGGTAATTGGAATGAGTACAATCTAAATCCCTTAACGAGGATCCATTGGAGGCAAGTGCGGTGCCCGGTACTCAATAAGCGTATATTTAAGTTGTTGCGATTAAAAAGCTCGTAGTTGGACCTTGGGTTGGTCGATCGGTCCGCCTTGTTGTGTGCATCGGTCGTCTCGTCCATACGCCAATGATCGTGCACGGCCTTAGTTGGTCGGGTCGTGCACTTTGAAGAAATTAGAGTGCTCAAAGCAAGCCCACGCTCTGGATACATTAGCATGGGATAACATCACACGAATTCGTTCCGATTGTGTTTGGCTTGGGGCTTGGAGTAATGATTAATAGGGCCAGTCGGGGGCAATCGTATTTCATAGTCGGAGGTGAAATTCTTGGATTTATGAAGGCGAACCCGCTGCGAAAGCATTTGCCAAGGATGTTTTCATTAATCAAGAGCGAAAGTTGGGGGCTCGAAGGCGATCGGATACCGTCCTAGTCTCAACCATAAGCGATGCGACCGAGGATCGGTGGATGTTGCTCTTTGGACTCATAGGCACCTTATGAAATCAAAGTCTTTGGGTTAGGGAGTATGGTCATAATTTGAAACTTAAAGGTGTGGAAGGGCACCACGAGTGGAGCTGCGGCTTAATTTGACTCAACACGAAACTTACGAGTCGGACATAGCAAGGATTAATGGTGAGAGCTCTTTCACGATTCTATGGGTGGTGGTGCATGGCGTTCTTAGTTGGTGGAAGCGATTTATGCGGTTAATTCCGTTAACGAACGAGACCTCAGCCTGCTAACTAGCTACGCGGATGCATCCTTTCGCGGCCAGCTTCTTAGAGGGACTATGGCCGTGTAGGTCACGGAAGTTTGAGGCAATAACAGGTCTGTGATGCCCTTAGATGTTCTGGGCCGCACGCGCGCTACACTGATGTATTCAACGAGTCTGTTGCCTTGGCCGACAGGCTTGGGTAATCTTAACAAATTTCATCGTGATGGGGATAGATCATTGCAATTGTTGGTCTTCAACGAGGAATTCCTAGTAAGCGCGAGTCATCAGCTCGCGTTGACTACGTCCCTGACCTTTGTACACACGCGTCGCTCCTACGATTGAATGGTCGGTGAAGTGTTGGATCGGGGGCGGGGTGGTTCGCCACTCGCGGCGTCTTGAGAAGTCCATTGAACCTTATCATTTAGAGGAAGGAGAAGTCGTAACAAGGTTTCCGTAGGTGAACTGCGGAAGGATCATTGTTGTGAGAGCGAACAATGGATGATTGTGAGCGATGTCGACATGCCCCTCTACTTGGCCCCATTTTGGTGGCCGGTGACCATAGCTTCGGTCACGATCGGCACCAGGAACAATGAACTTCGAAGCGAGAGGGCCCTCGGTGTGCGGGAGCCTCTGCGTCGAAGGCGGTCGGAATCGAATGACTCGGCAATGGATATCTCGGCTCTTGCATCGATGAAGAGCGTAGTGAAATCACGATGCCTTGGTGTGAATTGCGAGAATCTCGTGAACCATTGAGTCTTTGAGCGCATAAGTTGTGCCCAAGGCTTTGTGGCGAGAACACGCTGCTAGGCGTCATGGCAACATCGCCTTTGCTCCTTGCTTTCTTTGGTGCGAAGGCGGAAATTAGCCTCGTGTGCCCTCGGGCGCGATCGGTCGGCGGGTAGTCGGCGTCGTCGGGCGCGATGGGTCTTTGGTCACCTGCGGCGTGAATAAACGTCGCCCGGCGTGTTGGGATGTTTCCTCAAAGAGACCTGTGCGATTGCGGCATCATGTCAAAGTGGCGTGCCCATCGGATTGTGGCCCCAAGTCGGCGAGGCCCACCCGAGTTTAAGCATATAAATAAGCGGAGGAAGAGAAACTTACGAGGATTCCCTAATGTGGCCAGTGAACGGGATCGGCCCAGCTTGAGAATTTGACGGTTGAATCCGTTAGAGTTGTAGTCTGGAGAGGTGTCATCAGCGACGGATCTGGCCCAAGTCCCTTGGAATTGGGTGCCGGGGAGGGTGAGAGCCCCGTCTGGCTCGGACCATGCCGCGTAATGAGCGACCGTCGTCGAGTCGGGTTGTTTGGGAATGCAGCCCCAATTAGGCGGTAAATTTAAATCCAAGGCTAAATATTGGCGAGAGGCCGATGGCGAACAAGTACTGCGAGAAAGATGAAAAGGACTTTGAAAGAGAGTCGAAGAGTACTTGAAATTGCGCGAGAAGCGAATGAAGTCGGCCAGTGCTCGGTCGGATCGGAATGGCTCTTGCTTTGGTCGTTGATCGGCTAGGGACCTGCGGACCGTTGCGGGCTCGTTAGCGGTCAAGCCGGGCGCGTGTGTGCGCTCGTGGCATATTGCGGCGTGGTCGAGATGCGGCGCGGCGCCATCGGCGTTCCACCGTTGGCACTTGTGCGCTCAAGGCATCGGCCAGTGGGCTCCCCATTCGACCCGTCTTGAAACATGGACCAAGGAGTCTGACATGTGTGCGAGTCGGTGAGTTTGGAAACTCTGACGGCGCAAGGAAGCTGTTTGGCGGGAGCCCCTTTTTCGCAGGGGGTGCATCGCCGGCCGACCTAGATCTTTTGTGAAGGGTTTGTGTCGGAGCATGCAGCCGGGACCGAAAGATGGTGAACTATGCGGCGAAGCTAGAGAAACTCTAGTGGAGGCGAGCGATCTTGGCGATGCAAATCGTTAAATCGACTTGGGTATAGGGGCGAAAGACTAATCGAACCATCTAGTAGCTGGTTCCCTCCGAAGTTTCCCTCAGGATAGCTGGTGCTCGAGTGTGCGAGTTCTATCGGGTAAAGCTAATGATTAGAGGCATCGGGGGCGCAACGTCCTCGACCTATTCTCAAACTTTAAATAGGTAGGGCCGGTGCGGTTGCTCAGTTGGTGCATCGAGGAATCGAGAGCTCAAGTGGGCCATTTTGGTAAGCGAGCTGCGGCGTGCGGGATGAGCCGAAGTCGAGTTATGGTGCCCTGCGCTAACCTAGATACCACAAAGGGTGTTGGTCGATTAAGGCGGGGCGGTGGTCATGGAAGATGAAATCCGCTAAGGAGTGTGTAACAACTCACCTGCCGAATCAACTAGCCCCGAAAATGGATGGCGCTTAAGCGTGCGACCCACACTCGGCCATCGGGGCAAGCGCAATGCCTTGATGAGTAGGAGGGCGTGGCGGGTGCTGCAAAACTCGGGGCGTGAGCTCGGGCGGAGCGACCGTCAGTGCGGATCTTGGTGGTAGTAGCAAATATTCAAATGAGAACTTTGAAGGCCGACGAGGGGAACGGTTCCAGGTGAACGGCACTTGCACCTGGGGTCGCCGATCCTAAGGGCCGAAGCCCGTCGGAGGCGCGACTTTGTGCGAGCTCGAAAGGAATCGGGTTAAAATTCTCGGCCGGGGCGTGGCGGTCGATGCAGCGTTTGGAATTCTGGAGGCGTCGGCGGGGCCTCGAGAAGAGTTATCTTTTACCTTAGCGGCTGCGCACCACAGAAGCGGCTTAGCGGAGGTAGGGCAGTGGTCGGAAGGCGTCGCATGTCGTCTTGCGGCGTTGGTGCGCCCAAGCGACCCTTGAAAATCTAGAGGACCGGGTGCATGCCCACGCTCGGTCGTACTCATCGCATCAGTCTCAAGGTGAAACGACCTCGGCCCGCGGAACAATGTAGGCAAGGGAAGTCGGCAAGATGGATCCGTAACCGGGAAAAGGATTGGCTCACGAGGGTGAGCACGAGGTCCCGACCCCAAACTTCGTCGGTTGTCGGTGGATTGCTCGGTGCTCTTGCGGCGAGAGTGGGTCGCCAGCGTCTTTGGTGAGACGGGCCGGGATTGGCTCCTCTCAGGGGACCTTCCTCGGGCGTCGAGCGATCAACTTTCAGGCTGAATGCGGACAAGGGAATCCATTGTTTAATTAAAACAAAGCATTGCGATGGTCCTTGCGGATGCTCACGCAATGTGATTTACGCGATGCTCACGAATGTCAAAGTGAAGAAATTCAACCAAGCGCGGGTAAGCGGCGGGAGTAACTATGACTCTCTTAAGGTAGCCGAATGCCTCGTCATCTAATTAGTGGCCGCATGGATGGATTAGATTCCCCCTTTGTCCTGTCTACTATCCGTGAAACCCACGAGGGAGCGGGCTTGGCGAGAATCGTGAGGAAAGAAGACCTGTTGAGCTTGACTCTAGTCAGGCTTTGTGAAATGACTTGAGAGGTGTAGGATAAGTGGGAGCCGGCTCGCCGGCGAAAGTGGCTCCACTACTTTTAACGTTATTTTACTTATTCCATGAGTCGGAAGTGGGGCCGCGGCCCCTCCTTTTGGCTTGAAGACTAAGCCTGTAGTCGATCTGGAGTGGAAGACATTGTCGGTGGGGAGTTTGGAGGCGGCACATCTGTTAAAGATAACTTGAGTGTCCTAAGATGAGCTCAACGAGAGCGAAATCTTGTGTGGAACAAAAGGGTAAAAGCTTCGTTTGATTTTGATTTCCGGTATGAATATGACCGTGAAAGCGTGGCCTATCGATCCTTTAGGCCTTGAAATTTGAAGCTAGAGGTGTCGGAAAAGTTACCACGAGGATAAGCGGCTTGTGGCGATAGCGTTCATAAGCGGCGTTGATCCTTGATGTCGGCTCTTCCTATCATTGTGAAGCGAATTCACCAAGTGTTGGATTGTTCACCCACCAATAGGGAGCGTGGTGGGTTTAGGCAGTCGTGAGGCAGGTTAGTTTTACCCTACTGATGATTGTGCCACGATATTAATTCAACCTAGTACGAGAGCAACCGTTGATTCACACAATTGGTCATCGAGCTTGGTTGAAAAGCGATGTGTGGCTTCTAGTGTCTTGGGATAATGGTGAGCGCCTCTAAGTCGATCCTAGCTAGGAAGTGGTGCTTTTGTCGCCGTTGGAATCTTGACCCTTCGTAGGGGCATTAGCCCCCACGGGCGATGTCGTAGGTGCAACCCTGCGTGGTGGATGTTCGGCCAGTGGTTGCCTATGATCACAACTCCGCACGCGGCGGATGGAATCTTTGCGAGCGACTTATAAGTGGCGGGGCATTGTAGCGGTAGAGTGGCCTTCTTTGCCACGATCCCACGAATCGACCTCTCGTCGTGCGGATTCGCCCCACCCATCCCACCCTCTCTATGCCTTAACTCCTAGAACCAGGAGGTTTGAGTTCCCATCCACATAGGGCACCCTATGCGTCGACCGCAATTGGGGTCGCGAGCCAATTTAATACAACAAAAGCTCCAAGGGTTTGGGCGCCAGCGGTCATAAAATCTTCCAAACACCGTCGACAGCCGTCCGGAGAGAGATGGCCAGCGCTACCGTCGGACAAGCGACAACGCCATCGTCCTAGGCTTGCGCTTGCTTGCGCTCGTTGCCTTCGTCGTGGTCCCATGGTGTCGTTCTGGCGGTGCCCAACCACGGTGTATCGTTGGGCCGTCATGGCAGCGGCGGCTTGCAATGCCAGCGGTTGTCGGGAGGAGGGCCATTGGCCCGTCGATCGCTTCATAGCGTCATCTGCCTTGCAGGGCGCTATATATCCCGCGCACTAGAACCATGTGCTTGCAGCCTAGGTGCCCATGTGGATGGTCCCTCGGTGTCGGCGCACCGTCGGCGGCCTCCGGGTCGCTGCAGCCCGACCATTGCGGCAGTGTCAGCTTCGATGTCGTTGCCTTAGTGAAGTGGCGCCTGCGATGGCTTGCATTCGCCATTTGATGCCGGGATGTCTTTGCCTTAGTGAAGTGGAGCCTGGCGGCGTGGTTGCTCACCACGTCGCGGTCAGTCCCCAACCACGGTGTGTGTTGGCAAAGTCGTGCACGAGGGGCGGCTTGCAATGCCAACGGTTGTCGGGAGGGCCATTGGCCACGTCGGTCGCTTCATGCTGTCATCTGAGCTGCCCTTTGAACCATCTGGGCACCTGCCGCTATATATCCCGCAGGCACGAACCATGTGCTTGCAGGCACGGTGCCCATGGGGCTGGTCCGTCGGTGTCGGCAGGTGCGCGGGGGTATGGCCATGTCGCTCGGTACACACAAAGTCCCTTAGAATCCCCTAACTTGCATGGGGGTATGGCCATGTCGCTCGGTGTCATGCACGTCCTAGGCTTGCGCTTGCCGCTCGTTGCTTGCGTGCGTGGTCCAATGGTGTCGTCTCGTCGACGACGGGCAACGGGTCGCTCACCGCGTGCGGTGCCATAGTCCCCAACGACGGTGTATGCATTGGCAAAGTCGTGCACGAGGGGCGGCTTGCAATGCCAGTGGTCGTCGGGAGGACCATTGGCCCCGTCGGTCGCTCGCAAAACTGTAATCCTGAACTGCCCATTTGAACCATATGCCTTGCAGTGGGCACTGCCGCTATATATCCCATGAGCCTGAACCATGTGCTTGCAGCCCCAGTGCCCTTGGGGCTAGTCCGTCGGAGTCGGCAGGTCTTGCGGGTATCGCCATGTCGCTCGGTACACACCAAGTCCCTTAGAATCGCCTACCTTGCATGGGGGTATGGCCATGTCGCTCGGTGTCATGCACGTCCTAGGCTTGCGCTTGCCGCTCGTTGCTTCGTCGTGATCAATGGTGTCGTCTCGTCGACGGCGAAGCGGAGTCGCTCACGGCGTCGCGGTGCCATAGTCCCAACGGCCGGTGTATGCATTGGCAAAGTCGTGCCTCGGCGGCGGCTTTCAATGCCAGTGGTCGTCGGGAGGACCATTGGCCCCGTCGATCGCTCATGCTGTCATCTGAGCGCCCCTTTGAACCATATGCCTTGCGCGATTTGGGCACTGCGCTATATATCCAGCGAGCCGAACCATGTGCTTGCGGCCCGGTGCCCATGGGGCTAGTCCGTCGTGTCGGCGGTCTTGTGCGGGGTATAGCCATGTCGCTCGGTACACACCAAGTCCCTTAGAATCGCCTACCTTGCATGGGGGTATGGCCATGTCGCTCGGTGTCATGCGTCCTAGGCTTGCGCTTGCGCTCGTTGCTTCGTCGTGGTCAATGGTGTCGTCTCGTCGACGGCGACAGCGAGTCGCTCACGCGTCTCGGTGCCATAGTCCTCAACGACGGTGTATGCATTGGCAAAATCGTGCACGAGCGGCGGCTTGCAATGCCAATGGTCGTCGGGAGGACCATTGGCCCCGTCGGTCGCTCGCAAAACTGTCATCCTGAAGTGCCCCTTTGAACCATATGCCTTGCAGTGGGCACTGCGCTATATATCCGCGAGCCACGAACCATGTGCTTACGACCCGGTGCCCATGGGGCTAGTCCGTCGATGTCGGCGGTCTTGGCGAGGTATAGCCATGTCGCTCGGTACACACCAAGTCCCTTAGAATCGCCTACCTTGCCTGGGGGTATGGCCATGTCGCTCGGTGTCATGCACGTCCTAGGCTTGCGCTTGCGCTCGTTGCTTCGTCGTCGTGGTCCAATGGTGTCGTCGTCGTCGACGGCCAGCAGCGCTCACCGCGTCGCGATGCCATAGTCCCCAACGGCGGTGTATGCATTGGCAAAGTCGTACCTGGCGGCGGCTTGCAATGCCAATGGTTGTCGGGAGGACCATTGGGCCCGTTGGTCGCTTCATAAAGCTATCATCTGAGCGCCCCTTTGAACCATATACCTTGCGGTGGGCACTGCCGCTATATATCCGCGAGCCTGAACCATGTGCTTGCAGGCACGGTGCCCATGGGGCTAGTCCGTCGGTGTCGGCAGGTGCGCGGGGGTATGGCCATGTCGCTCGGTACACACAAAGTCCCTTAGAATCGCCTACCTTGCATGGGGGTATGGCCATGTCGCTCGGTGACATGCACGTCCTAGGCTTGCGCTTGACGCTCGTTGCTAACGTCGTGGTCAATGGTGTCGTCTCGTCGACGGCGGCAGCGAATTAAGCTCACGCGTCGGTGCCATAGTCTAACGACGGTGTATGCATTGGCAAAGTCGTGCACGAGCGGCGGCTTGCAATGCCAATGGTCGTCGGGAGGACCATTGGCCCCGTCGGTCGCTCGCAAAACTGTCATCCTGAACTGCCCCTTTGAACCATATGCCTTGCACAGGGGGCTGGGCACCTGCCGCTATATATCCCGCAGGCACGAACCATGTGCTTGCAGGCACGGTGCCCATGGGGCTAGTCCGTCGGTGTCGGCAGGTGCGCGGGGGTATGGCCATGTCGCTCGGTACACACCAAGTCCCTTAGAATCGCCTACCTTGCATGGGGGTATGGCCATGTCGCTCGGTGTCATGCACGTCCTAGGCTTGCGCTTGTCGCTCGTTGCTTGCGTGCGTGGTCCAATGGTGTCTCGTCGGCGGCGAACGGGTCGCTCACCGCGTCGGTGCCATAGTCTAACGGACGGTGTATGCATTGGCAAAAGTCGTGGCGGCGGCTTGCAATGCCAATGGTCGTCGGGAGGACCATTGGCCCCGTCGGTCGCTCGCAAAACTGTCATCCTGAACTGCCCCTTTGAACCATATGCCTTGCGGTGGGCACTGCCTGCCGCTATATATCCGCGAGCCAGAACCATGTGCTTGCGACCCGGTGCCCATGGGGCTAGTCCGTCGGTGTCGGCGGTCTTGTGAGGGTATGGCCATGTCGCTCGGTACACACAAGTCCTTATAATCGCCTACCTTGCATGGGGGTATGGCCATGTCGCTCGGTGTCATGCACGTCCTAGGCTTGCGCTTGTCGCTCGTTGCTCGTCGTGGTCAATGGTGTCGTCTCGTCGGACGGCGAACAGCGGGTCGCTCACGGCGTCGCGGTCACCATAGTCCCCAACGGCGGTGTATGCATTGGCAAAGTCGTGCCGCGGCTTGCAATGCCGATGGTCGTCGGGAGGACCATTGGCCCGTCGATCGCTTCATAGCTGTCATCTGAAGCGCCCCTTTGAACCATATGCCTTGCGAGGTGGGCACTGCCGCTATATATCCGCGAGCCGAACCATGTGCTTGCAGGCACGGTGCCCATGGGGCTGGTCCGTCGGTGTCGGCAGGTGCGCGGGGGTATAGCCATGTCGCTCGGTACACACCAAGTCCCTTAGAATCGCCTACCTTGCATGGGGGTATGGCCATGTCGCTCGGTGTCATGCACGTCCTAGGCTTGCGCTTGCCGCTCGTTGCTTGCGTGCGTGGTCCCAATGGTGTCGTCTCGTCGGCCGACGAACAGCGAGTCGCTCACGCGTGCGGTGCCATAGTCCCCAACGGCGGTGTATGCATTGGCAAAGTCGTGCCTCGCGCGGCTTGCAATGCCAATGGTCGTCGGGAGGACCATTGGCCCCGTCGGTCGCTCGCCATAAGCTGTCATCTGAGCGCCCCTTTGAACCATATGCCTTGCGGTGGGCACTGCCGCTATATATCCATGAGCCCGCGAACCATGTGCTTGCAGGCACTGTGCCCTTGGGGCTTGTCCGTCGGTGTCGGCAGGTGCGCGGGGGTATAGCCATGTCGCTCGGTACACACCAAGTCCCTTAGAATCGCCTACCTTGCATGGGGGTATGGCCATGTCGCTCGGTGTCATGCACGTCCTAGGCTTGCGCTTGCCGCTCGTTGCTTGCGTGCGTGGTCCAATGGTGTCGTCTCGTCGACGGCCGACGCGAGTCGCTCACGCGTCTGCGGCCATAGTCCCCAACTACGGTGTATGCATTGGCAAAGTCGTGCGCGAGCGGCGGCTTGCAATGCCAATGGTCGTCGGGAGGACCATTCGCCCCGTCGGTCGCTTCATAAAGCATCATCTGAGCGCCCCTTTGAACCATCGCCTTGCACGGTGGGCACTGCGCTATATATCCGCGAGCCACGAACCATGTGCTTGCGGCCCGGTCCATGGGGCTAGTCCGTCGGTGTCGGCAGGTGCGCGGGGGTATGGCCATGTCGCTCGGTACACACCAAGTCCCTTAGAATCGCCTACCTTGCATCGGGGTATGGCCGTATGTCGCTCGGTGTCATGCGTCCTAGGCTTGCGCTTGGCTCGTTGCTTCGTCGTGGTCCAATGGTGTCGTCTCGTCGACGGCGACAGCGGGTGCTCACGCGTCGCGGTCTCATAGTCCCAACGGCGGTGTATGCATTGGCAAAGTCGTGCGCGAGCGGCGGCTTGCAATGCCAATGGTCGTCGGGAGGACCATTCGCCCCGTCGGTCGCTCGCCAGCTGTCATCTGAGCCCCTTTGAACCATATGCCTTGCGCGCTGGGCACTGCCGTATATATCCGCGAGCCACGAACCATGTGCTTGCGGCCCGGTGCCCATGGGGCTAGTCCGTCGGTGTCGGCGGTCTTGCGGGGTATGGCCATGTCGCTCGGTACACACCAAGTCCCTTAGAATCGCCTACCTTGCATCGGGTATGGCCGTATGTCGCTCGGTGTCATGCGTCCTAGGCTTGCGCTTGCGCTCGTTGCTTGCGTCGTGGTCCCATGGTGTCGTCTCGTCCTGACGGCAGCAGCGGGTCGCTCACCGCGTCTGGTGCCATAGTCCCCAGCGGCGGTGTATGCATTGGCAAAGTCGTGCCTGGCGGCGGCTTGCAATTCCAATGGTTGTCGGGAGGACCATTAGCCCCGTCGGTTGCTCGCCATAGCTGTCATCTGAGCGCTTTGAACCATATGCCTTGCCGCGAAGTGGGCACTGCGCTATATATCCGCGAGCCGCAGAACCATGTGCTTGCGGCCCGGTGCCCATGGGGCTAGTCGTCGGTGTCGGCGGTCGTGAGGGTATGGCCATGTCGCTTGGTACACACAAAGTCCCTTAGAATCGCCTACCTTGCATGGGGGTATGGCCATGTCGCTCGGTGTCATGCACGTCCTAGGCTTGCGCTTGCGCTCGTTGCTTCGTCGTGGTCAATGGTGTCGTCTCGTCGGCGACGGCGAACGAGTCGCTCACGCGTCGCGGTGCCATAGTCCCCCAACGGCGGTGTATGCATTGGCAAAGTCGTACGGCGGCTTGCAATGCCAATGGTCGTCGGGAGGACCATTTGCCCCGTCGGTCGCTTCATGTTGTCATCTGAGCGCTTTGAACCATCGCGCCTTGCAGTGGGCACTGCCGCTATATATCCGCGAGCCTGAACCATGTGCTTGCAGCCCCAGTGCCCATGGGGCGAGTCCGTCGGTGTCGGCAGGTGCGCGGTGGTATGGCCATGTCGCTCGGTGCACACAAAGTCCCTTAGAATCGCCTACCTTGCATGGGGGTATGGCCATGTCGCTCGGTGTCATGCACGTCCTAGGCTTGCGCTTGGCGCTCGTTGCTCGTCGTGTGGTCAATGGTGTCGTCTCGTCGGCCGAAGCGAGTCGCTCACGCGTCGCGGTGCCATAGTCCCCCAACGGCGGTGTATGCATTGGCAAAGTCGTGCCCGGCGGCTTGCAATGCCGATGGTCGTCGGGAGGACCATTGGCCGTCGATCGCTTCATGGCTGTCATCTGAGCGCCCCTTTGAACCATATGCCTTGCACAGGGGGCTGGGCACCTGCAGCTATATATCCCGCAGGCACGAACCATGTGCTTGCAGCCCCAGTGCCCATGGGGCTAGTCCGTCGGTGTCGGCAGGTGCGCGGGGGTATGGCCATGTCGCTCGGTGCACACCAAGTCCCTTAGAATCGCCTACCTTGCATGGGGGTATGGCCATGTCGCTCGGTGTCATGCACGTCCTAGGCTTGCGCTTGTCGCTCGTTGCTTCGTCGTGGTCCAATGGTGTGTCTCGTCGACGGCGGCAGACAGGTTGCTCACCGCGTCGCGGTGCCATAGTCCCAGCGGCGGTGTATGCATTGGCAAAGTCGTGCCTGGCGGTGGCTTGCAATGCGGTGGTCGTCGGGAGGACCATTAGCCGTCGGTCGCTTCGCCAAATTGTCATCTGAGCGCCCCTTTGAACCATACGCCTTGGCGGTGGGCACTGGCATATATCCGAGCACGAACCATGTGCTTGCAGCCCCTGTGCCCATGGGGCTAGTCCGTCGGTGTCGGCAGGTGCGCGGGGGTATGGCCATGTCGCTCGGTGCACACCAAGTCCCTTAGAATCGCCTACCTTGCATGGGGGTATGGCCATGTAAGCTCGGTGTCATGCCCGTCCTAGGCTTCGCGCTTGCGCTCGTTGCTTCGTCGTGGTCCCATGGTGTCATCTCGTCGACGGCAGCGGGTTGCTCACGCGTCGTGCCATAGTCCCCAACGCGGTGTATGCATTGGCAAAGTCGTGCGCGGCGGCTTGCAATGCCAATGGTCGTCGGGAGGACCATTAGCCCCGTCGATCCTCGCTTGTCATCTGAGCGCCCCTTTGAACCATCGCGCCGCGTGGGCACTGCGCTATATATCCATGAGCCTGAACCATGTGCTTGCGGCCCGGTGCCCATGGGGCTAGTCCGTCGGTGTCGGCGGTCGTGCGGGGTATGGCCATGTCGTGGTACACACCAAGTCCCTTAGAATCGTCATGTATGGCCATGTCGCTCGGTGTCATGCACGTCCTAGGCTTGCGCTTGCAGCTCGTTGCTTCGTCGTGGTCAATGGTGTCGTCTCGTCGACGGCGAACGCGAGTCGCTCACGGCGTCGCGGTGCCATAGTCCCAGCGCGGTGTATGCATTGGCAAAGTCGTGCCTGGCGGCGGCTTGAAATGACAATGGTCGTCGGGAGGACCATTGGCCCCGTCGGTCGCTCGCCAAACTGTCATCCTGAACTGCCCCTTTGAACCATCTGCCTTGCACAGGGGGCTGGGCACCTGCCGCTATATATCCCGCAGGCACGAACCATGTGCTTGCAGCCCCTGTGCCCATGGGGCTGGTCCGTGGGTGTCGGGAGGTGCGCGTGGGTATGGCCATGTCGCTGGGTGTCATCAATGTCCTAGGCTTGTGCAGCCGCTGTTGCTGCGTGCATGGCCCCATGGTGTCGTCGTCGACATACGTGAGTAGCTCACGCGCGTGCTGAGCCATTATCCCCAACGCCGGGGTTTGCATTGGCAAAGTCGTGCCCGCGCGGCGGCATGCCAAGCCAATGGGCGGCGGGCGGACCATGGGGCCCGTCGGTCGCTATGGCTTGTCATCTGAACTACCCCTTTGAACCATGCGCCTTGCAGTGGGCACTGTTGCTATATATCCATGAGCACGAACCATGTGCTTGCAGCCCCGGTGCCCATGGGGCTGGTCCGTTGGTGTCGGTAGGTGCGTGGGGGGTATGGCCATGTTGCTTGGTGTCATGAACGTCCTAGCCTTGTGCTTGTCGCTAGCTGCCTGCGTGCATGGCCCCATGGTGTCGTCGTGTCGACGATGGGCAACGGGTTGCTCACCGTTTGCGGCTTGTGCCTGCCTCTTGGCGCCTGTGTGCGTGGTTCCTATGGTCTCCCTGTCGCTCAGTATTGTGTGCGTCCTAGGCTTGTGCTTGTCACATGCTGCCTGCGTGCGTGGTCCCTTGGCCTCCTTGCTGCTCAGTATCACGTGCGTCCTAGGCTTGCGCTTGTCCTGTTGCATGTGTCGTGGTCCAGTGGACCTGCTGCTCACTATCCGCGTCCTAGGCTTGCGCATGCGCCCGTTGCTGTGTCGTGGTCCTTGGTGGCCTGCGCTTACTATCCGCCGCGTCCTAGGCTTGCGTATGCGCCCGTGCGTGCATGGATGGTGCCTTTGCCGCTCGATGTCATCCGTCGTCCTAGGCTTGTGCTTGCTTCTGCCTGCGTCGTTGTCCCTTGTCTCCATGCCGCTCATGTCGCGTCGTCTAGGCTTATGCGCCCGCTGCCTGCGTGCGTGGTCCCTTGGTATCCTTGCCGCTCACTATCGCGTGCGTCCTAGGCTTGCGCTTGTCGCCCGCTGCCTGCGTGCGTGGTCCCTTCGTATCCTTGCCGCTCACTATCGCCACCTTCAAAGGCTTGCGCTTGTCGCCCGCTGCCTGCGTGCGTGGTCCCTTCGTGTCCTTGCCGCTCACTATCCGCACGTCCTAGGCTTGCGCTTGTCGCCCGCTGCCTGCGTGCGTGGTCCCTTGGTATCCTTGCTGCTCACTATTGCGTGCGTCCTAGGCTTGCGCTTGTCGCCCGCTGCCTGCGTGCGTGGTCCCTTCGTGCCCTTGCCGCTCACTATCCGCACGTCCTAGGCTTGCGCTTGTCGCCCGCTGCCTGCGTGCGTGGTCCCTTGGTGCCCCTGCTGCTCACTATACGCACGTCCTAGGCTTGCGCTTGTCGCCCGCTGCCTGCGTGCGTGGTCCCTTGGTATCCTTGCTGCTCACTATTGCGTGCGTCCTAGGCTTGCGCTTGTCGCCCGCTGCCTGCGTGCGTGGTCCCTATCCTTGCGCTCACTATCGCGCCGCGTCCTAGGCTTGTGCTTATGCGCCCGCTGCCTGCGTGCGTGGTCCCTTCGTGCCCTTGCCGCTCACTATCCGCACGTCCTAGGCTTGCGCTTATGCGCCGCTTGCCTGCGTCGTGGTCCCGTGCCCTTGCTCACTATCCGCGTCCTAGGCTTGCGCATGCGCCGCTTTGCTGCGTCGTGGTCCTTCGTGCCCTGCTGCTCACTATATACCGCGTCCTAGGCTTGCGGCTTGTCGCATTGCTGCGTGCGTGGTCCCCGTGCCCTGCTGCTCACTATATGCGTCCTAGGCTTGCGCTTATTGCCCGCTGCCTGCGTGCGTGGTCCCGTGCCCTGCCGCTCACTATCCGTCGTCCTAGGCTTGCGCTTGCCGCTGCCTGCGTCGTGGTCCCTTGTATCGCTTGCGCTCACTATCAGCGTCGTCCTAGGCTTGCGCATGCGCCCGCCTGCGTCGTGGTCCTTGGTGCCTTGCGCTCACTATATATGCGTCCTAGGCTTGCGCTTGCCCGCTGCCTGCGTCGTGGTCCCTTAATTGCCCTTGCAGCTCACTATCACGTGCGTCCTAGGCTTGCGCTTGTCGCCGCGTACTGCGTCGTTGTCACTATCCGCTCACTGCTCGCGCGTCCTCGTCCTAGGCTGCGCCCGCTGCCTGCGTGCGTGGTCCCTTCGTGCCCTTGCCGCTCACTATCCGCACGTCCTAGGCTTGCGCTTGTCGCCCGCTGCCTGCGTGCGTGGTCCCTTGGTGCCCTTGCCGCTCACTATACGCACGTCCTAGGCTTGCGCTTGTCGCCCGCTGCCTGCGTGCATGGGCCCTTGGTGCCCTTGTTGCTCAGTATCCGCGCGTCCTAGGCTTGTGCTTGTCGCTTGCTGCCTGCGTGCGTTGTCCCTTGGTCTCCATGCCGCTTAGTATCATGTGCGTCCTAGGCTTGCGCTTGTCGCCCGCTGCCTGCGTGCGTGGTCCTTTGGTGCCCCTGCTGCTCACTATACGCACGTCCTAGGCTTGCGCTTGTTGCCCGCTGCCTGCGTGCGTGGTCCTTTGGTGCCCCTGCTGCTCACTATACGCATGTCCTAGGCTTGCGCTTGTTGCCCGCTGCCTGCGTGCATGGGCCCTTGGTGCCCTTGTTGCTCAGTATCCGCGCGTCCTAGGCTTGTGCTTGTCGCTTGCTGCCTGCGTGCGTTGTCCCTTGGTCTCCATGCCGCTCAGTATCATGTGCGTCCTAGGCTTGCGCTTGTCGCCCGCTGCCTGCGTGCGTGGTCCCTTGGTGCCCCTGTCGCTCACTATCCGCACGTCCTAGGCTTGCGCTTGTCGCCCGCTGTCTGCGTGCATTGTCCCTTGGTGCCCTTGTCGCTCACTATACGCATGTCCTAGGCTTGCGCTTGTCGCTCGTTGCCTGCGTGCATGGGGCCGTTGGTGCCCTTGTCGCTCAGTATCCGCGCGTCCTAGGCTTGTGCTTGTCGCTTGTTGCCTGCGTGCGTTCTCCCTTGATCTCCATGCCGCTCAGTATCACGTGCGTCCTAGGCTGCCCGCTGTCTGCGTGCGTGGTCCCTTGGTCTCCTTGCCGCTCACTATCGCGTGCGTCCTAGGCTTGTGCTTGTCGCTTGCTGCCTGCGTGCGTTGTCCCTTGGTCTCCATGCCGCTCAGTATCACGTGCGTCCTAGGCTTGTGCTTGTCGCCCGCTGCCTGCGTGCGTGGTCCCTTGGTCTCCTTGCCGCTCACTATCGCGTGCGTGGTCCCTTGGTGCCCCTGTCGCTCACTATCCGCACGTCCTAGGCTTGCGCTTGTCGCCCGCTGACTGCGTGCGTGGTCCCTTGGTCACCATGCCTGCGTGCGTCGTCCCTTGGTATCCTAGCCGCTCACTATTTCGTGCGTCCTAGGCTTGCGCTTGTTGCCCGCTGCCTGCGTGCGTGGTCTCTTCGTCCCCCTGCCGCTCACTATCTGCACGTCCTAGGCTTGCGCTTGTCGCCCGCTGCCTGCGTGCGTGGTCCCTTGGTGCCCCTGCTGCTCACTATACGCACGTCCTAGGCTTGCGCTTGTTGCTCGTTGCCTGCGTGCATGGGCCCTTGGTGCCCTTGTCGCTCAGTATCCGTGCGTCCTAGGCTTGTGCTTGTCGCTTGCTGCCTGCGTGCGTTGTCCCTTGGTCTCCATGTCGCTCAGTATCATGTGCGTCCTAGGCTTGCGCTTGTCGCCCGCTGCCTGCGTTCGTGGTCCCTTGGAGCCCCTGCCGCTCACTATCCGCACGTCCTAGGCTTGCGCTTGTTGCCCGCTGCCTGCGTGCGTGGTCCCTTGGTGCCCCTGCCGTTCACTATCCGCACGTCCTAGGCTTGCGCTTGTCGCCCGTTGTCTGCGTGCGTGGTCCTTTGGTGCCCCTGCCGCTCACTATCCGCACGTCCTAGGCTTGCGCTTTTTGCCCGCTGCCTGCGTGCGTGGTCCCTTGGTATCCTTGCTGCTCACTATTGCGTGCGTCCTAGGCTTGCGCTTGTCGCTCGCTGCCTGCGTGCGTGGTCCCTTCGTCCCCCTGCCGCTCACTATCTGCACGTCCTAGGCTTGCGCTTGTCGCCTGCTGCCTGCGTGTGTGGTCCCTTGGTGCCCCTGCCGCTCACTATACGCATGTCCTAGGCTTGCGCTTGTCGCCCGCTGCCTGCATGCGTGGGCCCTTGGTGCCCTTGTTGCTCAGTATCCGCACGTCCTAGGCTTGCGCGTCCTAGGCTTGCGCTTGTCGCCCGCTGCCTGCGTGCGTGGTCCCTTGGTGCCCCTGCCGCTCACTATCCGCACGTCCTAGGCTTGCGCTTTTCGCCCGCTGCCTGCGTGCGTGGGCCTTTGGTGCCCTTGTTGCTCAGTATCCGTGCGTCCTAGGCTTGCGCTTGTCGCCCGTTGCCTGCGTGCGTGGTCCCTTGGTGCCCCTGCCGCTCACTATCATGTGCGTCCTAGGCTTGTGCTTGTCGCCCGCTGCCTGCGTGCATGGTCGCTGGTGCCCCATCCGCTCACTATTTGCACGTCCTAGGCTTGCGCTTGTCGCTCGGTGCCTGCGTGCGTGGTCC
>JAKLTH010000106.1:20000-47500 GCA_025175895.1 Wurfbainia villosa | reverse complement strand
ACCATCAGGCACTGCCGCTATATATCCGCGAGCCACGAACCATGTGCTTGCGGGCCGCGGTGCCCATGATTTGGTCCGTCGGTGTCGGCGGTCTTGCGATGACCATGTCGCTCGGTACACACCAAGTCCCTTAGAATTGCCTACCTTGCATGGGGTATGGCCATGTCGCTCGGTGTCATGCCGTCCTAGGCTTGCGCTTGCGCTCGTTGCTTCGTCGTCGTGGTCCCATGGTGTCGTCTCGTCGACGACAGGCAGCGAATTAAGCTCACCGCGTGCGGTGCCATAGTCCCCAACGACGGTGTATGCATTGGCAAAGTCGTGCACGAGCGGCGGCTTGCAATGCCAGTGGTCGTCGGGAGGACCATTAGCCCCGTCGGTCGCTCACAAAACTGTAATCCTGAACTGCCCCTATCAACCATATGCCTAGCACAGGGGCACTGCCGTATATATCCGCGAGCCTGAACCATGTGCTTGCCCGGTGCCCATGGGGCTAGTCCGTCGGTGTCGGCGGTCTTGGCGGGGTATAGCCATGTAATCGCTCGGTACACACCAAGTCCCTTAGAATTGCCTACCTTGCATGGGGTATGGCCATGTCGCTCGGTGTCATGCGTCCTAGGCTTGCGCTTGCGCTCGTTGCTTCGCGTCGTGGTCAATGGTGTCGTCTCGTCGACGGCGGCAGACAGCGAGTCGCTCACGCGTCGCGGTCTCCATAGTCCCAACGGCGGTGTATGCATTAGCAAAATCGTGCCTGGCGGCGGCTTGCAATGCGATAGTCGTCGGGAGGACCATTAGCCCCGTCGTCGCTCATAGTCATCTGAGCGCCCCTTTGAACCATATGCCTTGCGAGTGGGCACACTGCCGCTATATATCCGCGAGCCCGAACCATGTGCTTGCGGCCCGGTGCCCATGGGGCTAGTCCGTCGGTGTCGGCGGTCTTGTGAGGTATATGGCCATGTCGCTCGGTACACACCAAGTCCTTATAATCGCCTACCTTGCATGGGGGTATGGCCATGTCGCTCGGTGTCATGCAAGTCCTAGGCTTGCGCTTGCCGCTCGTTGCTAACGTCGTGGTCAATGGTGTCGTCGTCGTCGACTGACGGCAGCGAGTCGCTCACGGCGTCTTGATCTGCCATAGTCTACGGCGGTGTATGCATTGGCAAAAGTCGTGCCTGGCGGCGGCTTGCAATGCCAATGGTCGTCGGGAGGACCATTAGCCCGTCGGTCGCTTCGCCAAAGCTGTCATCTGAGCGCCCCTTTGAACCATATGCCTTGCACGGTGGGCACACTGCCTATATATCCAGCGAGCCATGAACCATGCTTGCGGCCCGGTGCCCATGGGGCTAGTCGTCGGTGTCGGCGGTCTTGCGAGGTATGGCCATGTCGCTCGGTACACACAAGTCCCTTAGAATCGCCTACCTTGCATGGGGTATGGCCATGCTCGGTGTCATGCGTCCTAGGCTTGCGCTTGCGCTCGTTGCTTCGTGGTCAATGGTGTCGTCTCGTCGACGGCGAACAGCGAGTCGCTCACGCGTGCGGTGCCATAGTCCCAGCACGGTGTATGCATTGGCAAAGTCGTGCCTCGGCGGCTTACAATGCCAATGGTTGTCGGGAGGACCATTGGCCCCGTCGGTCGCTTCATAAGCATCATCTGAGCTTTGCCCCTTTGAACCATATGCCTTGCGCAGGCACTGCCCGCTATATCCGAGCCATGAACCATGTGCTTGCGGCCCGGTGCCCATGGGGCGTCCGTCGATGTCGGCGGTCGCGGGGTATAATATCGCTCGGTACACACCAAGTCCCTTAGAATCGCCTACCTTGCATGGGGTATGGCCATGTCGCTCGGTGTCATGCGTCCTAGGCTTGCGCTTGCTCGTTGCTTCGTCGTGGTCAATGGTGTCGTCTCGTCGGCGGCAGACCAGTCGCTCACGCGTCGGTGCCATAGTCTGCGGCGGTGTATGCATTGGCAAAGTCGTGCCCGGCTTGACGCAATGCTCGTCGGGAGGACCATTAGCCCGTCGTCGCTTCGCCATGTCATCTGAGCGCCCGAACCATATGCCTTGCGCTGGGCACTGCCGTATATATCCAGAGCCTGAACCATGTGCTTGCCCGGTGCCCATGGGGCTAGTCCGTCGGTGTCGGCGGTCGTGGGGTATGGCCATGTCGCTCGGTACACCAAGTCCCTTAATCGCCTACCTTGCATGGGGTATGGCCATGTCGCTCGGTGTCATGCGTCCTAGGCTTGCGCTTGCGCTCGTTGCTTCGTCGTGGTCAATGGTGTCGTCTTCGTCGGCGGGAGTCGCTCACAGCGTCGCGGTCTCATGTCTAGCGGTGTATGCATTGGCAAAGTCGTGCGGCGGCTTGCAATGCCAATGGTCGTCGGGAGGACCATTGGCCCCGTCGATTCGCTTCATAGTGTCTGAGCGCCCCTTTGAACCATATGCCTTGCGGTGGGCACTGCCGCTATATCCGCGAGCCTGAACCATGTGCTTGCGGCCCGGTGCCCATAGTCCGTCGTCGGTCGGCGGTCTTGAGTATGGCCATGTCGCTCGGTACACCAAGTCCCTTATAATCGCCTACCTTGCATGGGGTATGGCCATGTCGCTCGGTGTCATGCGTCCTAGGCTTGCGCTTGCGCTCGTTGCGTCGTGGTCCAATGGTGTCGTCGTCGGCCCGGAGCGGGGTCGCTCACGCGTCGGTGCCATAGTCCCAGCGGCGGTGTATGCATTGGCAAAGTCGTGCCTGCGGCGGCTTGCAATGCCGAGGTCGTCGGGAGGACCATTGGCCGTCGGTCGCTCATGCATCATCTGAAGTGCCCCTTTGAACCATATGCCTTGCGAGTGGGCACTGCCATATATCCATGAGCCTGAACCATGTGCTTACGGCCCGGTGCCATGGGGCTAGTCCGTCGGTGTCGGCGGTCTTGGCGGGGTATGGCCATGCTCGGTACACACCAAGTCCCTTAGAATCGCCTACCTTGCATGGGGTATGGCCATGTCGCTCGGTGTCATGCGCGTCCTAGGCTTGCGCTTGCGCTCGTTGCTTCGTCGTGGTCAATGGTGTCTCGTCGGCCGGGCAGCGGTCGCTCACCGTGGTGCCATAGTCCCAACGGTGTATGCATTGGCAAAGTCGTGCCTGGCTTGCAATGCCAATGGTCGTCGGGAGGACCATTAGCCCGTCGCTCTTCAGTCATCTGAGCCTTTGAACCATATACCTTGCGAGGGGCACTGCGCTATATATCCGAGCCACGAACCATGTGCGGCCCGGTGCCCATGGGGCTAGTCGTGTCGGCGGGGGTATGGCCATGTCGTACACACCCGTCCCTTAGAATCGCCTACCTTGCATCGGGGAATGGCCATGTCGCTCGGTGTCATGCCGTCCTAGGCTTGCGCTTCGCTCGTTGCTTGCGTCGTGGTCAATGGTGTGTCGTCTCGGCGGCGGGCGCGAGTCGCTCACGTGCGTCATCCAAGTCTAGCGGCGGTGTATGCATTGGCAAAGTCGCGCGGCGGCTTGCAATGCCAATGGTCGTCGGGAGGACCATTAGCCCGTCGATCGCTCATGCTGTCATCTGAGCGCCCCTTTGAACCATCGCCTTGCGAGTGGGCACTGCCGCTATATCCATGAGCCCGAACCATGTGCTTGCAGCCCCAGTGCCCATGGGGCTAGTCCGTCGGTGTCGGCAGGTGCGCGGGGGTATGGCCATGTCGCTCGGTACACACAAAGTCCCTTAGAATCGCCTACCTTGCATGGGGGTATGGCCAGTATCGCTCGGTGTCATGCGTCCTAGGCTTCGCTTGCTCGTTGCTTCGTCGTGGTCAATGGTGTCGTCGTCGACGGAGAGCGGCTCATCGCCAGTCTAGCAACGGTGTATGCATTGGCAAAGTCGTGCACGAGCGACGGCTTGCAATGCCAGTGGTCGTCGAGAGGACCATTGGCCCCGTCGGTCGCTTCATGCTGTCATCTGAGCCACGCCTTTGCCATACCGGGCAGGGCACTGCCGCTATATCCGCGAGCCCACGAACCATGTGCTTGCAGCCCCTGTGCCCATGGGGCTAGTCCGTCGGTGTCGGCAGGTGCGCGGGGGTATGGCCATGTCGCTCGGTACACACAAAGTCCCTTAGAATCGCCTACCTTGCATGGGGGTATGGCCATGTCGGTGTCATGTCACGCGTCCTAGGCTTGCGCTTGCGCTCGTTGCTGCGTCGTGGTCCATGGTGTCGTCTTCGCGACAGCGGGTCGCTCAGCGTCGGTCCATAGTCCCCAACGGACGGTGTATGCATTGGCAAAGTCGTGCCGCGGCGATGCGATGGTCGTCGGGAGGACCATTGGCCCGTCGATCGCTTCGCCAGCTCATCTGATGCCATATTTGCCGCTGCGCTATATCCATGAGCCCACGAACCATGTGCGGCCCGGTGCCCATGGGGCTAGTCCGTCGGTGTCGGCAGGTGCGCGGGGGTATGGCCATGTCGCTCGGTACACAAGTCCCTTATAATCGCCTACCTTGCATGGGGGTATGGCCATGTCGCTCGGTGTCATGCGTCCTAGGCTTGCTTGCGCTCGTTGCTTCGTCGTGGTCCCGGTGTCGTCTCGTCGGCGGCCAGCGGTCGCTCACGCGTCGATAGTCTAGCGGCGGTGTATGCATTGCAAAGTCGTGCGGCGGCACGATGCGATGTCGTCGGGAGGACCATTAGCCCCGTCGTCCTTCATGGTCATCTGAGCCTTGCCTTGAACCATCGCGGTGGGCACTGCTATCCGCGAGCCGAACCATGTGCTTGCAGCCCGGTGCCCATGGGGCTAGTGTCCGTCGGTGTCGGGTGCGGGTATGGCCATGTCGGTGGTCCCTTATAATCGCCTACCTTGCATGGGGGTATGGCCATGTCGCTCGGTGTCATGCACGTCCTAGGCTTGCGCTTGCTCGTTGCTTCGTGTGGTCCAATGGTGTCGTCTCCGGCCGACAGCGGAGTCGCTCACGCGTCGGTGCCATAGTCTAGCGGCGTGGCAAAACGTGCCTGGCGGCGGCTTGCAATGCCGATGGTCGTCGGGAGGACCATTGGCCCGTCGGTCGCTTGGCTGTCATCTGAGCGCCCCTTTGAACCATCGCCTTGCGGTGGGCACTGCCGTATATCCGAGACGAACCATGTGCTTATGCGGGGCTAGTCCGTCGGTGTCGGCGGTCTTGCGGGTATAGCCATGTCGCTCGGTACACAAGTCCCTTAGAATCGCCTACCTTGCATGGGGTATGGCCATGCGCTCGGTGTCATACGTCCTAGGCTTGCGCTTGCTCGTTGCTTCGTCGTGGTCCTATGGTGTCGTCTTCGGCGGCAGCGAGTGCTCACCGCGTCTGCCATAGTACGGCGGTGTATGCATTGGCAAAGTCGTGCCGCGGCGGTGGCTTACAATGCTCGTCGGGAGGACCATTGGCCGTCGATCGCTCGTTGTCATCTGAGCCCCTTTGAACCACGCCTTGCACGGTGGGCACTGCCGCTATATATCCGCGAGCCTGAACCATGTGCTTGCGCCCGGTGCCCATGGGGCTAGTCGTCGGTGTCGGCGTGCGGGTATGGCCATGTCGCTCGGTACACAAGTCCCTTAGAATCGCCTACCTTGCATGGGGTATGGCCATGTCGCTCGGTGTCATGCGTCCTAGGCTTGCGCTTGCGCTCGTTGCTTCGTCGTGGTCCCATGGTGTCATCTCGTCGACGGCCGCGAGTTGCTCACGCGTCTGCCATAGTCTAAGCGGTGTATGCATTGGCAAATCGTGCCTGGCGGCTTGCAATGCCAATGGTCGTCGGGAGGACCATTAGCCGTCGATCGCTCATTTATCGTCCTGAGCCCTTTGAACCATCGCCTTGCGGTGTGGGCACTGCCGCTATATATCCGCGAACCATGTGCTTATGCGGCCCCCGGTGCCCATGGGGCTAGTCCGTCGTGTCGGCGGTGCGTGGGGTATGGCCATGTCGGTGTCATGCGTCCTAGGCTTGCGCTTGCGCTCGTTGCTTGCGTCGTGGTCATGGTCGTCTCGTCGACGGCGAACAGCGGGTCGCTCACGGCGTGCCATAGTCTAGCGGCGGTGTATGCATTGGCAAAGTCGTCGGCTTGCACTATGGTCGTCGGGAGGACCAGGCCCGTCGTCGCTTCATGCTGTCATCTGAGCGCCCTTTGAACCTTGCGCGGTGGGCACTGCTATATATCCGCGAGCGAACCATGTGCTTGCGGCCCGGTGCCCATGGGGGCTGGTCGTTGGTGTCGGTAGGTGCGGCGTGGGTATGGCCATGTCGCGGTGTCGTCCTAGGCTTGCGCTTGCGCTCTTGCTGCGTGCATGGCCCCATGGTGTCTCGTGTCGGCGGCAGACAGCAGCTCACGCGTGCGGCCATTATCCCAGCGGCGGTGTATGCATTGGTCGTGCAGTGGCGGCATGCAAACGATGGTCGTCGGGAGGACCATTGGGCCCGTCGTCGCTCGTCATCTGAACTACCCCTTTGAACCATCACCTTGCGGTGGGCACTGTTGCTATATATCCGCGAGCCGCAACCATGTGCTTGCAGCCCCGGTGCCCATGGGGCTGGTCCGTTGGTGTCGGTAGGTGCGTGGGGGGTATGGCCATGTTGCTTGGTGTCATGAACGTCCTAGCCTTGTGCTTGTCGCTTGCTGCCTGCGTGCATGGCCCCATGGTGTTCTTGTCGACGATGGGCAGCGGGTTGCTCACGTTTGCGCTTGTCGCCTCTTGGTGCTGTGTCGTGGTTCCTATGGTCTCCACCGCTCGATTATTGCGTCGTCCTAGGCTTGTGCGTCACATGCTGCGTGTGGTCCCTTGGCCTCCTTATCGTATCGCGTCGTCCTAGGCTTGCGCTTGTCCCTGCATGTGCGTGGTCCTTGGTGGACTCTGCTCACTATCGCCGTCCTAGGCTTGCGCATGCGCCCGTTGCTGTGTGCGTGGTCCTTGGTGGCCAGCGCCTATCATACGTCCTAGGCTTGCGCGCCCATTTGCTGCGTGCATGGTTGGTGCCTTTGTCGCTCGATGTCGTCGTCCTAGGCTTGTGCTTGTCACATGCTGCCTGCGTGCGTTGTCCCTTTGTCTCCATGCCGCTCGATGTCGCGTCCGTCCCGCTTGCGCTGCTGCGTCGTGGTCCTTGGTATCCTTGCGCTCATGATCGTCGTCCTAAACTGCGCTTGTCGCCCCTGCTGCGTCGTGGTCCCTTAGTATCCTTGCTCACTATCGCGTCGTCCTAGGCTTGCGCTTGCGCCCATTACTGCGTCGTGGTCCCGATGTCCTTACGCTCACTATCCGCCGTCCTAGGCTTGCGCTGCTACTGCGTCGTGGTCCTGGTATCCTTGCTCACTATCGCGTCGTCCTGGCTTGCGCTTATGCTGCTGCGTCGTGGTCCCTTGTGCCCTTGCGCTCACTATCGCGCGTCCTAGGCTTGCGCTTGTCGCACTGCGTCGTGGTATCGTGCCTGCTGCTCACTATCGCGTCCTAGGCTTGCGCTGCCGCTGCTGCGTCGTGGTCAGTATCCTTGCGCTCGCTCGCGTCGTCCCAGGCTTGCGCTTGCGCCCATTTGCCTGCGTCGTGGTCCCTTGTATCCTTGCGCTCACTATCGCGCCGTCCTAGGCCATGCTTGCCCCACTGCGTCGTGGTCCCGCCGTGCCCTTGCCGCTCACTATCCGCCGTCCTAGGCTTGCGCTTGTGCCGCTACTGTCGTGGTCCTTGTGCCCTTACGCTCACTACTCCCTTGCATGCGTTGCTGCGTCGTGGTCCCTTCGTGCCCTGCTGCTCACTATATGCGCGTCCTAGGCGCGCTGCCTGCGTGCGTGGTCCCGTGCCCTCTCTATGCGTCCTAGGCTTGCGCTTGCTTACTGCGTCGTGGTCCTTCGTGCCCCAGCGCTCACTCTCGTCCTAGGCTTGCGCTTGCCGCCCACTGCGTCGTGGTCCTTAATCCTTGCGCTCACTATGCGTCGTCCTAGCGCTTGCGCGTCCTGCGTCGTGGTCCATGTGCCTGCTCACTATCGCCGCGTCCTAGGCTTGCGGCGCTTGCTGACTGCGTCGTGGTCCTGGTGCCCTTGCGCTCACTATATGCGTCCTAGGCTTGCGCGCTTATGCCTGCGTCGTTGTCATGGTATCCTTGCGCTCACTATCGCGTCGTCCTAGGCTTGCGCTTGCGCTGCTGCGTCGTGGTCCCGTGCCCTGCGCTCACTATTTGCACGTCCTAGGCTTGCGCTTGTCGCCGCTGCTGCGTCGTGGTCCATGGTGCCCTTGCGCTCACTATCGCCCGTCCTAGGCTTGCGCTTATGCGCCCGTACTGCGTGCATGGGCCCTTGCCTGCTGCTCGATATCCGCGCGTCCTAGGCTTGCTTGTCCCTTCTGCGTCGTTGTCCCTTGGTATCCATGTCGCTCAGTATCATGTGCGTCCTAGGCTTGCGTCGCGTACTGCGTCGTGGTCCTTAGTGCCCTGCGCTCACTATCCGCCGTCCTAGGCTTGCGCGCCGCTTACTGCGTCGTGGTCCTTAGTGCCCTCTTGCTCACTATCGCGTCCTAGCTTGCGCGCCCATTGCTGCGTGCATGGTTAATTGCCCTTGTTGCTCGATATCCGTCGTCCTAGGCTTGTGTCCTTCTTTGCTGCCCATTATCCTTAGTCTCCGCTCGTATCATGTCGTCCTAGGCTTGCGCTTTCTTGCTGCGTCTGGTCCCTTAATGCCGCTCACTATCCCGCGTCCTAGGCTTGCGCGCCCATTATCTGCGTGTCCCTTAATTGCCCTTGCCGCTTTCGCCTATCACTGGGCTTGCTTGTCGTTGCTGCGTGGTAGTGGTCTTGTCGCTCGGTATCCTCCTAGGCTTGCTTGTTGCTTGTTGCGTCGTTCTCCCTTGATCTCCATGCGCTCGTATCGCGTCGTCCTAGGCTTGCCGCTTATGCGCGTCGTGGTCCCTTAGTCTCCCGTCACTATCGCGTCGTCCTAGGCTTTGCGCGTGCTTGCTGCGTCGTGTCCTTGGTCTCCATGCGCTCGATTATCACGTCGTCCTAGGCTGCTTGCGCCACTGCGTCGTGGTCCCGCCGTCTCCTTCACTATCGCGTCGTCCTAGGCTTGCCTGCCCATTGCTGTGTCGTGGTCCTTGGTGCCCTGCCGCTCACTATCGCATGTCCTCTTGCGCTTGCCTACTGCGTCGTGGTCCCTCTACATGCGCTCATATCACGTCGTCCTAGGCTTCGCTTATGCCCGCGCTGCGTCGTGGTCCTTAGTATCCTGCGCTCACTATTTCGTGCGTCCTAGGCTTGCGCTTGCCCGTGCTGCGTCGTGGTCCTCTTGTCCCCCTGCGCTCACTATCGCCGCGTAGGGCTTGCGCCGTGCACTGCGTCGTGGTCCCTTGGTGCCTGCGCTCACTATACGCACGTCCTAGGCTTGCGCTTGTTGCTCGTTGCCTGCGTGCATGGGCCTTGCCCTTTGGCTCTCTATCGTGCGTCCTAGGCTTGTCTTGCGCTTCCTGCGTCGTTGTCCCTTAGTCTCATCCTTCTCACTATCATGTGCGTCCTAGGCTTGCGCTTGTCGCCCGTTGCCTGCGTGCGTGGTCCCTTGGTGACCCTGCCGCTCACTATCAGGTGCGTCCTAGGCTTGCGCTTGTCGCCCGCTGCCTGCGTGCGTGGTCCCTTGGAGCCCCTGCCGCTCACTATCCGCACGTCCTAGGCTTGTGCTTATGCTCTTGCTGCGTCGTGGTCCTAATTGCCCCTGTTCCTATCGCCTCTAGCGCTTTTATGCGTCGTGGTCCTTTGGTGCCTGCGCTCCGCCCGTCCTAGGCTTGCGCTTTTGCATTGCGTCGTGGTCCCTTAGTATCCTTCTTGCTCACTATTGCGTCGTCCTAGGCTTCGTGCTTGTGCTCTGCGTCGTCCTTAGTGCCTGCTCACTATCCGCACGTCCTAGGCTTGCGCTGCGCTCTTGCTGCGTGTGTGGTCCCTTGGTGCCTAGCTCACTATCGCATGTCCTAGGCTTGCGCTTTTGCTGCGTCGTGGGCCTGGTGCCCTTGTTGCTCGATATCCGCGTCCTAGGCTTGCGCTTATGTGCTGCGTCGTTGTCCCGTGCACTGCTCACTATCATGTCGTCCTAGGCTTGCGCTTGCTGCTGCGTCGTGGTCCTTGGTGCCCTGCGCTCACTATCGCACGTCCTAGGCTTGCGCACCGCGCTGCGTCGTGGGCCTTTAGTGCCCTTGTTTCGAGTATCTCGTCCTAGGCTTGCGCTTGCGTTACTGCGTCGTGGTCCCTTGTGCCCTGCTCACTATCATGTCGTCCTAGGCTTGTATGGCCGCTGCGTGCATGGTGCCCCTTGCTCACTATTTACGTCCTCTTGCGGCAGCCGCTCGTTACTGCGTCGTGGTCCCTTGTTCTCCTTGCCACTCGATCCGTCGTCTTGCTTGCTTCTCGCCGTGCTGCGTGCAGTCCTGCTGCCACTCTATATCCGTGCGTCTAGGCTTGCGCTTGCGCCCGTTACTGCGTCGTGGTCCGTGGTATCCATCGCTCGATCTTCGTCCTAGGCTTGCGCTTGGCGCCTCTTTGCTCGTGCGTGGTTCCATAGTGTCTCTTGCTCGATGTCGCACCCCTATGCATCGTCGCTCCCCCTCCGCTTTCAACTTGTTTGCCTTTGGTGAATATTTGTTGCTTGGCTATCGGTTTGGTTTGATGCAAGTGGTTTGTGATTGTGCCCCTTGTTCTTGGTAGGTGGCCTCTCGCTCTCTCATGTGCGTTGCTTGATTGGTCTTGTGAGGCAGACCCCCTTCCCAACCGCGGTTGGTTCGCATTTCGTGTTCGGTGGAGTGTTGGCGGATTGCCCTTGTGCCCATTTGCCCTTGTCTTGATGAGTGTGTTTGGGTAGTGTGCATCGGGTTTAATATCCGCGGCACGTGAGTTATTGCGTATTCTTATGCCTCGATGCGCCTTGCCATCGTCACGGCTATCTTGTCGTCTTTGAGACATTTCATCTTTTGTTTGCTCGGGTCTTATTTTCGGGCTGCGGGTGTTGCTTGTGTTACGTTCTTGGTTCCTAAGGCAAATAGGATGGATTGTTTTGAACATGACTTTCTCTCTGATTGCCATGCGATATTTGGAGTGAACATGCATTTGATCCGTGTTCTCTTGAGGGATGTTGGCCTTGATGCATCCCTTTGGAGTGGTTTGACCATGTGGTCTTTTGAATGCTCTTTGGTGCCGTTTATTTGGTCCCTTTTTGACCCTCGGGCTGTGGCGGTTGCATCCTTGACTTGGGTTCCATGTTGCCCTCCCCGTTGGCTTCCTTGCTGCATCCCGTTGCAGTTTATTCTGTGCGGTGCATGGCTTGTGATCCGCGGGCGTTGCACTTGGTCCCTTGTTTCGGTGAAAGATTTTAGCACCTTCACACTTTGCTTGGCCTCTGGCTAGCTATTTTTGTGATGGGCTCTATGTAAGGATGATATGTTGCCTGGTTGATCCTGCGAGTAGTCATATGCTTGTCTCAATGATTAAGCCATGCATGGGTCAGTATGAATTGATTGATTGTGAAGCTGCGAATGGCTCATTAAATCGATTATAGTTTGTTTGATGGTATGCCCCTACTCGGATAAGTAGTAATTCTAGAGCTATCGTGCAACAAACCCCGACCTTTGGGAGGGATGCATTTATTAGATAAAGGTTGATCGGGCTTTGCCCATGTTCCGATGATTCATGGTAACTTTCGGCGGATCGCCTTCGGCCCTCGTCTTTGGCGATGCAACATTCAAAATTCTGCCCTATCAACTTTCTATGGTAGGATAGTTGACTACCATGGTGGTGGCGAGTAGCGGAGAATTAGGGTTCGATTAGGAGAGGGCACGAAAGCGGCTACCACATCAAGGAAAGCGGTAGCGCAAATTACCCAATCCTGACACGGGGAGGTAGTGAAAATAAATAACAATATCGGGCTCTTTTAGTTTGGTAATTGGAATGAGTACAATCTAAATCCCTAAACGAGGATCCATTGGAGGCAAATGCTGCCCGGTGACGGTAATTCGGCTCAATAGCGTATATTTAAGTTGTTGCAGTTAAAAAGCTCGTAGTTGGACCTTGGGTTGAGTCGATCGGTCCGCCTTGTTGTGTGCATCGGTCGTCTCGTCCCTTCTGCCAATGATGCGTGCCTGGCCTTAGTTGGTCGGGTCGTGCCTGTGGCGCCGTTACTTTGAAGAAATTAGAGTGCTCAAAGCAAGCCCACGCTCTGGATACATTAGCATGGGATAACATCACAGGATTTCGTTCCTATTGTGTTGGCCTTGGGGATTGGAGTAATGATTAAGAGGGACAGTCGGGGGCATTCGTATTTCATAGTCAGAGAAAATTCTTGGATTTATGAAGGCGAACCGCTGCGAAAGCATTTGCGAGGATGTTTTCATTAATCAAGAGCGAAAGTTGGGGGCTCGAAGGCGATCGGATCTCGTCCTAGTCTCAACCATAAGCGATCGAGCCCGAGGATCGGTGGATGTTGCTCTTTGGACTCCTTAGGCACCTTATGAGAAATCAAAGTCTTTGGGTTCCGGGGGGAGTATGGTCGCAAGGCTGAAACTTAAAGGACTTGACGGAAGGGCACCACCAGGAGTGGAGCCTGCGGCTTAATTTGACTCAACGGAAACTTACGAGTCGGACATAGCAAGGATTAATGATGAGGCTCTTTCACGATTCTATGCGTGGTGGTGCATGGCAGTTCTTAGTTGGTGGAAGCGATTTTTATGCAGTTAATTCCGTTAGCGAGCGAGACCTCGGCCTGCTAACTAGCTCTGCGGATGCATCCTTCGCGGCGGACTTCTTAGAGGGACTATGGCCGTGTAGGTCACGGAAGTTTGAGGCAATAACAGGTCTGTGATGCCCTTAGATGTTCTGGGCCGCACGCGCGCTACACTGATGTATTCAACGAGTCTGTTGCCTTGGCCGACAGGCTTGGGTAATCTTAACAAATTTCATCGTGATGGGGATAGATCATTGCAATTGTTGGTCTTCAGCGAGGAATTTCTAGTAGCGAGTCATCGGCTCGCGTTGACTAAATCGTCTGCCCTTTGTACACACACGCGTCGCTCCTACGATTGAATGGTCGGTGAAGTGTTGGATCGGGGGCGGGGGTGGTTCGCCACTCGCGGCGTCTTGAAGTCCATTGAACCTTATCATTTAGAGGAAGGAGAAGTCGTAACAAGGTTTCCGTAGGTGAACTGCGGAAGGATCATTGTTGTGAGCAACCTTGAACAATGGATGATTGTGAAGCGTGTCAACATGCCCCTCTACTTGGCCCCATTTTGGTGGCCGGTGACCATAGCTCGGTCGTCGGCGCGACAATGAACAATGAACTTCGAGCAGAGGGCCCTCGGTGTGCCCGGGGAGCCCACTGCGTCAGAGACGGTCGGAATCGAATGACTCTCGGCAATGGATATCTCGGCTCTTGCATCGATGAAGAACGTAGTGAAATGCGATACTTGGTGTGAATTGCAGAATCTCGTGAACCATTGAGTCTTTGAACGCAAGTTGTGCCCAAGGCTTTGTGGCCGAGGGCACGCCTGCTTGGGCGTCATGGCAACATCGCCTTTGCTCCTTGCTTTGCTGGTGCGAAGAGCGGAAATTAGCCTCGTGTGCCCTCGGGCACAGTCGGTTGAAGAGCGGGTAGTCGGCAGTCGTCGGGCGCGATGGGTCTTTGGTCACCTGTAGCGTGAATATAAACGTCGCCCGGCGTGTTGGGATGTTTCCTCAAAGAGACCACTGTGCGATTGCGGCATCATGTCAAAGTAGCGTGCCCATCGGATTGTGGCCCCAAGTCGAGTCGAGGCCCACCCGCGAGTTTAAGCATATAAATAAGCGGAGGAAGAAGAAACTTACGAGATTCCCTAATGTGTGAGTGAGCGGGATCGGCCCGGCTTGAGAATTTGGCGGTTGAATCCGTTCGAGTTGTAGTCTGGAGAGGTGTCCTCGGCTGACGGATCGGGCCCAAGTCCTTGGAATGGGGTGCGGGAGGTGAGCCCGTCGCTCGGACCATGCCGCATGGCGAGGCACCGTCGTCAGTCGGGTTGTTTGGGAATGCAGCCCCAATTAGGCGGTAAATTTAGTCAAGGCTAAATATTGGCGAGAGGCGATGGCGAACAAATCTGCGAGGAAAGATGAAAAGGACTTTGAAAGAGAGTCAAGAGTACTTGAAATTGCGCGAGAAGCGAATGAAATTCGACGGAGTGCTCGGTCGGATCGGAATGGCTCTTCTTGGTCGTTGATCGGCTAGGGACCGCGGACCGTTGCGGGCTCGTTAGCGGTCAAGCGGGCGCGTGTGTCGCTTCGTGGCATATTGGCGTGGTCGAGGATGCGTGGCGCGCCATCGGCGTTCCACCGTTGGCGCCCTTGTGCGCTCAAGGCATCGGCGATGGGCTCCCCATTCGACCGTCTTGAAACACGGACCAAGTCGACATGCGTGCGAGTCGGTGAGTTTGGAAACTCGGCGGCGCAAGGAAGGCGATTGGCGAGAGCCCCTTTTTTCGCGAAGTGCATCGCGGCCGACCTAGATCTTTGTGAAGGGTTTGTGCCGAACATGCACAGCGGGACGAAAGATGGTGAACTATGCTGGCGGCGAAGCTAGAGAAACTCTAGTGGAGGCGGCGATCTTGGCGATGCAAATCGTTAAAGTCGACTTGGGTATAGGGCGAAAGACTAATCGAACCATCTAGTATTTGGTTCCTCGAGTTTCCTCGGGATATGGTGCTCGAGTGTCGAGTTCTATCGGGTAAAGCTAATGATTAGAGGCATCGAGCGCAGCGTCCTCGACCTATTCTCAAACTTTAAATAGGTAGGGCCGGTGCGGTTGCTCCGTTGGTGCATCGAGAATCGAGAGCTCCAAGTGGGCCATTTTGGTAGCGAGGCGTCTCGGGATGAGCCGGAAGTCGAGTTATGGTGCCCAGCGTGCGCTAACCTAGATACCACAAAGGGTGTTGGTCGATTAAGCAGGCGGGCGGTGGTCATGGAAGTTGAAATCCGCTAAAGTGTGTAACAACTCACTGCCGAATCAACTAGCCCGAAAATGGATGGCGCTTAAGCGTCACGACCCACACTCGACCATCGGGGCAAGCGCAATGCCTTGATGAGTAGGAGGCGTGGCGGGTCTTTGCAAAACTTCGAGCGTGAGCTCGAGGCGGGCGGCCGTCAGATCGCGGATCTTAGTGGTAGTAGCAAATATTCAAATGAGAACTTTGAAGGCGAAGAGGAAAGGTTCCATGTGAGCGGCACTTGCACATGGGTTAGCCGATCCTAAGGGGGCGAAGCCCGTCGGAGGCGCGACTTTGTGCGAGCTCGAAAGGAATCGGGTTAAAATTCTCGGCCGGGGCGTGGCGGTCGATGTAGCGTTGGAATTCTGGAGGCGTCGGCGGGGCCTCGAGAAGAGTTATCTTTTACGCCTTAGCGGCTGCGCACAGAAGCGGCTTGGCGGAGGTAGGGCAGTGGTCGGGCGTCGCATGTCGTCGCGGCGTTGGTGCGCCCAAGCGACCCTTGAAAATCTAGAGGACGGGTGCCGCCCACGCTCGGTCGTACTCATAACGCATCAGTCTCCAAGGTGAAGCGACCTGCGGCCCGCGGAACAATGTAGGCAAGGGAAGTCGGCAAGATGGATCCGTAACCGGAAAAGGATTAGCTCGAGGGTGGGCACGAGGTCCGACCCCAAACTTCGTCGGTTGTCGGTGGATTGCTCGATTTGCTCTTTGCGGCGAGTGGGTCGCCAGCGTCTTTGGTGAGACGGAGCGGGATTGGCTCCTCTCCGGGGGACCTTCCTCGGGCGTCGAACAGTCAACTCAGAACTGGTACGGACAAGGGGAATCCGACTGTTTAATTAAAACAAAGCATTGCGATGGTCCTTGCGGATGCTCACGCAATGTGATTTACGCGATTACTCACGAATGTCAAAGTGAAGAAATTCAACCAAGCGCGGGTAAGCGGCGGGAGTAACTATGACTCTCTTAAGGTAGCCAAATGCCTCGTCATCTAATTAGTAGGCGCATGAATGGATTAACAGATTCCCCATCACATCTACTATCCGTGAAACCACGACCAAGGGAGCGGGCTTGGCGAGAATCGTGAGGAAGAAGACCTGTTGAGCTTGACTCTAGTCCGACTTTGTGAAATGACTTGAGAGGTGTAGGATAAGTGGGGCCGGCTCGTAGCGAAAGTGGCTACCACTACTTTTAACGTTATTTTACTTATTCCATGAGTCGGAAGTGGGCCTGGCCCCTCCTTTTGGCGAAGACTGCATACTGCTTGGTCGATCAGGTGGAAGACATTGTCGGTGGGGAGTTTGGTGAGGCGGCACATACATTAAAGATAGCGCGGTGTCCTAAGATGAGCTCAGCGAGCGAAATCTTGTGTGGAACAAAGGGTAAAAGCTCGTTTGATTTTGATTTCCGGTATGAATATGAGCCGTGAAAGCGTGGCCTATCGATCCTTTAGGCCTTGAAATTTGAAGCTAGAGGTGTCGGAAAAGTTACCACGAGGATAAGCGGCTTGTGGCGTAGCGTTCATAGCGGCGTTGCTTTTGATCCTTCGATGTCGGCTCTTCCTATCATTGTGAGCGAATTCACCAAGTGTTGGATTGTTCACCCACCAATAGGGAGCGTGGTGGGTTTAGGCGAGTCGTGAGGCAGGTTAGTTTTACCCTCGATGATTGTGCCACGATAGTAATTCAACCTAGTCACGAGAGGCAGATTGATTCACACAATTGGTCATCGGCTGGTTGAAAAGCGATGTGTGAAGCTACCGTGTCTTGGGATAATGGCTGAGCGCCTCTAAGTCGAATCCTAGCTAGGAAGTGGTGCTTTTGTCGCCCGTTGGAATCTTGACCCTTCGCCGTAGGGGCATTAGCCCCCCAGGGCGATGTCGTAAAGGTGCAACCCTGCGTGGTGGATGTTCGGCAGTGGTTGCCTATGATCACAACTCCGCCGCGGCGGATGGAATCTTTGCGAGCGACTTATAAGTGGCGGGGCATTGTAGCGGTAGAGTGGCCTTCTTGCCACGATCCACGAATCCGACCTCTCGTCGTGCGGATTCGCCCACACCCCATCCCACCCACACTATTCGGCATAACTCCTAGAAACGGGAGGTTTGAGTTCCCATCCACATAGGGCACCCTATGCGTCGACCGCAATTGGGGTCGCGAGCCAATTTAATACAACAAAAGCTCAAGGGTTTGGGCGCCGGCGGTCATAAAATCTTCCAAACACCGATCGACAGCCGTCCGGCGGAGAGATGGCCAGCTTCCGTCGGACAAGCGACAAGCGCCCATCGTCCTAGGCTTGCGCTTGCTTGCTTCGTCGTGGTCCCATGGTGTCGTTGTGGCGGTGCCCAACCGCACGGTGTATCGTTGGGCCCGTCATACCGGCGGCTTGCAATGCTGCGGTTGTCGGGAGGAGGGCCATTAGCCCGTCGATCGCTTCATGGCTGTCATCTGCCTTGCACGGGGCCGCTATATATCCCGCGCACTAGAACCATGTGCTTGCAGGCACGGTGCCCATGGGGCTGGTCCGTCGGTGTCGGAGCCGTCGGCGGCCTCGGTCGCTTGGCCCGACCATTGCGGCGGTGTCAAAGCTTCGATGTCGTTGCCTTAGTGAAGTGGCGCCGCGGCGATGGCTTACGTCGCCATTTGATGCCGGGATGTCTTTGCCTTAGTGAAGTGGAGCACGAGCGGCGGGTTGCTCACCACGTGCGGTGCCGTAGTCCCCAACCACGGTGTGTGTTGGCAAAGTCGTGCACGAGGGGCGGCTTGCAATGCCAGTGGTCGTCGGGAGGACCATTGGCCCCGTCGGTCGCTTCATGTCATCTGGCTGTCCCTTTGAACCATCAGGCACTGCCGCTATATATCCGCGAGCCTGAACCATGTGCTTGCAGGCACGGTGCCCATGGGGCTGGTCCGTCGGTGTCGGCAGGTGCGCGATGACCATGTCGCTCGGTACACACCAAGTCCCTTCTAATCGCCTACCTTGCATGGGGGTATGGCCATGTCGCTCGGTGTCATGCACGTCCTAGGCTTGCGCTTGCGCTCGTTGCTTCGTCGTCGTGGTCCCATGGTGTCGTCTGCGTCGGCGACGGCCAGCGAGTCGCTCACCGCGTCTTGGTGCCATAGTCCCCAACGGCGGTGTATGCATTGGCAAAGTCGTGCCGCGGCGGCTTGCAATGCCAGTGGTCGTCGGGAGGACCATTAGCCCCGTCGGTCGCTTCGCCATTGTCATCTGACGCCCCTTTGAACCATATGCCTTGCGGTGGGCACTGCCGCTATATATCCGCGAGCACGAACCATGTGCTTGCGGCCCGGTGCCCATGGGGCTAGTCCGTCGGTGTCGGCGGTCTTGGCGAGTATGGCCATGTCGCTCGGTACACACCAAGTCCCTTAGAATCGCCTACCTTGCATGGGGGTATGGCCATGTAGCTCGGTGTCATGCACGTCCTAGGCTTGCGCGTGCCGCTCGTTGCTTGCGTGCGTTTTCCAATGGTGTCGTCTCGTCGACGACGACGCGAGTCGCTCACGCGTCGGTGCCATAGTCCCCAACGGCGGTGTATGCATTGGCAAAGTCGTGCCTGGCGGCTTGCAATGCCAATGGTCGTCGGGAGGACCATTGGCCCCGTCGGTCGCTCGCAAAACTGTCATCCTGAACTGCCCCTTTGAACCATATGCCTTGCACAGGGGGCTGGGCACCTGCCGCTGTATATCCCGCAGGCATGAACCATGTGCTTGCAGCCCCAGTGCCCATGGGGCTTGTCCGTCGGTGTCGGCAGGTGCGCGGGGGTATGGCCATGTCGCTCGGTACACACCAAGTCCCTTAGAATCGCCTACCTTGCATGGGGGTATGGCCGTATAAGCTCGGTGTCATGCGTCCTAGGCTTGCGCTTGCGCTCGTTGCTTGCGTGCGTGGTCCAATGGTGTCGTCTCGTCGACGGCGAAGCAGCGGTCGCTCACGCGTCGGTCTGCCATAGTCCCCAAGCGGCGGTGTATGCATTGGCAAAAGTCGTGCACGGCGGCTTGCAATGCCAATGGTCGTCGGGAGGACCATTGGCCCTGTCGGTCGCTCGCAAAACTGTCATCCTGAACTGCCCCTTTGAACCATATGCCTTGCGGTGGGCACTGCGCTATATATCCGCGAGCCAGAACCATGTGCTTGCGGCCCGGTGCCCATGGGGCTAGTCCGTCGGTGTCGGCGGTCTTGGCGGGGTATGGCCATGTCGCTCGGTACACACCAAGTCCCTTAGAATCGCCTACCTTGCATGGGGGTATGGCCATGTCGCTCGGTGTCATGCACGTCCTAGGCTTTCGCTTGCCGCTCGTTGCTTGCGTCGTGGTCAATGGTGTAAATCGTCGGCTGACGAACAGCGGGTCGCTCACCGCGTGCGGTGCCATAGTCCCCAATGACGGTGTACGCATTGGCAAAGTCGAGCACGAGCGACGGCTTGCAATGCCAATGGTCGTCGGGAGGACCATTGGCCCCGTCGGTCGCTCGCAAAACTGTCATCCTGAACTGCCCCTTTGAACCATATGCCTTGCAGGTGGGCACTGCCCGTATATATCCATGAGCCGCGAACCATGTGCTTGCAGGCACGGTGCCCATGGGGCTGGTCCGTCGGTGTCGGCAGGTGCGCGGGGGTATGGCCATGTCGCTTGGTACACACAAAGTCCCTTAGAATCGCCTACCTTGCATGGGGGTATGGCCATGTCGCTCGGTGTCATGCACGTCCTAGGCTTGCGCTTGCCGCTCGTTGCTTGCGTGCGTGGTCCAATGGTGTCGTCTCGTCGACGACGGGCAACGGGTCGCTCACCGCGTGTGGTGCCATAGTCTAACGGCGGTGTATGCATTGGCAAAGTCGTGCCTGGCGGCTTGCAATGCCAATGGTCGTCGGGAGGACCATTAGCCGTCGGTCGCTCATAGCTGTCATCTGAGCCCTTTGAACCATATCCTTGCGAGGCTGGGCACCTGCCGCTATATATCCCGCAGGCACGAACCATGTGCTTGCAGGCACGGTGCCCATGGGGCTGGTCCGTCGGTGTCGGCAGGTGCGCGGGGGTATGGCCATGTCGCTCGGTACACACAAAGTCCCTTAGAATCGCCTACCTTGCATGGGGGTATGGCCATGTCGCTCGGTGTCATGCACGTCCTAGGCTTGCGCTTGCCGCTCGTTGCTTGCGTGCGTGGTCCAATGGTGTCGTCTCGTCGACGACGGGCCACGGGTCGCTCACCGCGTGCGGTGCCATAGTCCCCAACGACGGTGTATGCATTGGCAAAGTCGTGCACGAGCGGCGACTTGCAATGCCAATGGTCGTCGGGAGGACCATTGGCCCTGTCGGTCGCTCGCAAAACTGTCATCCTGAACTGCCCCTTTGAACCATATGCCTTGCACAGGGGGCTGGGCACCTGCCGCTATATATCCCGCAGGCACGAACCATGTGCTTGCAGCCCCAGTGCCCTTGGGGCTAGTCCGTCGGTGTCGGCAGGTGCGCGGGGGTATAGCCATGTCGCTCGGTACACACCAAGTCCCTTAGAATCGCCTACCTTGCATGGGGGTATGGCCATGTCGCTCGGTGTCATGCACGTCCTAGGCTTGCGCTTGCCGCTCGTTGCTTGCGTGCGTGGTCCAATGGTGTCGTCGTCGGCCCGGCGCAGCGGGTCGCTCACGCGCGTCTGGCCATAGTCCCCAATGACGGTGTACGCATTGGCAAAGTCGAGCACGAGCGACGGCTTGCAATGCCAATGGTCGTCGGGAGGACCATTGGCCCCGTCGGTCGCTCGCAAAACTGTCATCCTGAACTGCCCCTTTGAACCATATGCCTTGCGGCGGTGGGCACTGCCCTATATATCCGCGAGCCTGAACCATGTGCTTGCAGCCCCAGTGCCCTTGGGGCTAGTCCGTCGGTGTCGGCAGGTGCGCGGGGGTATGGCCATGTCGCTCGGTACACACAAAGTCCCTTAGAATCACCTACCTTGCATGGGGGTATGGCCATGTTGCTCGGTGTCATGCACGTCCTAGGCTTGCGCTTGCCGCTCGTTGCTTGCGTGCGTGGTCCAATGGTGTCGTCTCGTCGACGGCAGACGGAGTCGCTCACGCGTCTTGGTGCCATAGTCCCCAATGACGGTGTACGCATTGGCAAAGTCGAGCACGAGCGACGGCTTGCAATGCCAATGGTCGTCGGGAGGACCATTGGCCCTGTCGGTCGCTCGCAAAACTGTCATCCTGAACTGCCCCTTTGAACCATATGCCTTGCGCGGTGGGCACTGCGCTATATATCCATGAGCCTGAACCATGTGCTTGCATCCCCAGTGCCCATGGGGCTAGTCCGTCGGTGTCGGCAGGTGCGCGGGGGTATGGCCATGTCGCTCGGTACACACCAAGTCCCTTAGAATCGCCTACCTTGCATGGGGGTATGGCCATGTTGCTCGGTGTCATGCACGTCCTAGGCTTGCGCTTGCCGCTCGTTGCTTGCGTGCGTGGTCCAATGGTGTCGTCTCTCGTCGACGGCGAACGAGTCGCTCACCGCGTCGGTGCCATAGTAGCGGCGGTGTATGCATTGGCAAATCGCGCCTGGCGGCGGCTTGCAATGCCAATGGTCGTCGGGAGGACCATTGGCCCGTCGATCGCTCATAAGCATCATCTGAGCCCCTTTGAACCATATGCCTTGCACGGTTTGGGCACTGCCGCTATATATCCGCGAGCCCGAACCATGTGCTTGCGGCCCGGTGCCCATGGGGCTAGTCCGTCGGTGTCGGAGTCTTGCGGAGTATGGCCATGTCGCTCGGTACACACCAAGTCCCTTAGAATCGCCTACCTTGCATCGGGGTATGGCCATGTCGCTCGGTGTCATGCGTCCTAGGCTTGCGCTTGCGCTCGTTGCTTCGCGTCGTGGTCCCATGGTGTCGTCTCGTCGGCTGACGAAGCAGAGTTCGCTCACGGCGTCGCGGTGCCATAGTCTAGCAGACGGTGTATGCATTGGCAAAGTCGTGCCCGAGCGGCGGCTTGCAATGCCAGTGGTCGTCGGGAGGACCATTGGCCCCGTCGGTCGCTCGCAAAACTGTCATCCTGAAGTGCCCCTTTGAACCATATGCCTTGCACAGGGGGCTGGGCACCTGCCGCTATATATCCCGCAGGCAAGAACCATGTGCTTGCAGCCCCAGTGCCCATGGGGCTAGTCCGTCGGTGTCGGCAGGTGCGCGGCGGTATGGCCATGTCGCTCGGTACACACCAAGTCCCTTAGAATCGCCTACCTTGCATGGGGGTATGGCCATGTCGCTCGGTGTCATGCACGTCCTAGGCTTGCGCTTGCGGGTCGTTGCTTGCGTGCGTGGTCCCATGGTGTCGTCTCGTCGACGGCCAGACAGCGGGTCGCTCACGCGTCGCGGTGCCATAGTCCCAACGGCGGTGTATGCATTAGCAAAGTCGTGCGGCGGCTTGCAATGCCAGTGGTCGTCGGGAGGACCATTGGCACCGTCGGTCGCTTCATGGCTGTCATCTGAGCGCCGCCCCTTTGAACCATATACCTTGCACGGGTGGGCACTGCGCTATATATCCATGAGCCTGAACCATGTGCTTGCAGCCCCAGTGCCCATGGGGCTAGTCCGTCGGTGTCGGCAGGTGCGCGGGGGTATGGCCATGTCGCTCGGTACACACCAAGTCCCTTAGAATCGCCTACCTTGCATGGGGGTATGGCCATGTCGCTCGGTGTCATGCACGTCCTAGGCTTGCGCTTATCGCTCGTTGCTTCGTCGTGGTCCAATGGTGTCGTCTCGTCGGCGGCGACAGCGGGTCGCTCACGCGTCGCGGTCTGCCATAGTCCCAGCGGCGGTGTATGCATTGGCAAAGTCGTGCCTGGCGGCTTGCAATGCCATGGTCGTCGGGAGGACCATTGGCCGTCGGTCGCTCGCCATGTCATCTGAGCGCCCCTTTGAACCATATGCCTTGCACAGGGGGCTGGGCACCTGCAGCTATATATCCCGCAGGCACGAACCATGTGCTTGCAGCCCCAGTGCCCATGGGGCTAGTCCGTCGGTGTCGGCAGGTGCGCAGGGGTATGGCCATGTCGCTCGGTGCACACCAAGTCCCTTATAATCGCCTACCTTGCATGGGGGTATGGCCATGTCGCTCGGTGTCATGCACGTCCTAGGCTTGCGCTTGCCGCTCGTTGCTTGCGTGCGTGGTCCTATGGTGTCGTCTCGTCGACGCAGCGGGTCGCTCACGCGTCGGTGCCATAGTCCCAACGGCGGTGTATGCATTGGCAAAGTCGTGCCGCGGCGGCTTGCAATGCCGATGGTCGTCGGGAGGACCATTAGCCCCGTCGATTCGCCGCTGTCATCTGAGCGCCCCTTTGAACCATACGCGCACGGGGCTGGGCACTGCGCTATATATCCGCGAGCCTGAACCATGTGCTTGCAGCCCCAGTGCCCATGGGGCTAGTCCGTCGGTGTCGGCAGGTGCGCAGGGGTATGGCCATGTCGCTCGGTGCACACCAAGTCCCTTAGAATCGCCTACTTTGCATGGGGGTATGGCCATGTCGCTCGGTGTCATGCACGTCCTAGGCTTGCGCTTGCCGCTCGTTGCTAACGTCGTGGTCCAATGGTGTCGTCTCGTCGGCGGCAGCAGCGTGCTCACGTCGCGTGCCATAGTCCCCAACGGCGGTGTATGCATTGGCAAAGTCGTGCGCGGCGGTGGCTTGCAATGCCAATTGGTCGTCGGGAGGACCATTGGCCCGTCGATCGCTTCGCCAAATTGTCATCTGAAGCGCGCTTTGAACCATACGCCTTGCAGTGGGCACTGCCATATATCCCGCAGGCACGAACCATGTGCTTGCAGCCCCAGTGCCCATGGGGCTAGTCCGTCGGTGTCGGCAGGTGCGCGGGGGTATGGCCATGTCGCTCGGTGCACACCAAGTCCCTTAGAATCGCCTACCTTGCATGGGGGTATGGCCATGTCGCTCGGTGTCATGCACGTCCTAGGCTTGCGCTTGCCGCTCGTTGCTTGCGTGCGTGGTCCCATGGTGTCATCTCGTCGACGGCCAGAAGCGGGTCTCACGGCGTCGCGTGCCATATTCCCCAACGACGGTGTATGCATTGGCAAAGTCGTGCACGAGCGGCGGCTTGCAATGCCAATGGTCGTCGGGAGGACCATTTGCCCCGTCGGTCGCTCGCCAAACTGTCATCCTGAACTGCCCCTTTGAACCATCTGCCTTGCACAGGGCTGGGCACTGCCGCTATATATCCGCGAGCCTGAACCATGTGCTTGCGGCCCGTGCCCATGGGGCTAGTCCCGGTGTCGGCGGTGCGTGGGGGTATGGCCGTATGTCGCTCGGTGTCATGCGTCCTAGGCTTGCGCTTGCGCTCGTTGCTGCGTCGTGGTCCCAATGGTGTCGTCTTCGGCGCGCGGGTCGCTCACGCGTCGCGGTGCCGATCTCAACGACGGTGTATGCATTGGCAAAGTCGTGCACGAGCGGCGGCTTGCAATGCCAATGGTCGTCGGGAGGACCATTGGCCCCGTCGGTCGCTCGCCAAACTGTCATCCTGAACTGCCCCTTTGAACCATCTGCCTTGCACAGGGGGCTGGGCACCTGTTGCTATATATCCCGCAGGCACGAACCATGTGCTTGCAGCCCCGGTGCCCATGGGGCTGGTCCGTTGGTGTCGGTAGGTGCGCGTGGGTATGGCCATGTCGCTTGGTGTCATGAATGTCCTAGGCTTGCGCTTGTCGCTCGCTGCCTGCGTGCATGGCCCCATGGTGTCGTCGTGTCGACGACGGGCAACGGGTAGCTCACCGCGTGCGGGGCCATTATCCCCAACGACGGTGTATGCATTGGCAAAGTCGTGCATGAGCGGCGGCTTGCAAAGCCAATGGTCGTCGGGAGGACCATTGGCCCCGTCGGTCGCTCGCCAAACTGTCATCCTGAACTGCCCCTTTGAACCATCTGCCTTGCACAGGGGGCTGGGCACCTGTTGCTATATATCCCGCAGGCACGAACCATGTGCTTGCAGCCCCGGTGCCCATGGGGCTGGTCCGTTGGTGTCGGTAGGTGCGTGGGGGGTATGGCCATGTCGCTTGGTGTCATGAACGTCCTAGCCTTGTGCTTGTCGCTTGCTGCCTGCGTGCATGGCCCCATGGTGTCGTCGTGTCGACGATGGGCAACGGGTTGCTCACCGTTTGCGGCTTGTGCCTGCCTCTTGGCGCCTGTGTGCGTGGTTCCTATGGTCTCCCTGTCGCTCAGTATTGTGTGCGTCCTAGGCTTGTGCTTGTCACATGCTGCCTGTGTGTGTGGTCCCTTGGCCTCCTTGCCGCTCAGTTACACATGCGTCCTAGGCTTGCGCTTGTCCCCCGTTGCCTGTGTGCGTGGTCCCTTGGTGGCCCTGCTGCTCACTATCCGCACATCCTAGGCTTGCGCTTGTCGCCCGCTGCCTGCGTGCGTGGTCCCTTGGTGCCTGCGTGCGTTGTCCCTTTGTCTCCATGCCGCTCAGTATCGCGTGCGTCCTAGGCTTGCGCTTGTCGCCCGCTGCCTGCGTGCGTGGTCCCTTGGTATCCTTGCCGCTCACTATTGCGTGCGTCCTAGGCTTGCGCTTGTCGCCCGCTGCCTGCGTGCGTGGTCCCTTGGTATCCTTGCCGCTCACTATCGCGTGCGTCCTAGGCTTGCGCTTGTCGCCCGCTGCCTGCGTGCGTGGTCCCTTCGTGTCCTTGCCGCTCACTATCCGCACGTCCTAGGCTTGCGCTTGTCGCCTGCTGCCTGCGTGCGTGGTCCCTTGGTATCCTTGCCGCTCACTATCGCGTGCGTCCTAGGCTTGCGCTTGTCGCCCGCTGCCTGCGTGCGTGGTCCCTTCGTGCCCTTGCCGCTCACTATCCGCACGTCCTAGGCTTGCGCTTGTCGCCCGCTGCGTGCGTGGTCCCTTCGTGCCCCTGCTGCTCACTATATGCACGTCCTAGGCTTGCGCTTGTCGCCCGCTGCCTGCGTGCGTGGTCCCTTGGTATCCTTGCCGCTCACTATCGCGTGCGTCCTAGGCTTGCGCTTGTCGCCCGCTGCCTGCGTGCGTGGTCCCTTGGTATCCTTGCCGCTCACTATCGCGTGCGTCCTAGGCTTGCGCTTGTCGCCCGCTGCCTGCGTGCGTGGTCCCTTCGTGCCCTTGCCGCTCACTATCCGCACGTCCTAGGCTTGCGCTTGTCGCCCGCTGCCTGCGTGCGTGGTCCCTTCGTGCCCTTGCCGCTCACTATCCGCACGTCCTAGGCTTGCGCTTGTCGCCCGCTGCCTGCGTGCGTGGTCCCTTGGTGCCCCTGCTGCTCACTATATGCACGTCCTAGGCTTGCGCTTGTCGCCCGCTGCCTGCGTGCGTGGTCCCTTGGTGCCCTTGCCGCTCACTATATGCACGTCCTAGGCTTGCGCTTATGCTTGCCTGCTGCGTCGTGGTCCCTTGGTGCCCTGCGCTCACTATGTCGTCCTAGGCTTGCGCTTATGCGCCATTGCTGCGTGCGTGGTCCCTTGGTATCCTTGCCGCTCACTATCGCGTGCGTCCTAGGCTTGCGCTTGTCGCCCGCTGCCTGCGTGCGTGGTCCCTTGGTGCCCTTGCTGCTCACTATACGCACGTCCTAGGCTTGCGCTTGTCGCCCGCTGCCTGCGTGCGTGGTCCCTTCGTGCCCTTGCCGCTCACTATATGCACGTCCTAGGCTTGCGCTTGTCGCCCGCTGCCTGCGTGCGTTGTCCCTTGGTATCCTTGCCGCTCACTATCGCGTGCGTCCTAGGCTTGCGCTTGTCGCCCGCTGCCTGCGTGCGTGGTCCCTGCCCTGCTCACTATCGCCGTCCTAGGCTTGCGCATGCGCCCGCTGCGTGCGTGGTCCCTTCGTGCCCTTGCCGCTCACTATACGCACGTCCTAGGCTTGCGCTTGTCGCCCGCTGCCTGCGTGCATGGGCCCTTGGTGCCCTTGTTGCTCAGTATCCGTGCGTCCTAGGCTTGTGCTTGTCGCTTGCTGCCTGCGTGCGTTGTCCCTTGGTCTCCATGCCACTTAGTATCATGTGCGTCCTAGGCCTGCGCTTGTCGCCCGCTGCCTGCGTGCGTGGTCCCTTGGTGCCCCTGTCGCTCACTATCCGCACGTCCTAGGCTTGCGCTTATGCCGTACTGCGTCGTGGTCCCTTAGTGCCCTGCGCTCACTATCATACGTCCTAGGCTTGCGCTTATGCGCCGTTACTGCGTGCATGGGCCCTTGGTGCCCTTGTTGCTCAGTATCCGTGCGTCCTAGGCTTGTGCTTGTAGCTTGATGCCTGCGTGCGATCTCCCTTGGTCTCCATGCAGCTCAGTATCAAGTGCGTCCTAGGCTTGAGCTTGTCGCCCGCTGCCTGCGTGCGTGGTCCCTTCGTGCCCTTGCCGCTCACTATCGGCACGTCCTAGGCTTGCGCTTGCTTGCATTGTGCGTCACGTGGTCCCTTGGTGCCCCTGCTGCTCACTATACGCACGTCCTAGGCTTGCGCTTGTCGCCCGCTGCCTGCGTGCATGGGCCCTTGGTGCCCTTGTT
>JAKLTH010000106.1:0-15000 GCA_025175895.1 Wurfbainia villosa | reverse complement strand
CCATCGGCGTTCCACCGTTAGCACTTGTGCGCTCAAGGCATCGGCGATGGGCTCCCCATTCGACCCGTCTTGAAACACGGACCAAAGTCGACATGCGTGCGAGTCGGTGAGTTTGGAAACTACGGAGCGCAAGGAAGGCTGATTGGCGGGAGCCCCTTTTACGGGGGTGCATCGCGGCCGACCTAGATCTTTGTGAAGGGTTTGTGTCCAGACATGCACAGTCGGGACGAAAGATGGTGAACTATGCACGGCGGCGAAGCTAGAGGAAACTCTAGTGGAGGCCGAGCGATCTTGGCGTGCAAATCGTTAAATCGACTTGGGTATAGGGGCGAAGACTAATCAGACCATCTAGTAGTGGTTCCTCGAAGTTTCCCTCGGGATAGGTGGTGCTCAGTGTGCCGAGTTCTATCGGGTAAAGCTAATGATTAGAGGCATCGAGCGCATAGCGTCCTCGACCTATTCTCAAACTTTAAATAGGTAGGGCGGTGCGGTTGCTCCGTTGGTGCATCGAGGAATCGAGAGCTCAAGTGGGCCATTTTTGGTAGCGAGCGGCGATGCGGGATGAGCCGGAAGTCGAGTTATGGTGCCCAATTGTGCGCTAACCTAGATACCACAAAGGGTGTTGGTCGATTAAGGCAGCGGGGCGGTGGTCATGGAAGTTGAAATCCGCTAAGGAGTGTGTAACAACTCACTGCCGAATCAACTAGCCCGAAAATGGATGGCGCTTAGCGTCGACCCACACTCGGCCATCGGGGCAAGCCTTGATGAGTAGGAGGCGTGGCGGGTCTTTGCAAAACTTCGAGGCGTGAGCTCGGGCGGGCGGCCGTCGATCGCGGATCTTGGTGGTAGTAGCAAATATTCAAATGAGAACTTTGAAGGCGAAGAGGAAAGGTTCCATGTGAGCGGCACTTGCACATGGGTTAGCCGATCCTAAGGGGCCGGGAAGCCCGTCGGAGGCCTTGACTTTGTGCGAGCTCGAAAGGAATCGGGTTAAAATTCTCGAGCCGGGGCGTGGCGGTCGATGTAGCGTTTGGAATGCAGGCGTCGGCGGGGCCTCGAGAAGAGTTATCTTTTACCTTAGCGGCTGCGCACCACAGAAGCGGCTTAGCGGAGGTAGGGAGTGGTCGGAAGGCGTCGCATGTCGTCGTCGGCGTTGGTGCGCCCAAGCGACCCTTGAAAATCTAGAGGACGGGTGCGCCCACGCTCGGTCGTACTCATGCCGCATCGGTCTCAAGGTGAGCGACCTCGGCCCGCGGAACAATGTAGGCAAGGGAAGTCGGCAAGATGGATCGTAACCGGAAAAGGATTGGCTCACGAGGTGGGCACGAGGTCCGACCCCACTTCGTCGGTTGTCGGTGGATTGCTCGGCGAGCTGCTCTTGCGGCGAGAGTGCGTCGCTCAGCGTCTTTGGTAGAGACGGACGGGATTGGCTCCTCTCCGGGGACCTTCCTCGGGCGTCGAGCGATCAACTCGAGGGAGTACGGACAAGGGAATCATTTAATTAAAACAAAGCATTGCGATGGTCATGCGGATGCTCACGCAATGTGATTTACGCGGTGCTCACGAATGTCAAAGTGAAGAAATTCAACCAAGCGGCGGGTAAGCGGCGGGAGTAACTATGACTCTCTTAAGGTAGCCAAATGCCTCGTCATCTAATTAGTGAATGGCGCATGAATGGATTAACGAGATTCCCCTTGTCCTGTCTACTATCCGTGAAACCACGTGAGGAGCGGGCTTGGCGAGAATCGTGAGGAAAGAAGACCTGTTGAGCTTGACTCTAGTCGACTTTGTGAAATGACTTGAGAGGTGTAGGATAAGTGGGGCCGGGCTCGCGGCGAAAGTGACCACTACTTTTAACGTTATTTTACTTATTCCATGAGTCGGAAGTGGGGCACGGCCCCTCCTTTTGGCGAAGACTAAGCCTGCTTGGTCGATGCAGGTGGAAGACATTGTCGGTGGGGAGTTTGGTGAGGCGGCACATATCTGTTAAAGATAAGCGGTGTCCTAAGATGAGCTCAGCGAGCGAAATCTTGTGTGGAACAAAAGGGTAAAAGCTCGTTTGATTTTGATTTCCGGTATGAATATGAACCGTGAAAGCGTGGCCTATCGATCCTTTAGGCCTTCGAAATTTGAAGCTAGAGGTGTCAGAAAAGTTACCACAGGGATAACTGGCTTGTGGCAGCCAAGCGTTCATAGCGACGTTGCTTTTTGATCCTTCGATGTCGGCTCTTCCTATCATTGTGAAGCAGAATTCACCAAGTGTTGGATTGTTCACCCACCAATAGGAGCGTGGTGGGTTTAGCCCGTCGTGAGACAGGTTTTTTTTACCCTACTGTTGATTGTGCCAGGATAGTAATTCAACCTATTACGAGTGTAACCTTTGATTCACAAAATTGGTCTTCGCGCTTGTTTTAAAAGCCGATGTGTGCGCTAGTGTCTTGCGGATAATGGTGACCGCCTCTAAGTCAGAATCCTAGCACGGAAGTGGTGCTTTTGTCCGCCGATGGAAGGTTGACCCTTCGTAGGGGCATTAGCCCCCACGGGCCAGTGGCGTGGGTGCAACCCTGCGTGGATGTTCGGCGAGTGGTTGCCTATGATCACAACTCGCGCGGCGGATGGAATCTTTTGCAGACGACTTATAAGTGACGGGGCATTGTAAGCGGTAGAGTGGCCTTGCTGCCACGATCCACTGAGATCCAGCCTCTCGTCGTGCGGATTCGCCCCCACCCCATCCCACCCTCTCTATGCGCCTTAACTCCTAGAACCGGGAGGTTTGAGTTCCCATCCACATAGGGCACCCTATGCCGTCGACACGAATTTACAACAAAAGCTCCAAGGGTTTGGGCGCGGTCATAAAATCTTCCAAACACCGATCGACAGCCGTCGGCGGAGAGATGGCCAACGCTACCGTCGGACAAACGACAACGCCCATCGTCCTAGGCTTGCGCTTGCTTGCCGCTCGTTGCCTTCGTGCGTGGTCCCATGGTGTCGTTGTGGCGGTGCCCAACCACGGTGTATGCGTTGGGCCCGTCATGCACGAGCGGCGGCTTGCAATGCCAACGGTTGTCGGGAGGGAGGGCCATTGGCCCCGTCGGTCGCTTCATGGCTGTCATCATCTGCCTTGCACGGGGCCGCTATATATCCCGCGCACTAGAACCATGTGCTTGCAGCCTTGGTGCCCATGTGGATGGTCCCTTGGTGTCGGTGCACCGTCGACGGCCTCCGGGTCGCTTGGCCCCGGCCATTGCGACGGTGTCAAAGCTCGATGTCGTTGCCTTAGTGAAGTGGCGCACGAGCGATGGCTTGCATTCGCCATTTGATGCCGGGATGTCTTTGCCTTAGTGAAGTGGAGCACGAGCAGCGGGTTGCTCACCACGTGCGGTGCCGAAGTCCCCAACCACGGTGTGTGTTGGCAAAGTCGTGCACGAGCGGCGGCTTGCAATGCCAACGGTTGTCGGGAGGGCCATTGGCCTCGTCGGTCGCTCGCCAAACTGTCATCCTGAACTGGCCCTTTGAACCATCTGGGCACCTGCCGCTATATATCCCGCAGGCACAAACCATGTGCTTGCAGGCACGGTGCCCATGGGGCTGGTCCGTCGGTGTCGGCAGGTGCGCGATGACCATGTCGCTCGGTACACACCAAGTCCCTTCTAATCGCCTACCGTGCATGGGGGTATGGCCATGTCGCTCGGTGTCATGCACGTCCTAGGCTTGCGCTTGCCGCTCGTTGCTTGCGTGCGTGGTCCCATGGTGTCGTCTCGTCGACGACGGGCAACGGGTCGCTCACCGCGTGCGGTGCCATAGTCCCCAACGACGGTGTATGCATTGGCAAAGTCGTGCACGAGCGGCGGCTTGCAATGCCAATGGTCGTCGGGAGGACCATTGGCCCCGTCGGTCGCTCGCAAAACTGTCATCCTGAACTGCCCCTTTGAACCATATGCCTTGCACAGGGGGCTGGGCACCTGCAGCTATATATCCCGCAGGCACAAACCATGTGCTTGCAGCCCCAGTGCCCATGGGGCTAGTTCGTCGGTGTCGGCAGGTGCGCGGGGGTATGGCCATGTCGCTCGGTACACACCAAGTCCCTTATAATCGCCTACCTTGCATGGGGGTATGGCCATGTCGCTCGGTGTCATGCACGTCCTAGGCTTGCGCTTGCCGCTCGTTGCTTGCGTGCGTGATCCAATGGTGTCGTCTCGTCGACGACGGGCAACGGGTCGCTCACCGCGTGCGGTGCCATAGTCCCCAACGACGGTGTATGCATTGGCAAAGTCGTGCACGAGCGGCGGCTTGCAATGCCAATGGTCGTCGGGAGGACCATTGGCCCTGTCGGTCGCTCGCAAAACTGTCATCCTGAACTGCCCCTTTGAACCATATGCCTTGCACAGGGGGCTGGGCACCTGCCGCTATATATCCCGCAGGCACGAACCATGTGCTTGCAGCCCCAGTGCCCATGGGGCTAGTCCGTCGGTGTCGGCAGGTGCGCGGGGGTATGGCCATGTCGCTCGGTACACACCAAGTCCCTTATAATCGCCTACCTTGCATGGGGGTATGGCCATGTCGCTCGGTGTCATGCACGTCCTAGGCTTGCGCTTGCCGCTCGTTGCTTGCGTGCGTGGTCCAATGGTGTCGTCTCGTCGACGACGGGCAACGGGTCGCTCACCGCGTGCGGTGCCATAGTCCCCAACGACGGTGTATGCATTGGCAAAGTCGGGCACGAGCGGCGGCTTGCAATGCCAATGGTCGTCGGGAGGACCATTGGCCCCGTCGGTCGCTCGCAAAACTGTCATCCTGAACTGCCCCTTTGAACCATATGCCTTGCACAGGGGGCTGGGCACCTGCCGCTATATATCCCGCAGGCACGAACCATGTGCTTGCAGCCCCAGTGCCCATGGGGCTAGTCCGTCGGTGTCGGCAGGTGCGCGGGGGTATGGCCATGTCGCTCGGTACACACCAAGTCCCTTATAATCGCCTACCTTGCATGGGGGTATGGCCATGTCGCTCGGTGTCATGCACGTCCTAGGCTTGCGCTTGCCGCTCGTTGCTTGCGTGCGTGGTCCAATGGTGTCGTCTCGTCGACGACGGCGGCGAGTCGCTCACGGCGTCGCGGTCTCCATAGTCTAGCCGGTGTATGCATTGGCAAAGTCGTGCACGAGCGGCGGCTTGCAATGCCAATGGTTGTCGGGAGGACCATTGGCCCCGTCGGTCGCTCGCAAAACTGTCATCCTGAACTGCCCCTTTGAACCATATGCCTTGCCGCGGTGGGCACTGCCGCTATATATCCAGCGAGCCTGAACCATGTGCTTGCGGCCCGGTCCCCATGGGGGAGTCCGTCGGTGTCGGCGGTCTTGTGAGTATGGCCATGTCGCTCGGTACACACCAAGTCCCTTATAATCGCCTACCTTGCATGGGGTATGGCCGTAATGCTCGGTGTCATGCGTCCTAGGCTTGCGCTTGCTCGTTGCTCGTCGTGGTCAATGGTGTCGTCTCGTCGGCGGCGAACAGAGTCGCTCACGGCGTCGTGCCATAGTCCCCAATGACGGTGTACGCATTGGCAAAGTCGAGCACGAGCGACGGCTTGCAATGCCAATGGTCGTCGGGAGGACCATTGGCCCCGTCGGTCGCTCGCAAAACTGTCATCCTGAACTGCCCCTTTGAACCATATGCCTTGCACAGGGGGCTGGGCACCTGCCGCTATATATCCGCGAGCCTGAACCATGTGCTTGCAGCCCCAGTGCCCATGGGGCTAGTCCGTCGGTGTCGGCAGGTGCGCGGGGGTATGGCCATGTCGCTCGGTACACACCAAGTCCCTTATAATCGCCTACCTTGCATGGGGGTATGGCCATGTCGCTCGGTGTCATGCACGTCCTAGGCTTGCGCTTGCCGCTCGTTGCTTGCGTGCGTGGTCCAATGGTGTCGTCTCGTCGACGACGGGCAACGGGTCGCTCACCGCGTGCGGTGCCATAGTCCCCAACGACGGTGTATGCATTGGCAAAGTCGTGCACGAGCGGCGGCTTGCAATGCCAATGGTCGTCGGGAGGACCATTGGCCCTGTCGGTCGCTCGCAAAACTGTCATCCTGAACTGCCCCTTTGAACCATATGCCTTGCACAGGGGGCTGGGCACCTGCCGCTATATATCCCGCAGGCACGAACCATGTGCTTGCAGCCCCAGTGCCCATGGGGCTAGTCCGTCGGTGTCGGCAGGTGCGCGGGGGTATGGCCATGTCGCTCGGTACACACCAAGTCCCTTATAATCGCCTACCTTGCATGGGGGTATGGCCATGTCGCTCGGTGTCATGCACGTCCTAGGCTTGCGCTTGCCGCTCGTTGCTTGCGTGCGTGGTCCAATGGTGTCGTCTCGTCGACGACGGCAGCAGTCGCTCACGCGTCGGTGATGCCATAGTCCCCCAACGTGGGTGTATGATTTGGCAAAGTCGTGCCCGCGCGGCGGCTTGCAATGCCAATGGTCGTCGGGAGGACCATTGGCCCTGTCGGTCGCTCGCAAAACTGTCATCCTGAACTGCCCCTTTGAACCATATGCCTTGCACGGTGGGCACACTGCGCTATATATCCGCGAGCCTGAACCATGTGCTTGCAGGCCCGGTGCCCATGGGGCTAGTCCGTCGGTGTCGGCAGGTGCGGGGGTATGGCCATGTCGCTCGGTACACACCAAGTCCCTTATAATCGCCTACCTTGCATGGGGGTATGGCCATGTCGCTCGGTGTCATGCACGTCCTAGGCTTGCGCTTGCCGCTCGTTGCTTGCGTGCGTGGTCCCATGGTGTTTTCTCGTCGACGACGGGCAACGGGTCGCTCACCGCGTGCGGTGCCATAGTCCCCAACGACGGTGTATGCATTGGCAAAGTCGTGCACGAGCGGCGGCTTGCAATGCCAATGGTCGTCGGGAGGACCATTGGCCCCGTCGGTCGCTCGCAAAACTGTCATCCTGAACTGCCCCTTTGAACCATATGCCTTGCACAGGGGGCTGGGCACCTGCAGCTATATATCCCGCAGGCACGAACCATGTGCTTGCAGCCCCAGTGCCCATGGGGCTAGTCCGTCGGTGTCGGCAGGTGCGCGGGGGTATGGCCATGTCGCTCGGTACACACCAAGTCCCTTATAATCGCCTACCTTGCATGGGGGTATGGCCATGTCGCTCGGTGTCATGCACGTCCTAGGCTTGCGCTTGCCGCTCGTTGCTTGCGTGCGTGGTCCAATGGTGTCGTCTCGTCGACGACGGGCAACGAGTCGCTCACCGCGTGCGGTGCCATAGTCCCCAACGACGGTGTATGCATTGGCAAAGTCGCGCACGAGCGGCGGCTTGCAATGCCAATGGTCGTCGGGAGGACCATTGGCCCCGTCGGTCGCTCGCAAAACTGTCATCCTGAACTGCCCCTTTGAACCATATGCCTTGCACAGGGGGCTGGGCACCTGCCGCTATATATCCCGCAGGCACGAACCATGTGCTTGCAGCCCCAGTGCCCATGGGGCTAGTCCGTCGGTGTCGGCAGGTGCGCGGGGGTATGGCCATGTCGCTCGGTACACACCAAGTCCCTTATAATCGCCTACCTTGCATGGGGGTATGGCCATGTCGCTCGGTGTCATGCACGTCCTAGGCTTGCGCTTGCCGCTCGTTGCTTGCGTGCGTGGTCCAATGGTGTCGTCTCGTCGACGACGGGCAACGGGTCGCTCACCGCGTGCGGTGCCATAGTCCCCAACGACGGTGTATGCATTGGCAAAGTCGTGCACGAGCGGCGGCTTGCAATGCCAGTGGTCGTCGGGAGGACCATTGGCCCCGTCGGTCGCTCGCAAAACTGTCATCCTGAACTGCCCCTTTGAACCATATGCCTTGCACAGGGGGCTGGGCACCTGCCGCTATATATCCCGCAGGCACGAACCATGTGCTTGCAGCCCCAGTGCCCATGGGGCTAGTCCGTCGGTGTCGCTCGGTACACACCAAGTCCCTTATAATCGCCTACCTTGCATGGGGGTATGGCCATGTCGCTCGGTGTCATGCACGTCCTAGGCTTGCGCTTGCCGCTCGTTGCTTGCGTGCGTGGTCCCATGGTGTCGTCTCGTCGACGACGGGCAACGGGTCGCTCACCGCGTGCGGTGCCATAGTCCCCAACGACGGTGTATGCATTGGCAAAGTCGTGCACGAGCGGCGGCTTGCAATGCCAATGGTCGTCGGGAGGACCATTGGCCCCGTCGGTCGCTCGCCAAACTGTCATCCTGAACTGCCCCTTTGAACCATCTGCCTTGCACAGGGGGCTGGGCACCTGCCGCTATATATCCCGCAGGCACGAACCATGTGCTTGCAGCCCCAGTGCCCATGGGGCTAGTCCGTCGGTGTCGGCAGGTGCGCAGGGGTATGGCCATGTCGCTCGGTGCACACCAAGTCCCTTATAATCGCCTACCTTGCATGGGGGTATGGCCATGTCGCTCGGTGTCATGCACGTCCTAGGCTTGCGCTTGCCGCTCGTTGCTTGCGTGTGTGGTCCAATGGTGTCGTCTCGTCGACGACGGGCAACGGGTCGCTCACCGCGTCGCGGTCTGCCATAGTCCCAGCGGCGGTGTATGCATTAGCAAAGTCGTGCCTGCGGCGGCTTGCAATGCCAATGGTCGTCGGGAGGACCATTGGCCCGTCGATCGCTTCATAGCTGTCATCTGAGCGCCCCTTTGAACCATACGCGCGCGCATTTGGGCACTGCGCTATATATCCGCGAGCCTGAACCATGTGCTTGCAGCCCCAGTGCCCATGGGGCTAGTCCGTCGGTGTCGGCAGGTGCGCAGGGGTATGGCCATGTCGCTCGGTGCACACCAAGTCCCTTATAATCGCCTACCTTGCATGGGGGTATGGCCATGTCGCTCGGTGTCATGCACGTCCTAGGCTTGCGCTTGCCGCTCGTTGCTTGCGTGTGTGGTCCAATGGTGTCGTCTCGTCGACGACGGGCAACGGGTCGCTCACCGCGTGCGGTGCCATAGTCCCCAACGACGGTGTATGCATTGGCAAAGTCGTGCACGAGCGGCGGCTTGCAATGCCAGTGGTCGTCGGGAGGACCATTGGCCCCGTCGGTCGCTCGCTGCTGTCATCTGAGCGCCCTTTGAACCATACGCCTTGCACGGTGGGCACCTGCCGCTATATATCCCGCAGGCACGAACCATGTGCTTGCAGCCCCAGTGCCCATGGGGCTAGTCCGTCGGTGTCGGCAGGTGCGCGGGGGTATGGCCATGTCGCTCGGTGCACACCAAGTCCCTTAGAATCGCCTACTTTGCATGGGGGTATGGCCATGTCGCTCGGTGTCATGCACGTCCTAGGCTTGCGCTTGCCGCTCGTTGCTTGCGTGCGTGGTCCAATGGTGTCGTCTCGTCGACGACGGGCAACGGGTCGCTCACCGCGTGCGGTGCCATAGTCCCCAACGACGGTGTATGCATTGGCAAAGTCGTGCACGAGCGGCGGCTTGCAATGCCAGTGGTCGTCGGGAGGACCATTGGCCCCGTCGGTCGCTCGCCAAACTGTCATCCTGAACTGCCCCTTTGAACCATCTGCCTTGCACAGGGGGCTGGGCACCTGCCGCTATATATCCCGCAGGCACGAACCATGTGCTTGCAGCCCCAGTGCCCATGGGGCTAGTCCGTCGGTGTCGGCAGGTGCGCGGGGGTATGGCCATGTCGCTCGGTACACACCAAGTCCCTTAGAATCGCCTACCTTGCATGGGGGTATGGCCATGTCGCTCGGTGTCATGCACGTCCTAGGCTTGCGCTTGCCGCTCGTTGCTTGCGTGCGTGGTCCCATGGTGTCATCTCGTCGACGACGGGCAACGGGTCGCTCACCGCGTGCGGTGCCATAGTCCCCAACGACGGTGTATGCATTGGCAAAGTCGTGCACGAGCGGCGGCTTGCAATGCCAATGGTCGTCGGGAGGACCATTGGCCCCGTCGGTCGCTCGCCAAACTGTCATCCTGAACTGCCCCTTTGAACCATCTGCCTTGCACAGGGGGCTGGGCACCTGCCGCTATATATCCCGCAGGCACGAACCATGTGCTTGCAGCCCCAGTGCCCATGGGGCTAGTCCGTCGGTGTCGGCAGGTGCGTGGGGGTATGGCCATGTCGCTCGGTGTCATGCACGTCCTAGGCTTGCGCTTGCCGCTCGTTGCTTGCGTGCGTGGTCCAATGGTGTCGTCTCGTCGACGACGGGCAACGGGTCGCTCACCGCGTGCGGTGCCATAGTCCCCAACGACGGTGTATGCATTGGCAAAGTCGTGCACGAGCGGCGGCTTGCAATGCCAATGGTCGTCGGGAGGACCATTGGCCCCGTCGGTCGCTCGCCAAACTGTCATCCTGAACTGCCCCTTTGAACCATCTGCCTTGCACAGGGGGCTGGGCACCTGCCGCTATATATCCCGCAGGCACGAACCATGTGCTTGCAGCCCCGGTGCCCATGGGGCTGGTCCGTTGGTGTCGGTAGGTGCGCGTGGGTATGGCCATGTCGCTTGGTGTCATGAATGTCCTAGGCTTGCGCTTGTCGCTCGCTGCCTGCGTGCATGGCCCCATGGTGTCGTCGTGTCGACGACGGGCAACGGGTAGCTCACCGCGTGCGGGGCCATTATCCCCAACGACGGTGTATGCATTGACAAAGTCGTGCATGAGCGGCGGCATGCAAAGCCAATGGTCGTCGGGAGGACCATTGGGCCCGTCGGTCGCTCGCCAAACTGTCATCCTGAACTACCCCTTTGAACCATCTGCCTTGCACAGGGGGCTGGGCACCTGTTGCTATATATCCCGCAGGCACGAACCATGTGCTTGCAGCCCCGGTGCCCATGGGGCTGGTCCGTTGGTGTCGGTAGGTGCGTGGGGGGTATGGCCATGTTGCTTGGTGTCATGAACGTCCTAGCCTTGTGCTTGTCGCTTGCTGCCTGCGTGCATGGCCCCATGGTGTCGTCTTGTCGACGATGGGCAACGGGTTGCTCACCGTTTGCGGCTTGTGCCTGCCTCTTGGTGCCTGTGTGCGTGGTTCCTATGGTCTCCCTGTCGCTCAGTATTGCGTGCGTCCTAGGCTTGTGCTTGTCACATGCTGCCTGCGTGTGTGGTCCCTTGGCCTCCTTGCCGCTCAGTATCACGTGCGTCCTAGGCTTGCGCTTGTCCCCTGTTGCATGTGTGCGTGGTCCCTTGGTGGACCTGCTGCTCACTATCCGCACGTCCTAGGCTTGCGCTTGTCGCCCGTTGCCTGTGTGCGTGGTCCCTTGGTGGCCCTGCCGCTTACTATCCGCACGTCCTAGGCTTGCGCTTGTCGCCCGCTGCCTGCGTGCATGGGGCCCTTGGTGCCTTTGTCGCTCAGTATCCGTGCGTCCTAGGCTTGTGCTTGTCGCTTGCTGCCTGCGTGCGTTGTCCCTTTGTCTCCATGCCGCTCAGTATCGCGTGCGTCCTAGGCTTGCGCTTGTCGCCCGCTGCCTGCGTGCGTGGTCCCTTGGTATCCTTGCCGCTCATGATCGCGTGCGTCCTAGGCTTGCGCTTGTCGCCCGCTGCCTGCGTGCGTGGTCCCTTGGTATCCTTGCCGCTCACTATCGCGTGCGTCCTAGGCTTGCGCTTGTCGCCCGCTGCCTGCGTGCGTGGTCCCTTCGTGTCCTTGCCGCTCACTATCCGCACGTCCTAGGCTTGCGCTTGTCGCCTGCTGCCTGCGTGCGTGGTCCCTTGGTATCCTTGCCGCTCACTATCGCGTGCGTCCTAGGCTTGCGCTTGTCGCCCGCTGCCTGCGTGCGTGGTCCCTTCGTGCCCTTGCCGCTCACTATCCGCACGTCCTAGGCTTGCGCTTGTCGCCCGCTGCCTGCGTGCGTGGTCCCTTCGTGCCCCTGCTGCTCACTATATGCACGTCCTAGGCTTGCGCTTGTCGCCCGCTGCCTGCGTGCGTGGTCCCTTGGTATCCTTGCCGCTCACGATCGCGTGCGTCCTAGGCTTGCGCTTGTCGCCCGCTGCCTGCGTGCGTGGTCCCTTGGTATCCTTGCCGCTCACTATCGCGCACGTCCTAGGCTTGTGCTTGTCGCCCGCTGCCTGCGTGCGTGGTCCCTTCGTGCCCTTGCCGCTCACTATCCGCACGTCCTAGGCTTGCGCTTGTCGCCCGCTGCCTGCGTGCGTGGTCCCTTCGTGCCCTTGCCGCTCACTATCCGCACGTCCTAGGCTTGCGCTTGTCGCCCGCTGCCTGCGTGCGTGGTCCCTTGGTGCCCCTGCTGCTCACTATACGCACGTCCTAGGCTTGCGCTTGTCGCCCGCTGCCTGCGTGCGTGGTCCCTTCGTGCCCCTGCTGCTCACTATACGCACGTCCTAGGCTTGCGCTTGTCGCCCGCTGCCTGCGTGCGTGGTCCCTTCGTGCCCCTGCTGCTCACTATCCGTACGTCCTAGGCTTGCGCTTGTCGCCCGCTGCCTGCGTGCGTGGTCCCTTGGTATCCTTGCCGCTCACTATCGCGTGCGTCCTAGGCTTGCGCTTGTCGCCCGCTGCCTGCGTGCGTGGTCCCTTGGTGCCCTTGCTGCTCACTATACGCACGTCCTAGGCTTGCGCTTGTCGCCCGCTGCCTGCGTGCGTGGTCCCTTGGTGCCCTTGCCGCTCACTATATGCACGTCCTAGGCTTGCGCTCACTATCGCGTGCGTCCTAGGCTTGCGCTTGTCGCCCGCTGCCTGCGTGCGTGGTCCCTTCGTGCCCCTGCCGCTCACTATCTGCACGTCCTAGGCTTGCGCTTGTCGCCCGCTGCCTGCGTGCGTGGTCCCTTGGTGCCCTTGCCGCTCACTATACGCACGTCCTAGGCTTGCGCTTGTCGCCCGCTGCCTGCGTGCATGGGCCCTTGGTGCCCTTGGTGCTCAGTATCCGCGCGTCCTAGGCTTGTGCTTGTCCCTTGCTGCCTGCGTGCGTTGTCCCTTGGTCTCCATGCCACTTAGTATCATGTGCGTCCTAGGCCTGCGCTTGTCGCCCGCTGCCTGCGTGCGTGGTCCCTTGGTGCCCCTGCTGCTCACTATCCGCACGTCCTAGGCTTGCGCTTGTCGCCCGCTGCCTGCGTGCGTGGTCCCTTGGTGCCCCTGCTGCTCACTATACGCACGTCCTAGGCTTGCGCTTGTCGCCCGCTGCCTGCGTGCATGGGCCCTTGGTGCCCTTGTTGCTCAGTATCCGTGCGTCCTAGGCTTGTGCTTGTCGCTTGCTGCCTGCGTGCGCTGTCCCTTGGTCTCCATGCTGCTCAGTATCATGTGCGTCCTAGGCTTGCGCTTGTCGCCTGCTGCCTGCGTGCGTGGTCCCTTGGTGCCCCTGTCGCTCACTATCCGCACGTCCTAGGCTTGCGCGTGCGTGGTCCTTTGGTGCCCCTGCTGCTCACTATACGCATGTCCTAGGCTTGCGCTTGTCGCTCGTTGCCTGCGTGCATGGGGCCGTTGGTGCCCTTGTCGCTCAGTATCCGCGCGTCCTAGGCTTGTGCTCGTCGCTTGTTGCCTGCGTGCGTTCTCCCTTGATCTCCATGCCGCTCAGTATCACGTGCGTCCTAGGCTGCCCGCTGTCTGCGTGCGTGGTCCCTTGGTCTCCATGCCGCTCACTATCGCGTGCGTCCTAGGCTTGCGCTTGTCGCCCGCTGCCTGCGTGCGTGGTCCCTTGGTCTCCTAGCCGCTCACTATATCGTGCGTCCTAAACTAGGCTTCGCTTAGCCGCGTGCGTCGTGGTCCCTTGATCTCCTGCGCTCACTATCCGCATGTCCTGCGCTTGTTTGCCCATTGCCGTGCGTGGTCCCTTGGTCTACATGCCGCTCAGTATCACGTGCGTCCTAGGCTTGCGCTTGTCGCCCGCTGCCTGCGTGCGTCGTCCCTTGGTATCCTAGCCGCTCACTATTTCGTGCGTCCTAGGCTTGCGCTTGTTGCCCGCTGCCTGCGTGCGTGGTCTCTTCGTCCCCCTGCCGCTCACTATCTGCACGTCCTAGGCTTGCGCTTGTCGCCCGCTGCCTGCGTGCGTGGTCCATAGTGCCCTGCGCTCACTATCGCATGTCCTAGGCTTGCGGCTTGCCGCTTACTGCGTGCATGGGTCCCTTTGGTGCCCTTATCGCTCGATATCCGTCGTCCTAGGCTTGTGCGCTTGGCGCTTGCCGTGCTGCGTCGTCGTCCCTTGGTATCCTGTCGCTCACTATTTGTCGTCCTCTTGCGCTTGTTGCCCTGCACTGCGTTCGTGGTCCCTTAGCCCCAGCGCTCACTATTTCGCGCGTCCTAGGCTTGCGCTTGTTGCCGTACTGCGTCGTGGTCCCTTGGTGCCTGCGCTCACTATACGCACGTCCTAGGCTTGCGCTTGTTGCTCGCTGCCTGCGTGCGTGGTCCCTTGGTGCCCCTGCCGTTCACTATCCGCACGTCCTAGGCTTATCGCCGTTGCTGCGTCGTGGTCGCTGGTGCCCCGCTCACTATCCGCACGTCCTAGGCTTGCGCTTTTTGCCCGCTGCCTGCGTGCGTGGTCCCTTGGTATCCTTGCTGCTCACTATTGCGTGCGTCCTAGGCTTGCGCTTGTCGCCCGCTGCCTGCGTGCGTGGTCCCTTGGTGCCCCTGCCGCTCACTATCCGCACGTCCTAGGCTTGCGCTTATGCCGCCTGCGTGTGGTCCCTTGGTGCCCTGCCTATCCGCCGCGTCCTAGGCTTGCGCTTATGCTGCTGCGTCGTGGTCCCCTTGCCCAGTTGCTCTATCCGCGTCCTAGGCTTGCGCTTATGCGCCCGCTGCGTCGTGGTCCCTTGGTGCCCTGCTCACTATCATGCGTCCTAGGCTTGCGCGTCGTGGTCCTTGGTGCGTTTGCGTCCTAGGCTTGCGCTTGTCGCTCGGTGCCTGCGTGCGTGGTCCCTTGTTCTCCTTGCCACTCAGTATCACGTGCGTCTTAGGCTTGTGCTTATGCGCCCATTGCCTGCGTGCATGGTCCCTTAGTGTCCTTGCCACTCTATATCCGTCGTCCTAGGCTTTGCGCTTGTTGCCGTTACTGCGTCGCGTGGTCCGTGGTGTCC
>JAKLTH010000105.1:0-325059 GCA_025175895.1 Wurfbainia villosa | reverse complement strand
TGTCGTAGGAACTTATGATCTATCTCGCCTCCGGGCTTGTACTAGAATTAGATGAATGTTGTTATGTGCCCGCTTTAACTAAGAACATCATTTCATTTCTTGTTCGACAAGAAAGGGTTTTCATTTATAATAAAGAACAAATGTTGTTCAGTTTATTTAGATGATATGTTCTATTGTAGTGCACCTCTAATGAACGGACTCTACTTTCTAGACTTAGAGAGCCCTATCTATAACATAAGTACCAAGAGGTTCAAGTCAAATGAGTTGAACCAAACCTATCTCTGGCATTGTCGCTTAGGTCACATAAATGAGAGTCGCTTATCTCAGCTCCATAAGGATGGGCTGCTAGACTCATTTGATTTTGAATCATATGAGATATGCGAGTCTTGCCTTTTAGGCAAGATGACCAAGACTCCCTTTAGTGGACATAGCGAAAGAGCAACAGATTTGTTAGGACTTATACATAGTGATGTATGTGGTCCTTTCAATGTTGCTGCTAGAGGTGGTTACAGGTACTTCATTACATTTACTGATGACTTCAGTAGATATGGTTATGTGTATCTTATGACACATAAATTTGAATCCTTTGAAAAGTTCAAAGAATTCAAGAATGAAGTACAAAACCAGCTTGGCAAGAGTATTAAGATACTTCGATCAGATCGAGGTGGTGAATACCTTAGCCATGAGTTTCGTGACTATCTAGCTGAGTGTGGGATTCTATCCCAACTCACTCCTCCCGAACACCACAAAGGGAATGGTGTATCCGAAAGGAGGAATCGCACTTATCGATATGGTACGATCTATGATGAGTCACAGATCTTCCTATATCCTTTTGGGGATATGCTCTGGACACAGCAGCCTTTACCCTTAACCGTGTACCATCCAAGGCTGTGGTAAAGACACCATATACGATATGGACAGGGAAAAATCCCAAGATGTCTTTTATGAGGATTTGGGGTTGTGAGGCTTACGTTCGACGTCAAGTCTCGCATAAACCGGGACCCAACCGATAGGTGCTATTTTGTTGGATATCCCAAGTCTACAAAGGGATATTACTTCTACATTCCCAAGACAAAGTGTTTGTGGCAAAGACTGGGTTTTTCTAGAAAGGGATTTTGTTTCTAGAAAAACTAGTGGAGTACTCTTCGATCTTGAAGAAATTCAAGATAAGGACCATAGCATCGAGGCCTTGATGGAGGTTGAACAGAACCACAAAGTGTTGTGGGTGATGAGGTTGTTGCACAAAGAGTTGTGGAACAACCACATTCAAGTAGACCTACCTCTTCGCAGGTCCGATAGGGTACGTCGTCCACCGAGAGATACTCATTTCTCTTGTCGACCATGATGACGTTATGCTCATTGAGAATGAGCCTACCTCCCATCGTGAAGCGTGATGAGCCCAGATTTCGAGAAATGGCTAGACGCCATGAGATCCGAGATGGAATCCATATACACTAACCAAGTATGGACTTTGGTTGATCCACTGAAGGGGTCAAACCCATTGGGTGTAAGTGGGTCTTTAGGAGAAAGACTGACATGGATGGACTTACGCATACCTAGAAAGGGCCGATTGGTGGCTAAAGGTTTCAAGCAAATTCATGGTATTGACTATGATGAAACCTTTTCTCCATGGCGATGTTTAAGTCCATTCGGATCTTGCTTGCTATTGCAAAGATACCACGATTATGAGATCCGGCAGATGGATGTCAAAACCGCGTTTCGAATGGAAACTTACTCGAGGATGTGTACATGACACAACCCGAGGGTTTTGTAGATCCACAAAGATAATCCGGGAAGGTATGCAAGCCGCAAAGGTCCATTTATGGGCTAAAGCAAGCTTCGAGCCGGAATCTTCGATTCGATGATGCGATCAAACAGCTTTGGTTTCATCAAGAATGAAGATGAACCCTGTCTACAAGAGGGTTAATGGGAACACAGCTTGTGTTCCTTGTATTGTATGTGGATGACATACTACTCATTGGGAATGACATCCTTCGCTACGATGCAGAAGACTTGGCTGGGGATGTGCTTCTCAATGAAGGACTTAGGTGAAGCAGCCTGTATTCTAGGCATCAAGATCTATAGAGATAGATCTAAGAGATTGCTTGGCCTAAGTCAGAGTACATACATTGACACGGTATTACTTCGGTTTGCCATGCAGAATTCCAAGAAAGGACTTCTGCCGATGTCACATGGTGTGAGTCTTTCGAAGACTCAAAGTCCCTCTTCTAGAGAGGAGAGAGACCGCATGGATAAGATCCCTTACGTATATGCTATAGGATCTATCATGTACGCCATGCTGTGTACTCGTCCTGATGTCTCGTATGCTTTGAGCATGACGAGTAGATACCAGTCAGATCCAGGTGAGCGTCACTGGATAGCAGTCAAGAATATTCTTAAGTACTTGAGAAGGACTAAAGAATATTTCTTGATATTTGGAGGCGATGAGGAGCTAGCTGTAAAGGGTTACAGCGATGCCAGCTTCCAAACTGACCAGGATGATTACAGATCGCAGTCAGGGTTCGTGTTTTGCTTGAATAGGTAGCACTGTGAGCTGGAAGAGTTCCAAGCAGGACACAGTTATTGATTCTACAACAGAGGCCGAATATATCGGTACTTCCATCTCATTCGTGAGATTGTCGATCGAGGAGATGTGAAGATTTACAGAGTACCCACAGAAGCTAACATCACAGATCCCTTGACCAAGGCTTTGGCACAGAAAAAGCATGATGGTCACACTAGGTCATTGGGTATTAGATACTACGGTGATTGGCACTAGTGCTAGTGGGAGATTGTTAGTGAAAGCCCTAGAGCCAATCATATGATGATTGTTGTATGGACTTTATTGTATCATATTCCTATTAATAAAGGCATGGTTATTATATTTACTTGTATTGGTGCCAAATAACTAAATATAATAATGTCCTTAAGTAGTAGGTTCTTATCTATATCAATCGATTGGTTGAATCGATAATGAGATGATATAGAGAACACTACTCTTAATCATTCCTAGTCGAGTATTAACATTCAGGGACAATGTTAATGCGTAGAGACTAGCATGTAGGTCAACAAGATGACTTGATCTCACAAGTCATGGATATGAGATATCAAGTTGACACATGGGTATGCATTGGAGAATGTATACTGAATGACCCGCCATGAGAAAGTATCATGGATCGTTATATGAGTGTCATATACTTTCTCATGTGGCTATTAGTATGACTATTAGTCCTTAGACCTCAAGTCACCATGGTTCCTACATAATGAATTGCATACTTTGGCTTTCACAAACGCCACCCGTAAATGGGTGGACTATAAAGGCGATCGGGTATGTAATTAATTATGCGGAGGGATGTGAGTGATGTAGATGGGATCTATCCCTCCTATATGACGGGGTGACATCGATATTCTTGATAGAGTGAGACCACGAAGTGCATGGTTATGCCCAAATGAGTCAATATGAGATATTGAGCTCATTTGATTAGAGTGAGTCTACTTGAGTTCAAGATTTAGATTGTACCGAGGATGACACGGTCTATGCCTCGATTGGTCAATCTAGATGTCAAGGATAGAGGGACATTGTCACATATTGTGAGAGTCACAATTAGTAGTCACAAAGGTGATGTTGGAGCTCAACATTCTTGTAACTTGGGTAGCAATGATGTGTTGCTAGATACCGCTCATTGCTTATGTTCCTAAATCGGTTTAGGGACATTGCCAACGTTACAAGAACCTATAGGGTCACACACATGAGAGCAATTAGATGGAGATTAGGTTCATATGATGAACCATGAGGATTAGGTTCATGGGATGAACCAAATTGGATTAAGAGTAATCCAAATTAGACTAATTGAGTTAGACTCAAGTTGATTCAAGTGTTGAATGAGTCTAATTGAGATTTGATTCATCAAATCAATTTAAATTAATGAATAGAGATTCATTATATTAAATTGACTTGAGTTAAGTGGTTAGATTTGATCAACCATGGGAGATTAGAGGTCAAGTTTGACTTGACTTGAGAGGGAAGTTGAAAGGTCAAGTTTGACTTGACCAAATGCCATGTCATGATGATGACTAGGCATGGCCGGCCAATGATGATGCTCCACATCATCATTGACTTGGTCAATTAGTGCCACATCATGAGGGAGACCAAGGGTCATGGGAGTTACATGCATGCATGTAACTCCCCCTCCATGAAGTGGCCGGCCACCCATTTGGGGGTTATGTGAGTGAAAATTCATTTTGTGAGTAATCACTCATTACTTCATCTTCTTCCTTGGGAATTTTCCTCTCAAGCTCTCCCTCTCCTTCCTCTCTTTGGCCGAACCAACCAAGGAGTGCTAGCACACTCAAGGTTGAGTTTTCTTCCACCTATTGCTTGTGTTGATACCATAGAGGAGTGTGCACTTGACACTCTCGAGTTCCGGCGGACTTTGGACGAGCGGGATTTGCGAAGGGCATCGCATCAAGGGTAACATCCTTATCTCTTAGTTCTAAGGTAGATCTAGAGGATTTTGTAAGCACATACATGTAATTAGTTTTAATACTTTCAAGACGGATCCGCGGGTCGGGACTTCCGGGGTTTCCGCAACGCAAAAAGCGGTTTTTGCGGCCCGGAAAAGCCCAACAAAAACTTACCTTGAGGTTATACAACATGTTTCTTCCTCTTTTGGCATGTCTTGGTCCTTCAGGAAGTGTATACATCTTTTGTTCTTGAAGAAGAACATTCAGGTCTACTTCAACGGAAAGAATTTCTTTATTCTTTTGCTGCTGTAGTTGGTTTATTTCCTTTCGTAGATCCTCCTTTTCCAGGATCAGTCTGTCAAGATCCATACTATCTTTCAACAATTCCTGGTATTTGCAGAATAGTTCTTGTTTCTCCTTTTGAAGCTGCTGATTTTCTTGTGCTATTTGAATAGCATCTGCATGGATTTGGCTACATTCCTTCTTTTCTATTTCTTGTGCCTCAAGTTGGTATTGCAGATGCCTAATCTTTGCTTCACATTGCGTAATATAATTTTGTTGTTCTGTAACTAAGCTTGAAGTATCATACCTTGTGGGTGTGGTTGTGGTGACGAGCATCTTTTTGTTGTAATAGTAGAGACTGCACATGCCACATGTAGTCATTTTGCATAAGGGGCAGTGACGTCTATGTCATTTCTGAGTGGGGTGCTTGCAGCACTTGCAGGTTTAATGTTAACTATCGACGTCTTCATTAATCTCCCATATGTGCTTACATTCATATTGGGATTGAGATACTTGGACCATGCTCTGGTATCTAGTTTCTGGGCCTATCCACCATGTCTTTCCGAGCTCTCTGAGCATATAAAAAGTTTCATGGGAAATGAGAGGATTAAGGGTAGTCGGGAGATCATTCAGGCCTTCATTTTCGGAAAGGATGAATATTGTATCACTGGGATCTTCACCATCCTGAACAAAGACAATGTCATAATCATCAGGAAGATCAAGTTGTTCAAACATAGCAATGCGTTTGACGTTACGAGGGTCATTGGGGCATTCACGCGCAAAATGGCCTTCATCGCCACAACGAAAACAACGAAATTTCTTATTCTTGATCAGATGCTTGCGTCGTTCAATTCGGGCATGTGAAGGGTGGGGCTTTACCCTAAAGGTGCGGGACTTGCGTACACCCATCCGTTTGTCAGGACGTTTGTAGTACCCAGGAATATGGATATTACTACAGAATGAGATATCTTTGAGGGCACGCTTGAAGGCAGCGTCTTTGCATTCATTTTCATGGAATCGGTAGGCAAATAATATCCTAGAAAAGACAAACAGTGTTGCCTTGATAGTGCTCCTGGAAAGCTTGTTTGATTTGACTACCAAGGTCCCCTGGCATTTTTGCCCATAGTTTTTCAGATAATTCAGGGGTAGTGAATAACCGACCTATTTTTATCGATATTCGGAGGTAGTCATTGTGGAACGGTAGAATGTCCTTGAGGCAGTTGCAGGTTAATCGTTCAAGATCTTTATAAGCTTCGTCTTGCATATGAGTAGATCCTTGAAAAGGATCTTCCAATTTGAAAACCATTCGTATCTGAGAGAGGATATTTTGTGTTCCTCTTGCCCCATCAACATTGTTAAGGAGTAGTTGATATTCCTTAGGAAAACTCATACGCCATTGTATCCAAGCCAATTTCTCTGCTTCTCCCAGAAGATTTTCTATAAATTCAATCTTTGCTTGTGGGTATGTGAAATTCTGCAAAGATACCAAGTTCTTGGTTATAGATTCCCATTGCATAAAAACCTCATCAAAGTGCCCAAGTTGGGTTGGAATGATGAATATTGCTCCAGTCTATTGAAACGCTGAAGGTAAGTTCCACCATTCATTTTAATCCTTTCTTTTGCATCTGCCACCACCATAGCCTTCAAATGTTGGACGTGTACTTAGTCCAGCTTCCAGATTTGTTGCAAGAGGATAATTTGAGGGACCCATGTTGTATCAGGGGGAGGCCTATAGATGGAGACTGCAGAGGATGAATATAAATGCTCTGTTAATCTTGCTAATTGGGGGTATTCCATTTCCCATCCATCTTCTAAAGGTTCTTCTTCAGCTACTGCAAGGAATTCTTCTTCATAGTAGTCATGATCTGCATATTCATATTCAGCATAGGAGTCATCATAATATCGGTCTCCGAAATTATCTTCAAAATAGCTTTTTGGGTTCACACTTAGGCCCATGGACTGAGGTACAGTGGCCCCTGGGTTTGTATCCTCTGCATGGTCTAATTATGACAGAAAGTTATTTATCAGTGATTCCACTTCCGTACATATTTCCATACATATTTGTGCATTCACCGACTGCTCTTGACTAGATGACTCTAGTCGTTCTTTTGGTACCAGCTTGTTAAATATTTCTTCATTCAGCTCTGGCAGTGCTTGCTTTGTGAATTCCTCTACTTCTTTGAACTCAACTTTTGGTAAAGCGAGTATCAATATCTGAGCTATCCTATGGCCTGCTCGGATAAAAATTGGTCTTCTTGTATGATTAAATAGAAGTATTTTGACTTCGTCTTGATGATCACTTTCTATAATTCCTGTACTAAGAACTCCAAGTTTAGATGTCATACCTGGTTTAGCCGTTATATGCCCATAATACCCTTCGGGTATTGCCATAGCTATGTCAGTAGGTATCATTAATCTACCGTTGGGTTCAATTGTTTCCTCTTTTGCTGTGAAGAGGTCATATCCAACTGCTCCTTCTAAGCTTTGTTCGGGAATTCTTGCCTTTTTAGACAGTCTCTTGAATTCAACTTCAATTTCTTCTTGTATAAGAATAGCAATTGTATGTTCCCATAGTTCTTCTTCATCTTTATCATCATATTCAATTGGAGCTATAAGTGCTGTAGAGTAATTGTGAAAACTTACAGAAATCCTTCCATCAAGTAAATTACGGCTGTGAACCTCAGAAGGTTGCATGGGAATATTAACTTGTGTAGGTCGAATGACCCAATCCATGCCTCTTAATTGTTCTGTTAAATATCACCTTCATGGTAGTGCATTTACTCCGTGGCTAGTAAGGTAGTCTATGATTCCTTGCACTTCATAAGAAAAAGCCACGTTAGAGGTGTTGGAGAGTCTCCCAATCATACCCCTTGTAATTAGTAGATTTTCTTCTCCATTTCGCCAAGAATCATATCCTCGAGTGAGTATAGAAAGCTGTATATTCCTGAAAAAGTGACCTATTATCATCATAATATCAGGAATAACATAGATTAGTTGACTGCCTCAAGTTAGGTCAACTTCCATTGTGACAATAATTGACCTATCATCTTGCCACCTATTATCCCGAAAAAGGATAAGAGCCAGTGTACCTTCCTCATGTCGGTGTAGTATTTGAATACATACTTGGAGGACACCGAGATGGATGTATCGATCCGCTTGTAGAGTTGATTAAAACTTTCTTCCTGAATGAAAGGTCTATCAACCTAATTATCTGTGCACAGTATGGGTTCTTCCAATTTGTGCATGTAGATTCGATGATGTGCATCATCTTGTCGGGAATGATAGAGCACCTCAACTGGTGCTATGGCAGCTCGTTCCTGCATAGAAAGCTACAATTGTACCTGTGGATCAATTTGCTACTCCAGGGTATGACTTCGATTCTAGGATTAGGGAGTAGCTTGTGTATGTTGGACATGCTAGTTCGAATATATTTTCTGTTACTAAATTTATGTTTGCAATTGGTGTTGTTTGGATTGATGAAAATTATGTTTTGATTTTACATCTAGTGCGCATAGTCGATACAAAGGGTGACAACCTTTGTATCAAAGATCTAGAAGAACCAAGGAGGAACTGCGGTCATCCTCCCTCCGATAACTGTAGATAGTAGAATATGATAGATTAGGAGATGAAATACATTCTGACTTTTCATAGGGATTATTAGGACATCCTCATACTCAATAGTTTATCTTAGCAGAAGGGCCAAAGTAGGAGAAATTAACTCTAGAAGGGTTGAGGGACCTTAGTGACAGAGGGCTCCCAATGGTACCAACCCCCTAAGCTCTGATAATCCGAAAGGTCAGCTTGGTTAGGAATAGGTAGTTCCTGGTAGAAGCAAAAGTTCATCAGACAAATATATAATGATCCTCCTGCAAGATTGTAATTAGAGATTTAGAAAGCATTTAGTTGATAGCATGTTCCAATAACACACAAGTGAAACCGAAGTCCTAGAATCCTCTTAGGAAACTTTAAACCTTCCTTCGCTTCCTCTGAGTGACACCGTACTAGAGTTAGGACTACCATCAACCTCGCAACCCTCGTCTTTAGGACATTCACTCCGAACAACAATATCCACTAGACATATGATACTCGAATCTCAGTCTCTGTGGGATCGATAATCTTTTATTACTTGACGACATCCATGCACTTACGAGTGTTGAGCACGAGCGCATACTTTGAGTCCTCGATGATTCTCGTCGGAGATTTGAGGTCGTGCTCGGTGCATCACGTTTTTAGCATCGTTTCCGGGGACTGTTGATTCGATATCGAATCGAAAGTGGACAGTTTGGATTGGACTTAGGCTAGATTTGTTTTCTTATTTTATTTTATTTCAATTTTAGAATTTTTCTATTTAAATTCAGTTTAGATTATTTTGGGTAGTTATATTACATCTTCCTTTAGTTTAGTTTTTCTTCATTTGGTTAGTACTTTAGATTACTTGATTTCCTTTTAATAAGTAATTGATACACTCCCAATCACGCAGCTTAGCTCATTGTATGCATAGATGATCAGGATCGCAAAATCTGTTTCCAATAGAACCAGAAATCGAAAGAACCTACCATCCCAAGAGAGCTGAATAGAAAAGCATAGAAGACCAAGACGCCTCTTTAGTGAACCTAGGTAGCTGACCTCTGCAGGACTATGCAGCCCCAAGTGCTAGAGGGTATAGGCGGAGTATAGCTGGACCATCCATCACAACTAATAACTTCGAATAAAAAACTGCACTCATACACATGGTCCAGCAGAGCCAATTTGGAGGAGCTACAACTGAAGACCCGAATCGACACTTAGAGACATTTTTAGAGATATACTCAACAGTGAAGTTTAATGGAGTGCCTACTAATGCGATCTGTCTCAGCCTATTCCCGTTCTCACTGCGGGATAAGGCGAAGACCTGGCTACACTCCCTTCCCTCAGGAAGCATCACCACATGGGAGCAGTGTGAGCAACAATTTATGAATAAATTTTTCCCGCTAAGTAAGACTGCTCATATGCACAATTTGATTACTAGCTTTTGTCAAAAGGTAGGGGAGTCCCTGTTTGAAGCTTGGGATCGCTATAAAGGGATACTCTATCAATGCCCCATCATGGTCTAGAGAGGTGGCTAGTGATCCACATGTTCTATAATGGGATCACATATGCCACTAAGGTTTCCCTCGATTTTGCTGCAAGAGGAGCATTAATGAACAGAGGATGCAGAAGAGCTAATCGAGGAGGTGGCCCAGAACCACCACCAATGGGCTTCCAAGCGTAGTCACCCAGCACCTGCAGCTGGTATATATGTTGTCAACTCCATCGATCATTTAGCGACAAGAATGGATGTGCTGAGCAGATGGTTTGACTCTCTAACCCCTGCTTCTGCATGTGCGACCAATACCTTTGGAGAGGGAGTAGAGACATATCAGGAGAACTTCTATGAAAGGTAGGGCAGCTCTGAGGAGCAGATTGAGCATGTCGATGTGGTTGGAGACCACAATCAGAGGCACAACAACCCATATTCCAGCACCTAAACCCCCAGATGGAGGAATCACCTGAACTTTTCCTATAGGAATAATTCAGGGGATTTCCAACAATTTGGAGGCTATGTGCAACAACAAAGCAATGGGAAGTTGCAGCCACCTAACACCCATCTGGAGAATATGATAGAAAACTTCATTCAGACGCAATGGGAGGCGAAAGCTAAATTCTAGCGGCGACATTCACAGACATATACAATGATTGAAGAATTAAAATAATCTATAAAGGATCTCGCCAACAGGAAAAAGATGCTAGAAATTTAGGTGGCTCAAATTGGCATCTAGATTGCCAAAGCACCGAGGCAACTACCAAGAAAGTTAAAGGTCATCCCAGTGGAGCAGTGCAAGGCAGTGACGTTGCAGAGTGGAAGGATTCTGAATGAAACGCCGAGCAAGTTTGTTCCCGAACTTGAACAAGGATCCAAAGTAAGGGAACCTTCGGGGAAGACCGGGAAGGAAGAAGTCGAAAACATAGATCGGGAGTCTGCCACAAAAACTCAACCACCCTTGACAGTACCCTTCCCTTAGCGGTTGACCCATGCAAGGTGAGATGCTAAGTTCAAAAAATTCCTGAACATGTTAAAATCGATCTCAGTGGAAGTGTTGATACTTGAACCTTTGCATCAAATGTATTAATTTACAAGATTCATGAAGGATATTCTAGCACACCCCAAGAAGGTCGAGCAGTCAGAGACAGTGGCCCTCACGGAGGAATCGAGTGGTTACCTATGGAACGAGACCACTCAGAAATTAAAAGATCTAGGGAGTTTCTATATTCCGTGCCATATAGGAACAACCCTAATTAACAAAACCTTCTATGACTTGGGACCGAGTGTGAGCTTGATGCCTTATACCTTATGCAAAAAGCTAGGGTTGGGGGATTTGAAGTTCACCACCATGATGTTATAGCTTGCCGACCACTCATACCGATACTTGCTGGGGATTCTGGAAGATGTGCTAGTTATAGTCGGGAATTTTACACTTCCGATAGATTTTGTGGTCATGGAAATAGAAGAGGACCCGAAGATCCCCGTCATTCTTGGACGACCATTTTTAGACACGACTGGAATGGTCATAGACATCAAGAATCACAAGCTAACCTTGACAGTGGGAGATGATAAGCTAGAATTTGAGCTTGCTAGCATGATAGGTCGGGGGCCCGCATTAGATAATTATGTTATTCCAACTAGAGCTAAAGCAGAAGGCGAAGGTGAAAAAACCAAGACGGATGAATGGAGGTTCACGAAGCCACCAGAGCGAAGCTGAAGCAAAGGAGTGCGATCGAGCTAAAGACCTTAAACAAAGCGCTTCTTGGGAGGCAACCCAAGTTTAATTTTATATGTTTTTACTTTTGTTGCATGCATGTGTATAATTTAGACTTTACTTTATGAACATCAACGTCTTTTAAAATAGTTTAGGGTCAGAGAGAACTTGCTAAGTCGAAACATCATTCCCTTTTGAACCCTCAGAAAAAGGCACGGGCGACCGTGTGGATTCCACATGGTCATGCCCAATGATTAGAAGCGCACACGACAGGATGGGTGGAAAGTCTCGAACCGTGTTACACTCTGAAAGAGATCCAGAGTCACACACAGGCAGCTGTATGAATTTCACACGACTGTTACGAATCCAAAACTATTTTCAAGGAGTCCACCTAGTCCATGCCACGAACCTACACCTGCACCCCCTTCTTTTTCTACTTTTGAGCAGGATGCAGGTACGTCGGCCTATGACTTCTCTGAGTTTTGATCGTGCCTAGATAATATTTATGTCGAGCAGCAGACGCAGGGGCAGAGATGGGAGGAGCATAGGGCCTACACTCAAGCAGAGTTCCAGGATCTGCGGGAGCATTTTCAGAGGGTCGAGGAGTTCTACGGCAAGTCCCAAGCCTATTTCCAAGAGGAGGCTACCTATCGCCAGGAGGATTGGTAGCACATGCATGCTACACAGGAACAGTGGACCAGGGAGGAGGAGCACAGAGCAACCACCGCATCCATAGTTCCCAGATTGACCACATTTACATGGCATCAGCGGCTGAGCACTAGATTTTCCCAGGAGCCCGACATGCTGAAACTTCCAGACTTCCCACCTCGGCCTCCATATTAGAGGTACTATTTCGGTTAAGTCTGGGGAGAGTCCCCAAAATTTTGATATGTTTTGTTTCTAGCAGTAGCTTCTTTTCTGACATTTAAGGTTTAGTTTTAGTTTGCATTCATTTATCCATGCATAGAGTATTTAGTTTCCTTTTAGCACTTAGTTATTTCCATCTTTAACCTAACTCAGTAATATTTTTAAGATATCTTCATGAATTGTTTCAATGGATAGCTTAACTTTATTTATCTTTTGGTATTTGTTTTAGTTGCTTTAATGAATGTTCTAGACTTGCACTGGTTAGCTTTTATCTTTCGCTTACACTTGATGGATATTCTAAAAGGGAAAATCTATTACATACATAGCTATAATTCATCCCAGTAGTCTAGTACTTTGGAATCCATAGGTGACTTTAGATTTAGCATTTTAGTTACTAGAGATGCTCAGATTGTTTAAGCCCATTTGAAAAAATCAAAATACAAGTGAGCTAGAGGGGATCAAAGTTCCTTGAAATAAAAAAATAAAATAAAAGATAAATAAAATGATAAAAAAAAGAAAAACAAAAGAGTTAAAAATAGTTGTCGTGAGTGGAAATGGCTAGGTGCCCCTTTGAGACCGAGTTAGATTACTAGGGAAACACCTACCAATTTCTTTCAATACCGAGCACACCTTTGAGACTTTATGCTAGATCTAGGGAACAATCCTCGCTTAGGGCAGGTAATGTTGGTGCAGGGGCACTAGATAATCGAGCCTAGGTTTTGATTATGGACAAGGTTTAAAGTTAAGCTCTTATTGTTATCTCATGAGCTATGTTGAGTGCAGAAGTGTTTAAGCTAAGCCCAAGGTCGAGCGACACCAAGAATCTCGAGTCGAGAAACCGTGGTGGTGGGCGACACCAAGAGAACCTCGTGGAGTCGAGGAACCTCCATGGAGACTGGAAGCTAAGCACCATGTCAGAGGTAAGCACTGAGTGAAGAGTAATGGTGAGGTTGTGTCCTCTGTACGGGGACAATCTTAGGCGGCGATCTGACTAAGACTTCCAAGGTAAGGTCTAGGTCTAGATCGGACGGTAAGAATCCATCGTATTGACCATTACTTGCTAGTTCTGTCCTAACTCTTTACTGCAGGTGAGTGACCAAGCCAATAGTTGACTGATAGCTATTGGCAGTCGACTGATCCTACCACCAGTCGATTGATGAGGGTCATCAGTCGACTACTAGTCAAACTGTCCAACTCGATGAAGGTCAAGATAAGCTCCTCTTATCTTGTACGGATAAGGGCTATAAAAGAAGGGGGGTTTCACCCTTTTGGATCATCTCATCTTGCTCCCAAATTGCTCCAGCTCGTGACAACACTACGCCACTCGTAACGTCGGCGATTTACACGCAGAGCTTCCAACCTTTTCGTCAGTAGTTTCATTCTTTTAGTTGTCTTATTTCTTTATTGTATTCGAGCTTTACATTTCTAAGAGGAGAGGTAGGCTTGTTACCTCTCCTTCTATCCTTTGAGTTTTTGTAATCGTCGTCTCCTACCTCCAACGAGGAGGAGACTTATAGTAGATTGCCCCACCATACGCAGTCTAGGATCGCGGGGCCTTGGAGTAGCAACCTTTCAGTTGTGAACCAAGTAAAAACAAAGAGTCTCATTTTTCATTTATTGTCTTTTACTTTCCGCTTCAATACTCGTGTTTTATCGATCGAAGCATTTTCACTTTTATGATAAGTAGAAAATTAAGGTTCTATCTAACTTTACTTTGTATTGATCATTTTAATCATAATGTAATAATTTTTTTCCCCGCAGATGTATATGGAAAGAAACTGAAAGTGAGAATTTTGTTTTGTCAAGGATACTCATATATTCGAGAAGATGCAATCCAAGAAGCAAGATAGGTTGGAGCTAATATGCATGTATAGTATTTAGTTTTTTTGTTTAATTTTGTAAACTTAATTTGGATCCAAAGTTTGTGGATTATGGCTTCATACTTTCCATTTTTCATTATTTGTCGATTATACAATATTTATGTTTCAATTGTAAGAAGATTGATTAGTTGTACTTCAATGATATTTTAATTGGTGTTATTTAATTAAGCAATTCATCGTGTAATATAATAAATAACATTTTTGTAGATACAAAAAATAATGATTTTTATTTGTTAATAAAAAGTGATATTTCATTACAATCGATAATGCTTTTTATCCATTGCAAAAAGCGTTGTCTATGCTACAAAAGACAACACTTTTAATCCATTGCAAAACCATTGTCTTTGCTAAAAGAACAACACTTTAAATTCATTGTAAAAGCGTTGTCTTTTCTAACAATAACAACGCTTTTTATCCGTTGTAAAGCATTGTCTTTGCTAGAAACAACAACACTTTTTATCCGTTGTCATTGACCGAGCTTTTAACAACAGTGCTTTTAACAATGCTTTTTTAGCCACATAGACAATGGATAAAAATCGTTGTTTATGACCTTTTTTCTTGTAGTGAGAAACGAAAAGAAATTTTTTTATGCTTGTTATTCACCCTCCCCCTCTAATGTTCTTTTCGATCCAACAATTGGTATCGAGGCGGGGGCTCAAATTTGGTGCAACCACCGATCGAGTAAGTTTAATTTCTTTTCGGGTTTTTCGATTCGCAATTTAGTTTATTTTAATTCCCGTACTACTAATCCAAGACAAAGTCTTGGTACATTTTTTTTTAGTTGTGTTTGCAAGTGTCTAATCACTTTCGGAGTAGCTAAAGGTAAACGAGCATACCTTTTGATACAAGTGGACCCACAAAACGTGCTACCCACCAAATCAAAGCTCTCTCAAAGATCTACACTTCCTATAGGGGATTACCCCTATAACAAGCTATTTCATCACCAAAAAATGACGTTTAGTACCCTTTCGGGGACATCGAAGGTTGTAAGTGCTTAGTTTTTATTTTAGTTGTTTATTTCTCGTTTATTACGTATTATTTCCTGCATTACTAATCCCCAAGACCAAGTCTTGGAATTTCTTTTAGTTTGTATTTTTGTTTTGCAAAATTTTTTTTAATGGCCCATCTTGAGGGGTATAGCACCACCTAACCTCCGTTCTTTAATGGAGATGACTTCCATTATTGGAAGGGTCGGATGGAGTGTTTCTTGAAAACACAAGTCGAGACTTGGATAATAATCCAAACCGGCTTTTCTCTACCTACCAACGATCGAGGGGAGCCATTGGACTTCGACAAATGGACCAACGCAACCAAGAGGCAAATTGAAGTCGATGCAAAAGTGACCCAAATTTTACAGTGTGGCTTGTCCAAGGAGGAGCTCAATCGAATTGGATCGTTCATTAGTGCCAAAGACCTCTGGAACAAGTTAATCGAGCTACACGAAGGGACATCCGATGCAAAGGTATGCAAAAGAGACTTACTAGTGAATAAGTTGTATAATCTAAAGATGCAGGATCACAATACCGCTACGCAACTCCATGCCTGCATCCAAGACATCCTGAATAGCCTACATGCCATCGGACAAAATGTGGAGAATCGGGACATAATAAGGTATGCGTTAAATGTTGGATCGAGCGGATCGCTAGGGGGGGGGGGTGAATAGTGATAAAAACTTTCGTTTGTTTCTATACTTGAGTTACGCAGCAGAAAGAATAAAACAATATAAAAATAAAGAAGACACGAGGGTTTTTTTACTTAGTTCATAGCCTACGACTACTACTCCAAGGTCCTAGTGGTCCTTGACCATGCACGGAGAGCAAATCACTAACGAACTCCTCCTCGTTGGAGTTAGGAGTTAATCGAATACAAAAACCACGAAAAGGATTGAGATAGAGGGACACTCCCCCTCTTCTCGTTACGATAAAAACATGATAATGAACTTAAGTATAGATTGAAACTATAAAAACACTTTTACCGACGACTCGTAGATGAAGAAGATTGAGCTCTATCGTCATTTCCGCAGCGCTTCGTCGTAGGGATGTCGGAGAGTCGTAGCATATCGGAAGCACTTGGAGGCTTTTATAATTGATGAAAAAACCTTAGAGAAACCCTCCTTTTATAGCTTTTGAGCCCCTCATCGAGTGGGTCTTCAGCCAATCAAAATTAGTCACCAAGCTCCTTGGAATGAGGTGATAAGGCTTGACTCCTCGAAGCTGATCCTTGACCATCAGTCGACTGATGGCCATCACCCGATCGTGATCCGATGGCGGCGCCATCAGTCGCAACACTCGATGGTCGGCGATTTAAGGCAGTTGAGTGGCTCTTGTGGGCAGTCAACTAATGCTTGCTGAAATCACAAGTTAGCTTAATAAAAATATAATTTCGACGGCCGTCAACCGTTCGATCTTGACCTAGACCATCCATGGGATGCCTTTGGTCGGATCTACTCTTAAGACCATACCCGTAAGGAGGATACGACTTCACTTACTGTCACGCCCCGAGAGTATGCCGAGCCGAAAATAATCGGACAACATCTCCCCTATACGTGATACAATTCTCTGATATACAAAAAGCCTTTCGACCACACTCACATAACATATATATGGACAATACTAATCAATACATCCACAACAACATAAAGGTGCGCACCGATGCGACTCTAACATACTAAACAAAAACAACATACCAACCAAAAGCCAAATATAACACTGATTATACATGGATACAATACAAAAACAACAGCGGAAACAAATACGTGGAAAACCCCAATTGTTCGATGTGAGATGGGATCAGCTGGCGGAGCTCCAAACGTCAAAGGAATTTTCTACTTGATACTTGGGCGACAGGAAACCCAGGGTTCAGGGTGGTGAGTATAAACTCAGGGGTAATATATAGAAAGTGCATGAATAACATATAGGGATATAGAGATCTACAAGTATACATGTGAAGATCTAAAGGTATACAACATGAGTCTAATAGACATACAATCATAACTGTGATAACAACTAGCCACGATAGACATACTCAATGCATATACGAAACTAATCAACTGAATATGAAGTAATGTACTAACTTACCCGACGGTCTGCAACACCATAAGCTATATCATCCTGAACAGGTATACAATAACATAACCCATATAACGTACAAGGTCAATCCCATATCTGACTAACACTTGTTAGTGAAAGCCCTAGAGCCAATCATGTGATGATTGTTGTATGAACTTTATTGTATCATATTCATATTTATAAAGGCATGGTTATTATATTTACTTGTATTAGTGCTAAACAACTAAGTATAATAACGTCCTTGAGTAGAAGGTTCTTATCTATATCAATCGATTGGTTGAATCGATAATGAGATGATATAGAGAACACTACTCTTAATCATTCATAGTCAAGTATTAACATTCAGGGACAATGTTAATACGTAGAGACTAGCATGTAGGTCAACTCGATGACTTGATCTCACAAGTCATGGATATGAGATATCAAGTTGACACATGAGTATGCATTGGAGAATGTATACTGAATGACCCGCCATGAGAAAGTATCATGGATCGTTATATCAGTGTCATATACTTTCTCATGTGACTATTAGTATGACTATTAGTCCTTAGACCTGAAGTCACCATGGTTCCCTACATAAGGAGTTGCATACTTTGGCTTCGTCAAACGTCACCCGTAAATGGGAGGACCATAAAGGCGATTACTGAGTATGTAACAAGTTATGCGGAGGGATGTGAGTGATGTAGATGGGATCTATCCCTTTTATATGACGGGAGTGATATCGTTATTCTTGATAGAGTGAGACCACGAAGTGCATGGCCATGCCCAAATGAGTCAATATGAGATATTGAGCTCATTTGATTAGAGTGAGTCTACTTGGAGTTCAAGATATAGATTGTACCGAGGATGACACGGTCTATGCCTCAATTGGTCAATCTAGATGTCAAGGATAGAGGGACATTGTCACATATTGTGAGAGTCACAATTAGTAGTCACAAAGGTGATGTTGGATCTCAACATTCTTGTAACTTGGGTAGCAATGATGTGTTGCTAGATACCGCTCATTGCTTATGTTCCTAAATCGGTTTAGGAGCATTGCCAATGTTACAAGAACCTATAGGGTCACACACAAAGGACAATTAGATGGAGATTAGGTTCATATGATGAACCATGAGGATTAGGTTCATGGGATGAACCAAATTGGATTAAGAGTAATCCAAATTAGACTAATTGAGTTAGACTCAATTTGATTCAAGTGTTGAATGAGTCTAGTTTAGATTTGATTCATTGAGTCAATTTAAATTAATGAATAGAGATTCATTAAATCAAATTGACTTGAATCAAGTGGTTAGATTTGATCAACCATGAGAGATAATAGGTCAAGTTTGACTTGACTTGAGAGGGAAGATGCATGGTCAATTTTGACTTGACCAATTGCCATGTCATGGTGACTTGGCATGGGGGCCGACCATCATTGACACATCGGGGTGCCACCTCATGAGGGAGACCAAGTATTGGCTCTTAGAGTTACATGCATGCTCCATGATGTGGCCGACCACTCTTGATGTGGGTTATGGGTGTGAAGTTATTTTTTGTGGCAACTTCATCTTCTTCCTTGGATCTTCTCTCTTCTCAAGCTCTCCATTCTCTTCCTCATCTTTCCGTGGACTTCAAGGAGTGCTAGCACACTCAAGATTGTGTTTTCTCCACCTATTGCTTGTGTGGATACCAATAGAGGAGTGTACACTTGACACTCTCGAGTTCCGGCAATCCGTTTGGACGAGCGGGATAAGCGAAGGGCATCGCTTCAAGGGTAAACTCTTATCATGTAGATCTAGAGTAGATCTAAAGGTATTAAACACATACATGTAGTTTTTTATTTGCCTTCTCACGGATCCGTGGCCGACTTACGGGGTTTCCGCAATGCAAAAAATGGTTTTTGCGGCTCGGATAGTCCAACAGTGGTATCAGAGCCACGTGCGAAGCATGTATGTGTTTTAAATTTGTAGTTTTTGTATTAGATATAAAAATTACAGATTTTTAAGTTTCTGTAAATTTCCTATTTTTATAGTTTTTTTGGTATTTTTCTCGAAGAGTCGAAGCAACAAGTGTTGGGACACTTGTAGGCTTCAACCACCGAGAAAAACTCTCCGGAACGGCGAAATCTCATTTTAGGTTTTTGGGACAGTGACTTAAGTCACTGTAATATCAAGATGGGACACTCGCAAAGTTCATTTTACGAGTAGGGGTGCTGCCCCTAACACCGAAAGGGGCATTGTCCCGCGATCGCGCTCGGAAACCGCTTAGCGGGACTGTTACGGAGATGTGACTCATAAAATTGAAAAAAATAGGAAAAATTATAGGAATTTTTTTGTAAAATACATAATTTAGAATTATGTATAATATTGTGATTTTCATGGCCCAAGAACCCCAATATTATTGGATAAATATGTTGTAATTCATAATACGGCCTACGTGCCATTTTTGTGTGCTGTGTGTTGTATAGGGTATGACGACCTACGCTCGCGTGCCTCTTCTTTTAAAATTTCAGTTGTAAATAGTTTTAGACTTGAATGTAATTCGAGTTTCAAGTTTGTAATGTATAAAATGGAGTGGTGGAAGGTCTACTAGTAGATGGAGTTATGAGGAGGGTGCCGACCACACATGGCGGTCAAAGGAGGCGCTTGGAGAAGCCGCTAACCCTAGGTTGACCGTCCGATTTTCTCATTGGCTTGAGAAGATCATAGTAGGGCTATGAACTCATCACAATTAATTTATATATATATATATATTTGTTTTTCTTGTATGTATATGATGCATGCTAGTAAATTTTGCTTGTATGTATATGATGCATGCTAGGATATTTTGCTTGTATGTATATGATGCATGCTAGTATAATGCTTGTATGTATGTGATGCATGCTAGTGTAGGGTAATAAAGGCCTTGATGCGTATATGATACACATTCAAGATTAGATTATATCCTAATCGAATCAACTAAAAAATTCCTACCAAGTTTTGATACCCATCACTACCTCGATCATTTGTTGTTGAATCTGCCAAAGAAGAGCAACGCATATTATCTTGGTAGGGTGCGGAGGGACAATCTTGGTCCCGCCTATCATAGCTTGGGTGAGAATAAGCTCGATTAGATTGAGTAAAACTAGTTAACTCAATTGGATCGAGTAAAACTATAGGCATATTCCAACTGTTGGAAAGATAGGAGAAGATCGCATTTACACTAAATCTTGGGCGATTTAGCCAAAGCTAACTCAAGGTCTTTTGTAAATGTAGATCTTGATCCTATAAACAAGAGTTGCATAGAGATGTAATTGGTAATTTGTTACCTACCGATCATACTAAGTCTTGGGCGATTTAGCCAAAGCTAACTCAAGGCGTAGTATAATGTGGATCTTGTCCCGCGAGAATTATAGCTAGTTTGTATGAATCTAGTAATGTGGTTTGACCACATCAATGACTCGATTCTACAAAAGTCCTATAATTTAGTGGGAGCATCATTTGATTAAAGGCCTAATTAAATGATAAATGGAATATGATATTAATTTTCTGCATTGTGTATGTTGTAGATTACCATGTCGACAAACACGAACACTCTCTCCCTGGTTCTGTCCTTGAGAAGGACAAGCTCAATGGAGCTAATTTCTTGGACTAGTATAGGAACCTGAGAATCGTTCTCACCCATGAAAGGAAATTGTACGTCATGGAGCAGCCCATTCTGGAGGCACCTCTTGCCACTGCCTCGCGAACTGATAAAGATACTTACAAGAAGCATCAAGATGATGCATTAGATGTGTCATGTCTCATGCTCACGACCATGAACTCTGAGCTTCAAAAGCAACACGAGTTCATGAATGCTTATGATATGGTTCAACATCTTCGTCAACTATATCAAGGACAAGCAAGGCATGAGAGATATGAGATCTCTAAGGCATTGTTTCAGTCCAAGATGCAAGATGGGACTCCCGTAGATCCATATGTACTCAAGATGATTGGGTACATAGAAAACCTACAGAGGTTGGGATTTCCACTTGGCAAAGAGCTGACCACTGACTTGATATTGCAATCTTTGCCACAAAGCTACAATCAATTTGTCATGAATTACAACATGAATGAAATTGATAAGCCATTGCCTGAGATGCTTAGCATGTTGAGAACTGCTGAGCTCAACCTTAAGAAGGAAAAACCTGACTCCATTTTGATTGTGCAAAAGAAGAAAGGAAAGGGAAATCCTAAAGGTAAAGGAAAGTCCCAAGCCAAGGGAAAAGGCAAGGCACTGAAACCGAAAGGAGGGGTGACAAAAGAAGGGACTTGCTTCCACTGCAAGGAAGCTGGACACTGGAAGCATAACTACAAAGCATACCTCGAAGATCTTAAGAAGAAGAGAAGTGAGACTCCTACTTCAGGTATAAATGTTATAGAAGTCAATCTATCTATTTCTTCATCATGGGTATTAGATACCAGATGTGCATCTCACATTTGTAAGAAATAGCGGTGACATCGACATTTAAGGGGCGAGGTGGACCTACGAGTAGGCAATGGAGTAAGAGTTGTTGTTGTTGCTGTAGGAACTTATGATCTATCTCTGCCCTCTGGGCTTGTACTAGAACTAGATGAATGTTGTTATGTGTCTGCTTTGACTAAGAACATAATTTCGATTACTTGTTTGGACAAGAAAGGATTTACATTTATAATAAAGAACAAATGTTGTTCAGTTTATTTAAATGATATGTTCTATTGTAGTGATCCTCTAATGAACGGACTCTACTTTCTAGACTTAGAGAGCCCCATCTATAACATAAGTACCAAAAGGTTCAAGTCAAATGAGTTGAACCAAACCTATCTCTGGCATTGTCGCTTAGGTCATATAAATGAGAGTCACTTATCCCAACTCCATAAGGATGGGCTACTGGACTCATTTGATTTTGAATCATATGAGACATGCAAGTCTTGCCTTCTAGGCAAGATGACTAAGACTCCCTTTAGTGGACACAGCGAAAGAGCAACAAACTTGTTAGGACTTATACATAGTGATGTATGTGGCCCTTTCAATATTGCTGCTAGAGGTGATTACAGGTACTTCATTACATTTACTGATGACTTCAGTAGATATGGTTATGTGTATCTGATGAAACATAAATCAGAATCCTTTGAAAAGTTCAAAGAATTCAAGAATGAAGTACAAAACCAACTTGGCAAGAGTATTAAGATACTTCGATCAGATCGAGGTGGTGAATACCTTAGCCATGAGTTTCATGACTATCTAGCTGAGTGTGGGATTCTATCCCAACTCACTCCTCCTGGAACACCACATGGAATGGTGTATCCGAAAGGAGGAATCATACCCTATTAGATATGGTACGATCTATGATGAGTCACACAGATCTTCCTATATCCTTTTGGAGATATGCTCTAGACACAACAGCCTTTACACTTAAGCGTGTACCATCCAAGGCTATGATAAAGACACCATATACGATATCGACAGGGAGAAATCCCAAGATGTCTTACATGAAGATTTGGGGTTGTGAGGCTTACATTCGACGTTAAGTCTCAGACAAACTGGGACCCAAATCTGATAAGTGCTATTTTGTTGGATATTTCAAGGAGACGAAGGGATATTACTTTACATTCCGACAAAAAGTGTTTGTGGCAAAGACTGGAGTTTTTCTAGAAAGGGATTTTGTTTCTAAAAAAACTAGTGGCAGTACGTTTGATCTTGAAGAAATTCAAGATAAGGACCATAGCACTGAGGCCTTGATGGAGGTTAAACAGGAACCACAAAGTGTTGTGGGTGATGAGATTGTTGCACAAAGAGTTGTGGAATAACCACCTGTTTAGGTAGACCTACCTCTTCGCAGGTCTGATAGGGTACGTCGTCAGCCTGAGAGATACTCATTTCTCTTGTCTGACCATGATGATGTTATGCTCATTGAGAATGAGCCTACCTCCTATCAGGAAGCTGTGATGAGCCCAAATTCTGAGAAATGGCTAGAGGCCATGAGATCCGAGATGGAATCCATGTACACCAACCAAGTATGGACTTTGGTTGATCCACCTGAGGGCGAGACTGACATGGATTGACTTACGCATACCTATAAGGGCCGATTGGTGGCTAAAGGTTTCAAGTAAATTCATGGTATTGACTATGATGAAACCTTTTCTCTAGTGGTGATGTTTAAGTCCATTCAGATCATGCTTGCTATTACAGCATACCACGATTATGAGATCTGGTAGATGGATGTCAAAACCACATTTCTAAATGGAAACTTGCTCGAGAATGTGTACATGACACAGCCTGAGGGTTTTGTAGATCCACAGCATACTGGGAAAGTATGCAAGCTGCAAAGGTCCATTTATGGGCTAAAGCAAGCTTCTCGGAGCTGAAATCTTCAATTCGATGATGCGATCAAATAGTTTGGTTTTATCAAGAATGAAGATGAACCCTATGTCTACAAGAGGGTTAATGGAAACACAATTGTCTTCCTTGTATTGTATATGTGGATGACATACTACTCATTGAGAATGACATCCTTAGCCGATCGTGAAGACTTGGCTGGGGAAGTGCTTCTCAATGAAGGACTTAGGTGAAACAGCCTGTATTCTAGGCATCAAGATCTATAGAGATAGATCTAAGAGATTGCTTGGCCTAAGTCAGAGTCCATATATTGACACGACATTACTACGGTCTTCCATGCAGAATTCCAAGAAGGGACTTCTGCCGATGTCATATGGTGTGAGTCTTTCGAAGACTCAAAGTCCCTCTTCTAGAGAGGAGTGAGACCGCATGGATAAGATCCCTTATGCATCGGCCATAGGATCTATCATGTACGCCATGCTATGTGCTCATCCTGATGTCTCGTATGCTTTGAGCATGACGAGTAGATACCAATCAGATCCAGGTGAGCATCACTGGATAGCAGTCAAGAAAATTCTTAAGTACTTGAACAGGACTAAAGAAATATTTCTTGATATTTGAAGGCGATGAGGAGCTAGCTATAAAGGGTTACAGCGATGCCAACTTCCAAACTGACCAGGATGATTATAGATCACAGTCAGGGTTCGTGTTTTGCTTGAATGGTGGCACTGTGAGCCTGGAAGAGTTCGAAGCAGGAAACAGTTGATGATTCTACAATAGAGGCCGAGTATATCACTGCATCAGAGGCAGCAAAGGAGACAGTTTGGATCCGCAAGTTCATTACTGAGCTTGGGGTGGTTCCTAGCATAGCATATCCTATAGAGCTCTATTGTGACAATAATGGAGCGATTGCGCATGCTAAGAAACCTCGCACACACCAGCAAACCAAACACATACTACGGTGCTTCCATCTCATTCGAGAGATTATCGATAGAGGAGATGTGAAGATTTGTAGAGTACCCACAGAGGCTAACATCGCAGATCCCTTGACCTTGGCATTAGCACAGAAAAAGCACGATGGTCTCACTAGGTCATTGGGTATTAAATACTACGGTAATTGGCACTAGTGCTAGTGGGAGATTGTTAGTGAAATCCCTAGTGTTGTATGGACTTTATTGTATAATATTCCTATTTATAAAGGCATGGTTATTATATTTACTTGTATTAGTGCCAAATAACTAAGTATAATAACGTCCTTGAGTAGAAGGTTCTTATCTATATCAATCGATTGGTTGAATCAATAATGAGATGATATAGAGAACACTACTCTTAATCATTCCTAGTCAAGTATTAACATTCAGGGACAATGTTAATGCGTAGAGACTAGCATGTAGGTCAACTCGATGACTTGATCTCACAAGTCATGGATATGAGATATCAAGTTGACACAAGGGTATGCATTGGAGAATGTATACTGAATGACCCACGATGAGAAAGTATCATGGATCGTTATATGAGTGTCATATACTTTCTCATGTGACTATTAGTATGACTATTAGTCCTTAGACTTGAAGTCACCATTGTTCCCTACATAGGGAGTTGCATACTTTGGCTTCGTCAAACGTCACCCGTAAATGGGTGGACCATAAAGGCGATTACTGGGTATGTAACAAGTTATGCGGAGGGATATGAGTGATGTAGATGGGATCTATCCCTCTTATATGACGGGAGTGACATCGTTATTCTTGATAGAGTGAGACAACGAAGTGCACGGCCATGCCCAAATGAGTCAATATGAGATATTGAGCTCATTTGATTAGAGTGAGTCTACTTGGAGTTCAAGATATAGATTGTACCTAGGATGACACGGTCTATGCCTCAATTGGTCAATCTTGATGTCAAGGATAGAGGGACATTGTCACATATTGTGAGAGTCACAATTAGTAGTCACAAAGTGTTAGGGCAATCTCTTGCCGTGATATGGTTTTGATGGTGTGGCAAAGGGTTTAAGTTAGGATGGTATTGTTGATTTGATATGTGCGTTGCAGTCGTGCAGGACTTAGTAATTCGCACATGGAGCCATGGCGAGTTTCACATCTCATGACTCGTGCCTTGAGTCGGTGAAGGATAGCTTTGCGGAAGCCGTGCGCTTGGAGCATCCGAGGGACCGCCGGACGAGAAGCTTGGAGGAAGCCGGAGGAAGTAGACTTCGAGGCAAGAGACGCGAAGGAGCATTGCAGAGCCGCCGCATGATCGCCGAAGGGACGCGTGGCCGAGAACGAAGAGAACTCAAGGCAAGGGACTCAGAGATGAGAGTGAGCGATTGTAACCCGGGAAGGGTAGCTCTTAGGTGAAACTTGGCCATTTGGCCAAGTGTTGGATGAGTTTTCGACACCACCGATCGACTACCATGTCATGGCAATGATCGCTTCGAGTCGATGGGTTGATCGACCGTATAAGACCGGTCAAGTGCTTGGCGCGGCCGATCGCCATGGATCGGCAATGATCGATGTCGATCGCAATGATCGCGATGAATGGCAATGATCGATGGCACTGTGCAACGGGCAGAATCGGAGTCGACTCGACCGATCAAGCACCGGGCCGATCGATGGTGCCATCACCGATCGATGCGCATCGCTGGATGGATGGTATCCAACGTGGAAAGCGGCCGTTATTGGGCAACGGCTATAAGACACCGGGCCGATGATGGGTGCCATCGATCGCTCTGTCAATGGGAAGAAACCCTCTTCCTCTATAAAAAGGAAAGGGTTGGGGCTTTGGGGAAAAAAATGCTTGAACGCCCAACTACTCCCAAAGTGCCCTAAACGATTTCCCACTCTTCTACTTGCTCTAATCTTCATTCCATTGTAGAAGAGTGATCTTTGTTGTAAAGAGGTTACCTCCACCTAGCTTTGTGCAAAGGAGAAATCTAGTGGATAGATTGCGGAGTGATTCACCGTGGATGAATCAGACCGTGGATTAGCGGCGTAGCCGTGAACCACATTATATCTCCGTGTTTGTATTGTCTTTGTTTTATTTCTATTTTTGCTTGTCTTAGTTTATTGCATCTGCTTGCGCTAACGTTTTCGTAGACGAGCAAAATACGACATCCAATGAACGAGGGCTATTCACCCCCCCTCTAGCCGGCCATTCGATCCCCAACAAGTGGTATCAGAGCCAGGTTGTTTGTCGAGGACTAACCGCCGCAACAAACACTTCATCTAAAGATGGCCGGCTCAAATATCCATCCACCGAAGTTCGACGGCGAATTCGCTTGGTGGAAGAAGCGAATGGAGGTATTCTTCGAAACTGACTTTGAAATTTTATTAATAATGGAAAACAGTTTCGAGTTGCCTAGGAACGAGGATGGGGAGCCATTGGAGAAATCGAGATGGAGCAAAAGACAAAGAGAGGAGTATTTGGCAAATTCAAAGGCCAAGCACCATCTCTACAATGTCCTCCCCCAACAAGAAGTCAATAGGATAGGGGAATGTTCTAGTGCTAAGGCAATGTGGGAGAAGCTAGTAGAGCTTCATGAAGGTACCTCGGAGGCTAAGCTAGCAAGAAGAGACCTCCTCCGCTCCCAACTATCAAATATTAAGCTTGAAAAGGGAGAAAAGGTAACTTCTCTACATTCTAGAATTAAAGAAATATTAATTGGGTTAACAAGTGTAGGTGAAAAGCTATCAAACCGGGATATGGTAATGAAGGCCATAGATGCCTTTCCCCGGTCCTCAAAATGGAGCTCCATGGTGGACTCATTTTATATCTCCAAGAACTTAGAAGTAAGCACCTTGGAGGAATTTTTCTCAACCATGGAGCTTCATGAGACAAGGCTTGAAGGTATACAAGAAGAGCCTAGAGTCCAAACTTCAAGGGGAGTGGCCTTGATGGCCAACAAAGGGAAGAAGAAGATGGAAGTCCCCTCCTCCTCATCCGATGAAGCCTCTACCTCCTCCATGGATAGCACGGAAGAAGCCTACATGGTAAGGAAGGTAAGGCGTGCATTTAAGAATCTTAGATTTGATAAATCTCATGATAGGAATAGAAGACCAAGGGGGAAGGTCATATGCTATAATTGCCAAGGAGAGGGACATATAAGGGATAATTGTCCCCTCCTAAACAAGAGCAAGAAAGAAGAAAAGAGGAAGAAGAAGGGGAGCAAGAAAAAGGAAGAAGAAAAGAAGCCAAAAGGAAAAGGGAAGGCCATGGCACTTAAAGCCAAGACATGGGATGACGTTGCTTCCGCCTCCTCATCTGAAGAAGAAGAGCATGTCTACTCCAACCTAGCACTAATGACTCTTCATGACTCGGATTTCTCCTCTTCCTCAAATGAAGAATCAAGCTCAAGTGGGGAGAGCTCAAATGAAGGGGGAGCTTCTACATCCGAAGAAGAAGAAGAAGAAGAAGAAGACATGGAAACTATGGTAACAAATGCTTCTCCTAAGAAAATAGTTTCCATAATCTCTAGTTTAACTAAGGACTTATTTGGCATGAAAAAGAAAAATAAGAGCATGCTAGATAAAATTAAGGATTTGGAAAATAAGCTAGAAAATTCATGCTTAAATGATAATGTTTCTTCTTACCATGATGATGCATGCTCACATGACTATATGCCTTTGGATGTTAATGATGCATGCATAGAGGAAAATAGGGCATTAAGGGAAAAGGTAGATTATTTAACCAAAGCCCTAGAAAAATTCACAATTGGCTCCAACACATTAAATATGATCATAGGGAGCCAAAGGGCAAGCTTTAACAAAAAGGGCCTAGGATATAAGGAAAAGAAAAATGAAAAGGCCTACAAATGCCTAATAGCTAGGGGACAAGATAAAAAGAAAGTGATAGCTAGAAAATGGATCCCCAAGGAATATTTAGTGAACCCAATAGGAAAGAATTTATTTTGGGTTCCAAAATCCATCCTTAAGGGTTAGAAAACCCCTAGGGTAGTCAACCACATGGACCTAACCTATATCATATTTTGGTTGACTTAGGATGACGGGACAACATTTTTTTTTAGATAGTGTTGGGTGATGATAACGTACCCATAAATAGATAATAATGCTTAAATCATGATGATTAATGTAATTGCTATGGATGTTTACAATCATGATTTATGTTTTTGAAATTTGGCACGTTATCATAAGAAATAGGTTTGAATCATGTTTTAGGTAATACTTTATTTATTATCATCATATAATACCTAATGCATGACTATTATTTGATGAATACATGAGTTTCATGATCATAATGTAGAATTCATTCATATATGTCTTTATGATCATGAGGATTATTAGGTTGATACTTAACCTTGATAGAATTGCATGAATATATTTGTTAAGTATGTACAAATACTCCCTAGGATGCATCTCACACTCACTATAGGCTAACTTGATTGCAAACTTAGCATGGGTGAGATGTTAGGATGATACAAATGTCCACTAGTGCCTATGGCATTTAGATGGTCATTTAAAGTATCAAAATAGCAATAATAGACCAATCATGGGGAAGGCTTATGTTTAATTCATAGACATATTGCCCAAAGATCATGGTTGGATATTTCATAAGTTTTCAAAACAATTTCTTACCTTAAAATACATGTATTCATGTTTTGAAACAATTGGAACCAAAACTTGGTGTTAAACTTGATACTATCATGATAAAAAACCTAGTAGTTTTTAAAGCTTTTGGATTTTTGGCAAAAATGTGAAAATATAATGATTTTTCATGAAAAACTATTTTTCCCTGATAGATACACTTAAATGAAATGTGTTCCCCAAATTTCATGATTTTTCAAATTTTCTTGAATTTTTTATGCATTTCTGAAATTCGGCCAGAAAAATCAGAAACTCCGAAAATCACGTGCCAGTCGACTGGTATCTGAACCAGTCGACTGATAGCTTGCATTTTAGACCAGTAATGGCTGAATTCCAATTTTTTTATCAACTTGTGGTATTTTCTTTCTATTATACTTGATGCCATATGTTTCTAACTTAGTATTCATATATTTGATGGTGTCAAAGGGGGAGAAAATATTATGTTTAAGTTAATTATTTTAGGGGGAGAAATTATAAAAGGGGGAGAAATTTAGAGAGTTTCATGGATTAAGGGGGAGTTGCATGTTGCAATATCATGATTATGTTTACATACTTTCTTTCCTTAAAATTTATATCAAATGTTTTACCTAACTTAAACGGATTGCCACACATCAAAAAGGGGGAGATTGTTAGGGCAATCTCTTGCCGTGATATGGTTTTGATGGTGTGGCAAAGGGTTTAAGTTAGGATGGTATTGTTGATTTGATATGTGCGTTGAAGTCGTGCAGGACTTAGTAATTCGCACATGGAGCCATGGCGAGTTTCACCAACTCATCACTCGGGCCTTGAGTCGGTGAAGGATTGCTTATGCGAAGCGTGCGCTTGGAGCATCCGAGGGACCGCCGGACGAGAAGCTTGGAGTGAAGCCGGAGGAAGTAGACTTCGAGGCAAGAGACGCGAAGGAGCATTGCAGAGCCGTGCGCCTGATGCTGCCAAGGGACGTGGTCGAGAACGAAGAGAACTTCGAAGGCAAGGGACTCCGAGAGATGAGAGTGAGCGATTGTAACCCGGGAAGGGTAGCTCTTAGGTGAAACTTGGCCATTTTGCCAAGTGTCGGATGGGTTTTCCCGACACCACCGATCGCTATGTCATGGCACGATCGCTTCGAGTCGATGGGTTGATCGACCGTATAAGACACAGTGCTTGGCCGATCGCCATGGATCGGCAATGATTAATGTCGGCGAGCCGATCGCTAGTGAATGGCCGATCGATGGTAATCGCATGGGCACAGAATGGAGTCGACTCGACTGGGCACTCGACTGATCAAGCACCGGGCCGATCGATGGTGCCATCACGATCGATGCGCATCGCTGGATGGTATCCAACGTGGAAAGCGGCCCGCTATTGATCGGCTGACGGCCGATCGATGGGTGCCATCATGATCGCTCGTGTCAACGGGAAGAAACCCTTTTCCTCTATAAAAAGGAAAGGGTTGGGGCTTTGGGGAAAAAAATGCTTGAACGCCCAACTACTCCCAAAGTGCCCTAAACGATTTCCCACTCTTCTACTTGCTCTAATCTTCATTCCATTGTAGAAGAGTGATCTTTGTTGTAAAGAGGTTACCTCCACCTAGCTTTGTGCAAAGGAGAGATCTAGTGGATAGATTGGCGGATAGTGGGGATTAGCGGCGTAGCCAGTGAACCACGTTATATCTCCGTGTTTGTATTGTCTTTGTTTTATTTCTATTTTTGCTTGTCTTAGTTTATTGCTTCTGCTTGCGCTAACGTTTTCGTAGACGAGCAAAATACGACATCCAACGAACGAGGGCTATTCACCCCCCTCCCTTTAGCCGGCCATTCGATCCCCAACACAAAGGTGATGTTGGATCTCAACTGTAGTTTACGGAAAAAAAAATGGATTAACCCGTAATTAATTGGGATTAATTAAGGGATTAATTAGGCTTAATTAGTGGGCTGAAAGTGGGCTGAAAGTGAAATTGGGCTGAGATAGGCTTAGGCTGAGATGGGCTTGAATTGGAATTGGATCTGGACTGAACTCGGATTAGACTTGGACTTGAGTCAAGTGGTTAAACCGGATGAGCTGAACCCAATCGGATTGGGTTTGGGTTGAGCTGGGTTAACCGGATCACTTGAACAACTTTTAAAAAGGGGTCGAACGAACGGATCGTCGCATTCCATCGCGATCCTCGCTGCTCTTCTCCGCACCAACATTTCTTCACGCATTTTCCTCGCCGATCTCGGGCGATCCGGCGGCGAGCAGCGACGCGCCGCCATTTGGTAGATCTCGGCCGGGGGATCAAGGGAGGGTTCTTGCCTGGAAAGAAATCGCGGCGACACTCCCAAAGGGATGCAGATCGCTCCGCGGCAGCGAGCTGCCATCGGAGGTAAGGATCGAATGTTGGTTTCCTTTTCGAGTAGAGATCTGGTTTTCGGGTGGTTGATGGCTGAGATCTATGGGTTGGCAGTGAGTAGGAGTCTGGATTGTTTCGGAGAGCAGCTGGGATTTGGGGGATATCACCGCCGGTGAAGGTTGGACTCGGTAAGTTGGACCTAACCCAGTATATCTATTTGTGGTATCCATTGATGGAGTTTTGTTATGCTGTGATTGTTGGATTTGAGTTGTCTTGGAAATTTGATTGCCGAGGAGTATTTGGGTGTGATTCGGGTAATTCCAGTGATGATTTTCGTTCTGTTATGGTGATGTTAGTGGTTGTTTGACTCGGAACTATGGTATGATGATTGTTAGGAATTGCAGCTAGGTTGTGGAAATAAATCTGTGATTTCGGTGATTGATTTAGGGATTGTTAGCTATGATTTCGGTAATCGATTGATCTGGTGTTAATTTAGGTTCTGTGATTGTAATTGATTATGCCATCCGTGTGTGTGTGGAAGGGGAAGTAAGCTACCGAATGGTGGATTGAGGTTAGGTTATTAGGATATGTGATGAATCGGAGATTGCAGTGTCAGGATCTTATGGGTTGTGCTCTGTGAGGGAGCTGGGGATTTAGGTTAAGTAAGTGTGGTTAGATATGTCACCGTAATTAATTTTGAGGATGTCGGTGAGTTATTAGGAGCTGGGTTATGGTGTATAAGCTCAGGAAGTTGTTACTTAGGTTTTCTTGTAGTTGACCTAGGTAGTGTATCGAATTTGGGATAAGTAGGGTTCTTACTAGTAGACGGGAAAAGAATACGAATATAAAATGAACTAGTATTTTGTTCGTATAGTATCGGCGATTTACACTTAACCGTAATGTGTTACTATTGTGCAGGTTTGGGATACGAAGCAAGTTCACGGCCATGAGGATTATACGAGCTTCGTATCCGGTGGGTAATATCTACCTAGTCTGGTAGTTTGATCCATTCTAGTGCGTGACATTGTATATATGTTATTACCTATTTACCTTAAAATCCACTCTTATTAAATCATATGCTTGTACTGCCTTTGACCTTTGAGAAATATAATCTGTTACATCATTGATTATCTAGCACGGATAGGAACTATAAAACCCTATTATGTGTGAGCTGATAGATGTTTAGTAAGTACAGGTGGTCAGGGTTATTTCTATGACCCCAGACTGGGTTACTGGGTTGCATCGCTAGGTTAGGTGATGAGTCCAAATTATGAGATCGGTCGTTGTATCGTATACATATCAGTGTGTTAGTTGATGGATCTATTTATCTGTACATAGGTAAATAGGTTGTGATTACGGATTTATCGCCCTTACATGGTTGACTTTTGGTTGACTAGGTCTCCCCGTGAGTTAGGGAGTGTTGCGAGGATCGGTGTGTGGGTTATGCATCATTACGGTCTGCCTTGTGGTTGAGACGAGTCGTCAGTCATCCTACCTCCTCGGCCACTCGGGGTAGTGGCTACAGGGTTGAGGGCAGAGCATTGTGAGCGTGCCGTTCTCGGCCACTAGGGATGGTGGTAGTTGGAGATGCACACTTGGCCACTGTGCGGAGTGGTAGTTAGCGCACTCACCCACTGTAGATGGTGGTCGTGTGATGTGCAGTTGTCCCGGTGCGCTGTTCGCCTACTCATGGGTAGGGACGGAGCGGCCAGCAAGGGACCCCGTGTGAGTAGCATATAGCTCTATGGCGGCTAGCCATCGCTTCATACTACCCAACTGGTCACCGAGAGTGGTGGCGGCCTGAGTCGGGATAGTTGTCATGTCGAGTCACCTAGGCCACACTGGGTCGTGGTAGCGAGTAGCGAGTTGCAGTTCTGAGCATGACCATGCATATGCATTGCTGATATATATATGTATGCATGTATTCGATATATGTTTTACATATGCTTGTGAGATGTTGCATTTGGTTGCTGCATATGATTGTATATCATGCTACATGTCATTTGCATTTTATATACTGCTGTGTGTTGAGTATGAGTATGTTTTGGTTTAGTCGGTCGCATGTTATTTGGATTATGTTATGATATACTTGTTCAGGATGTTATAGGTTATGTGGACGGCAGACCGTCAGGTATGTATATTATTTTATGTCAGTTTATTAGTTTAGTGTATGCTATGAGTATGACCGTATCTGTAGTTTCTAGTTACTATGTTGAGTACTATATGTATGATGGACTCATGCTGTATACCTGTAGATCTTCACATGTATACCTGTAGATCTCTTTACCCTGTATGTTATTCATGCACTTCTATATATTACCCCTGAGTTTTATACTCACCACCTCGACCTCGGGTTTCGCCGCCTGTAGTAGATAGAAGACTTCGGCATGGACTTGGAGCATTGCCACCTGATCCCATCCCGCCGTTTTTCCGAGGGTTTTGCTTCCCATCGCATGTATTTTCATATGGACTCTTATTGTTTTGGAGATCATGTTGTATGTTTCTCTTTTGGATATTCTGTATGGATTTTGTTCTAGTATGGACGGATATACCGATGTACTTGTGTTGCCGAGTTTGTATTTCCATTGTGTTTGGCTTCCGCTATTGATGTTATACGTGTTGCTATGTTGTTATACATTTTCGATATGTGTTATACTGGCTGCGACTTTGTACCGTATTGGAATTGTCATAAGGGGGTGCCGTCAGTTGGCCGGACAGAGTCTACCTCGGGGCATGACAATTTTATTGGTATCAGAGCTCTAGGTTGCGATGCCATGCAATAATGTTTTTGTCGGATTTTGGGACCTCGGAAATCGTTTTGATTTGATTTGATTTCGATTTTGGTAAGATGGGATTGACAGAGGCATGAGCTCAAAGTTGTCAGAAGTAAGAAATCTTAACACTTAGTATTTTCTGGTTAAATATTTATGGAAGTCGTTCAACAGGTGTGAACAGACGATATTATGGCACCTGTTCAGACTCGTAAGAGAGGTCGACCCTCTAAACAGCCTACTACCGGAGGACCGCTGATCAGAGGAGCCACGACAGCCTCTCCTACCAGAGGTTCTAAACCTCAAGAGCCCGATGTACCCTCGACCACGCTGACCTCGCCACGGATTCCATTGGGTCGAGTCAAGGCACGATACGCGTGAGCACGACCAAGGACCGGTTTACGTTATTCAGAGGTGAGTCTGATCCTTGGATTGCACGGACTTGGTTAGATAATTTGGAGGATACGTTTGAGTTCATGAGTTGCACCGATGAGGAGAAGGTGGGTCTAGCAGCTTACCATCTTCGAGATCAGGTGACTACGTGGTGGAAAATGCAGAAGACATTGATGGGAGAGCAGCACATCACTTGGGCGCTTTCCGAGATATATTCGAGGCGATTTTCCTTCTGCGTTCTACAAAGACGCCGTCAGAGTTCTTAACGCTTGCAGGCAACCGGCTATCATGGAGTATAATGCGGAGTTCACCCGACTCGCGGAATTTTGTCCACATTTGGTAGCACGGGATGGGGACGAATGTTCCAATTTATGTGGTTTGGCGCGTATATTCGGGCCAAACTATCGGGATCTTCCATTAATTCTGCAGAGGAGAGGCACTGGATAGGGCACTGTCTATTGAGATGACTTCTCAGCAAATCGCCAAGGAGAGAGAGTTGGAAAAACAGATGAACCAGGGAAAGCAGCGGAAATCAGATGCGACTCCTGAGACTCAAAGAAAGCAAGATCAGAGTGGGGCTTCTCGTGGTACTTCAGAGGGATCATCTAGGGCACAGAAAGGGAAGCGACCAGCTTCTGGACAGTCTGAAGGTTCTCAGAAGAATCGTAAGAGCGGACACATGGCTAGATGTTATAGATGCAGGTCAGGAACCCACCACATTTCAGAGTGTCCCTTGGACCAGAGTGTTTGTTATTACTGCAAGCATCCAGGGCACACTAGTCGAGAGTGTACTCTGAAGGCACAGCTGGAAGGTTCAGGAAATTCCAGCAAGGGAAAGAGATCTGATCAGCATCATCAGCAGAGGTCAGCACCTAGGACGCAGATGCATGGTCAGAGACAGCCACCCCCTCCTACAGCTCAGATATATCACATACATGGGAGTGATTCTTCCGGGATGCCGACGGCGATTCATTATACACCAGCTCCAGAGAGTTATTATTCCGGACCACCTACTCAGCGATATCTACCGGCCGGCTCTCAGGGATATATTATGCTCACAGCTAGAGTCACCTCCAAAGCAAAGATCATCACAGCACTCAGATCCATCCGAGTGGAGGCATTCTACTATTATATCCGAGTGCACTGCCGCATGTGGAGACTGGACGAGTTTATGCCATTACCCGAGAGGACGCTCAGCGGGCCGAGGGATCGATCATTAGGGGTATGATTTTGGTTTATTCTATACCTGTTGATACATTGATTGATACTGGTAGCTCGCATTCCTTTATTTCTAGTATATTTCTGAGTAAAATTGAGAGAATCCCTATGATTCGTTCTTGTGGATTAGCGGTATCATTACCATCGGGCGAGGTTTTGACCAGTCACCAAGTAATCAAGGGTTGTCCATTGGATTTCGAGGGACATATACTTACGGTGGACCTTCAGGTGCTAGAGATGGTGGAATTCGACATTATACTCGGAATGGATTGGTTGGCTACATATTATGCTACAGTGGATTGTAGAGCGAGAGTAGTGACCTTCCGACCACCCGATCAGCCTGCATGGGAATTCGTGGGTACCCGGGATGATGGAGTATCCGTTATATCTGCACTTCAGGCTCGGAGATTAATGTCGCATGGTTGTCAGGGTTACTTATTCTCTTTGGTCAAAGTGGAGAGTGAGGAGATACCACCTCTTTCCAGCGTACGGGTAGTTCGTGAGTATCCGGATGTATTTCCAGATGAACTTCCGGGCTTGCCACCCCGAGGCAAGTGGAATTCGCGATAGAGGTGATTCCAGGAACCGCACCGGTGTCAAAAGCTCCATACCGGATGGCATCGAAAGAGTTAAGTGAGCTAAAGATACAGCTGCAAGAGTTATTGGATAGGGGTTTTGTGCGTCCTAGTGTTTCACCTTGGGGAGCTCCGGTGCTGTTCGTTAAAAAGAAAGATGGATCTCTGCGGTTATGTATTGATTACCGACAACTTAATGCAGTAACCGTTAAGAATAAATATCCACTACCGAGGATAGAGGATTTGTTTGATCAGCTCAAGGATACTTGCGTGTATTCCAAGATTGATCTGCGATCAGGTTATCATCAGCTGAGGGTAAGAGACGAGGATGTTCAGAAGACAGCGTTCCGCACGCGTTATGGACATTACGAGTTTCTAGTGATGCCATTTGGTCTTACTAATGCTCCAGCTGCATTTATGGATTTGATGAACCGGTATTCTTGAGGTACTTAGATCAGTTTGTCATCGATTGATAGATGATATCTTGATATATTCTCGCTCGAGGAGGAGCATGAGCACCATCTTCGGATTGTATTGAGACATTACGACGAGAGCATTTATATGCCAAATTTAGTAAGTGCGCTTTCTGGTTATCTTCTATGGGATTTCTTGGACATGTGGTATCTAGCAGAGGTATTTCAGTTGATCCCCAGAAAATCGAAGCGATTACCAGTTGGGAGCAGCCAAAGTCAGTTCAGGAAGTCCGTAGTTTTCTTGGATTGGCCGGGTATTACCGTAGATTTGTGGAGGGATTTTTCTGTGATAGCCACACCATTACTCGCTGACTCTAAAAAGGTCAAGTTTGCTTGGTCGAGGCGCAGTGAGTCCAGCTTTCTGTGAGCTTAAGCATTCTAGTTTCTGCACCGGTATTGGTGATTCCTTCTTCTTACGATGGGATGGTACTATATACTGATGCTTCTTTCCAAGGATTGGGAGTAGTTTTGATGCCCGACTCCAGTAGTATCTTATGCCTCCGTCACCTTAAGGATCATGAGAGGAATTATCCCAGACACAATCCGGAGTTAGCAGCCATTATTTTTGCGCTAAAGATATGGAGACATTATCTGTATGGGATTACTTTTGAGATCTATACGGACCATAAGAGTTTGAAATACCTTTTCACTCAGAAAGAATTGAACCTTAGACAGAGACGATGGATGGAATACCTAAAGGATTATGATTGCACCATTCAAGATCATCCGTAAAGCTAACGCTTGTAGCAGATGCACCGGCAGAAGTCCCGTGGGATTCTGGCCAGTCAATTGACAGTAGTGACTGATCTTGTTCGACAGTTCTCAGAGTTGGGGTTGTCTGAACAGGGTCAAACATCCCGGGGGATATTGGTATCTATGGTTGCCCAGTCTGCTATTATTGAGAGGATCAAGGAGGCACAAGCTAATGATCAGCATCTGCAGTTCTTATGCAGCACTCTGGACTCAGGACGACAGACAGATTTCTCGTGTGACGAGACTGGAGTCCTCCGATTCAGAGGGAGATTATGTGTTCCAGACACACATCCGATTAAGGAGGAGTTATTACGAGAGGCACATCACTCGAGATTTGCTATACATCCTCAAGTGTATCTTGATGTATCAGGATTTGAGGCGTTCATATTGGTGGGACGGTATGAAGAGGGATATTGCGGATTTCGTCACTCGATGTTTAGTCTGCCAGCAGGTGAAGGCTGAACATTAGAAACCCGCCGGATTGCTACAGAGAATCCCAATTCCGAAATGGAAGTGGGAACATATTACGATGGATTTTGTTACGGGGTTGCCCAGAACCCGTAAAGGACATGATGCGATTTGGGTGATTGTGGATAGGTTAACCAAATCCGCTCATTTCCTTCCGATTCATGAGACACATCCATTGGATCGACTAGCTGAGCTATACTGTAGAGAGATTGTCAGACTGCACGGAGTACCCTTGAGTATCATATCTGACAGAGATCCGCATTTTACTTCACGATTCTGGCAGAGTCTTCAGCATGCTATGGGCACCGAGCTTCGTCTCAGTACTGCATTTCACCCGCAGACGGATGGACAGTCGGAGCGTACTATTCAGACTCTGGAGGACTTATTGAGATCTTGCATCATGGATTTCGGAGGCAGCTGGGAGGATCATGTTCACTAGGTGGAGTTCGTGTATAATAATAGCTATCACTCTTCCATTCAGATGGCTCCCTTTGAGGCTTTGTACGGTCGACCCTGCAGATCTCCAGTATTGTGGGAGGATGTTGGGGAGAGACAGTTATTGGGTCCTCAGAGTATTCAGCAGGATGCAGAGTTAGTTCGTATTATCAGACGACGATTGTCAGAAGCTCAGGACAGACAGAAAAGTTATGCGGATCGGAGGCGAAGACCCCTGGAGTTTTCTATAGGGGATCATGTGTTCCTACGTGTATCGCCTACGAAAGGAGTCAAGAGATTCGGAATTAAAGGAAAATTAGCACCCCGCTACATTGGACCATTCGAGATATTGGAGCGGATTGGAGGTGTAGCATACCGATTGGCTCTACCTCCGACGCTTGCGAGCGTTCATAATGTATTCCATGTTTCTATGCTGAGGAAATACGTACCGCATCCGGATCATGTTCTGACGGAGGTGCCGGTTCCACTCCAAATTAACGCGATATACGAGGAGGTTCCCGTATGATTCGGGTCGCAAAGAGCGCCACATTAACAAAACCATCCGCCTCGGTAAAGGTTGGATGGCAAAGATCACATTGATGAGGAGGCTACATGGGAGCCGGAGGATATCATCCGAGCTCGACACCTCATCTGCTCACGTGAGGTATGTAGTAATTCAAGAAATTTATTATGTTGATTATCGTGATATAAGTACGGAAATTTGGGGGATCAAATTTTATTAAGTGGGGAGAATGTAGTATACGGAAAAAATGGATTAACTGTAATTAATTGGGATTAATTAAGGGATTAATTAGGCTTAATTAGTGGGCTAATGGGTTAATTAATTAGTGGGCTGAAATCGCGCTTGATCAGCAATTGGGCATGGGCTGAAATCAGTCTTGAATTTGGAAGTGGATTTGGATTAGACTTCTACTTGGGTCAAGAGGTTAAACCGAATAACCCAATCGGATTGGGTTTGGTTTGGGCCTGGGTTAAGTTAACTTGGTGTAACGGATATAAAAAGGGGTTGCGGATGCAAGAGCGATCGATCGCGATCCCCATTTCCTTCTTCTCCGTTGTCTCGCTTGTTCCCCGCGATCGCTGCTTTCCTCTTCTGCCGGCGATCGGGGAAGAGAAGCTCGACAACAACGCCGCCTCTAATCGATCTCCTCGCCGAGGTAAGTAGGTCTCGCTTTAGGTTTTTTTAGCGATCATTGTGCTTGTGGATCATTGGTGTAGTCGCCGCAGAGTGAGCCGCCGTCAAGGTTAGTGATCTTCTTACTCTTTTCGAATGGGAGTTTAGATCTAGCCGGGAATGTTTGTTTTTACAAGAATTGGGAGTTGGATTGATTCGCGGCACGATTTGGAAATATCGCACGGTGAAGTTTGGTCTCTGTAAGTTGGATCTAACCCAATACACACCGTGGTATCAATTGATTGGTGTTCGCTATACCGTGATTGTTGGATTTGGTTTGTTCGCAAATTTGAGTCTGATTAGTAATTGAGTTTGTTGATTCGGTATTGGTGCTCGCAATACTAGTTGTTGTTTGATATGTTTGGATCGTTATTAGCTAAGGCTTGATACGCCCGAGTTGGTAAGGATTTGATCAAGAACGCTGATATTTCAATTGTTCCTATAGTGTAGTGTTTGAATCAAAGATCGATTGTGCGTGGGTCGAGAATCGAGTCGTGATTTGGAGACTAACTCGTGATAAGTTTCAATCGAATTTGAGTGCTTGTGATAGACTTCGATTTGGGAACTAGGCCGTGATCGAGTGGTAAGGTCCGATCCAAAGGTTGGTTTAAGTTCTGTGATTGCAAGTCGACAGGTGCTTGTGTGTGTGAGTGGAGAAGAGAAACTGTAGTTGGTAACTGTTATGGATTAATGTGATGGTAAGCCGTCGAAGGGTGGTTGGAGGTTAGTTCGTAAGAGTATGTTTTGATTTGGAGATTTTAGTGTTTGGATCATATGGGTTATGATGTATAAGCTTAGGAAGTGGTTAATTAGGTTTTCCTGTAGTTGATCTATGTAGTGTGTCGGGGTGGTCATAATGTCTCCGGGGAAAAGAATACGAATATAAATGAGTTAGTATTTGGTTCAGATAAGTATCGGGCGATTTGTACTTAATCGTAATTTGTTACTATTGTGCAGTTTGGGATACGGAGCAGTCCGCAATGTGAGGATTATACGAGCCAGATCGTGGGTAATATCTACCGTCCAAAGAGTTTGATCAATTCTGGTGCATGAACTCGTATATATATGTGTTATTCTTGTTTACCTTAGATCCACTCATGTTTTATCCTGTGCTTGTACTTAACCTTCGATCTTTGAGCTATTGCTGTTAATCCATCATACCTTTATCCTGGATATGAATAATAACCCTGCTTGTGTATTAGCTGATAGGTATTCAGTTAAACGCATGTAGTTATGATCATTAGTGTGGACTTAGATGGGATTATCAGGTTGCATCACTAGGTTAGGTGATGAGTCCAGAATATGGGGTCACGTATATCGCATTTACATTAGTGAGTTAGCTTGGCGAATCTATTTATCTGTACATAGGTAAATAGGTTATGATTACTGATTTGTTGTCCTTGCATGGTTGACTTTTGGTTGACTAGGTCTCCCCGTGAGTTAGGGAGTGTTGCGAGGATTTGTGTGTGGGCTATGCATCATTACATTACATGCATGCCGACGATTGAGTCCCTTGTGGTTGCGACGGTCGTCACCATCCCGCCTCCCGCCACCTGGTAGTGGTTGCAGGTGGTCGAGGGCAGAGCATTGTGTGAGTGCCGCTTCTCGCCACTAAGGATGGTGGTAGTCGAGATGCGCACTTGGCCACCGGCGAGTGGTAGTTAGCGCACTCACCCACTATAGATGGTGGTCGTGATGTGCGCTTGTCCCGGTGCGCGTGCTCGCCTACTCATGGGTAGGGACGAGCGGCCAGCAGGACCCCGTGAGTAGCATTTAGCTCTATGGCGGCTAGCCATCGCTTCATACTACCCAACCGGCCACCGAGAGTGGTGGCGGCCGAGTCGGATAGTTGTCATGTCGCGGCCACCCAGGCCACACCGGGTCGTGGTAGCGAAGTTGGGTGTGTAGGCATGACCATGCATTTGCATTGCTGATATATATATATATATATGTATGCATGTATTTGATATATGTTTTACATATGCCTGTGAGATGCTGCATTTGGTTGCTGCATATGATTGTACATCATGCTACATGCCTTTTGCATATTTTATATACCGCTGTGCATGTGTTGAGCATGAGTGTGTACTATTTGGATTATGTCATGATATACCTGTTCAGGATGTTATAGATCATATGGAGGATGTATAATGTGTACGTACATTACTTTATGTCAGTTGATCAGTTCAGTTTATGCTATGAGTAGGACATATATGTGATTACTGATTTCTATGCTTAGTACTGTATGTTTGTTGGACTCATGTTGTATACCTGTAGATCTTCACATGTATACTTGTAGATCTTTACCCTGTATGTTATTCATGCACTTCTATATATTACCCCTGAGTTTTATACTCACCACCCTAGACCCTGGGTTTCCTGTCGCCCAGGTAGTAGATAGAAGAATTCGGCATGGACTTGGAGCATTGCCACCTGATCCCATCCCGCCGTTTTTCCGAGGGTTTTGCTTCCCATCGCATGTATTTTCATATGGACTCTTATTGTTTTGGAGATCATGTCAGATGTTTCTCTTTGATATTCAAGATGGATTTTGTTCTAGTATGGACGGATATACCGATGTACTTATGTTGTTGAGTTTGTATTTCCATTGTGTTTGGCTTCCGCTATTGATGTTATACGCTTTCGTGATGTTATACATTTTCGATATGTGTTATAGCGACTTTTTGTACCGTATTGAATTGTCATAGGTACGTCGATTGGCTGACAGAGTCTACCTCTGGCGTGACATATAAGGGTTTACAATAAATACAACAACCAAAATACAAGATACAAAAGCAAAATAAATACAGGTAAATAAAATTATTCAAAATAATGCTTTTACTTGAATGCTCTTTTGGTTTCTTTGGATTGTTCTTGAAGGTCTCAATACAACATCACTTTCTTCAAAATTGCCCAAAAACCATCACAAAATCCTCCTTGGCGAGATCCTTTTAAGCCGTCGATCTATTGGATTTCCACCGCGATTGACTATCAAAAGGCCCTACCAACTATCCACCTATGGTTGTCTCACAATTGACTAATCCAAGTTAGATTCCAATGTATACTTGAGCAATTAACTACTATTTCCATTAATTGACTTCCAAGCCTTCACCAATCGCCAATTGACTATGAAATATTTTGTGCTTGTGTCATTAAGTCCAATGATCGCTTCATACATGACATGATCGCCGTTGTTGGAATATTGTTTCTCAATCGACTCCAAAGACTTTAGGTTTCTCGAGCACCAGCCACGATACTACTTTCACAACCGTCGACTATCGAGTACCATGACTATTTTCGAGTCATACAGTGTCGAGCATCCAGTCTGAAATCTGAGCCCCACGGCGAGAGTCAGCTTTACTAGACCATGATCGCCACTTACAAAGAGTCGATCGTGATATCACCCATTTGAAATTTGAGTCTCACAACGGAGTCTTTCTAATTGATCAATCGATCGACATTACCATAAGTTGAGTACACCTCAAATATGAGATTTAATCCAAGTATGATCCTCATACTTGATACTCACCTTAGACCTAAACCTAAGCCTTCTAATCACCTTTATTAGCCTTACGCCTCGTGGTCCATATAAGTTATCCACGACTCCTTCACCCTTCGCTAGCCTTCAGGTGTTTCCATCAGCTTTGTCATGTTGTCGGATACCCTTAGCCTAGACCAAAGCCTTCAAGCCACTTCTATCATCCTCACACCTCTATGATCCATCATCCTCCACGACTCGTTCATCCTTGCACTAGCCTTCAAGTGCTTCTATCGGCAATGTCATGATAATGGGTCTACCTTTGCTAAGAGGCCGCACCTCCGAGACTTCTCTATTGCTAAGCCTCAATGCTTGATTTCACCGCCAAGACTGCACACTTGGACTTACATGGACAAGACTACACCCTTGACTTTCTTTTGTCAAATATCTATATTTGGACTTTTATCTCCACGACTACACACTTAGACTTTTTTCCTTTGCCAAGTATACATACTTGGACTTTTCTTTACCAAGACTCACCCTTGGACTTTTCCTTGCCAAGTATACATATTTGGACTTCTCTATTACCAAGAATCCATTCTTGAACTTTCCCTTGCCAAGTCTCCAAACTTAGACTTCCCATTCGAGTCTCACTGAGCTTGGTCAACCTTGATCCGAGGTTAATTGCTCCAATAATCTTCCTCAAAACAATCACCCCCATATGACCTTGGATATCCCAATCATCTACTAGTCATATGATCAACATATGGTCAAAGCATATTGTCAACCGTATTGACAAACATCAAAACACTATTCGAGTCCCACTCGAGTTTAGTCAATTGTGACCTGGGTCGATTGCACTAACATATATTAGCTGTTACAACATTGTTGAGGTATGTCACTTGATCTCTTCTACAATGTGTATCCATTTTTTTTTTGTTACATTATGTGTTCACGCTTAGGTTTATAGTAGGTCTTTATATAGTATAATTACAAATCCAGTTAATACGCGAATGTAAATGCACCATTGGTTACTTAATGATCATTATGAACTTTCAATGAAAGGCCATGACAACACGATGTTTTGTTATTGTTGCAATTATTATGGATATGTTTGTTTTTTATATATAAATTTCACTAGTTCTACCATAGAAGACATTATTATTCTGATCTGATTATTACTCAGAATGAGTATGTGTTATAATGTTATACTGCAGATATTATACTAGTACACAATGACTAGATTATATTGAGAGTTATTGGGGATTGATAAGTATTGATGTTATTGTAATTCAAATTTATTTAATCTTTTACTTATTATTTCGAAAAATGAATCTTTGCTTCATCACTACAACAAAAATTCGAATAGACAACAGTGAAAAACCGTTGTCTATGATCCAAAAAATCATTGGTAAATCGACCCGTTGTGAAAAGTGAGGCGCTCAAAGACAATGTTGAAAAACCGTTGTCGATTTAAGGAAAAGACAACGGTTTTTAACCGTTGTCCCACTTTTCTCAACGCTACGATTTACTACGGATTTTTGGATCATAGACAACGGTTTTTCACTGTTGTCTTTCAACTAAAATTACAACGGATTATAACCATTGTCTTTGAGCATCTTATTTTTCTCAATGCATGGATTTATTATAATTTTTTGAGTTATAGACAACGATTGTCAACCGATGTCATTTGTACTGTCATTGTTATTTTAACCGTTGTCATTTCTCAACGGTCACTCTAGAAAACAATAAACTGTTGTCGATTTATAGTGTTGTCTTCAATATAAATCATACAACATCAAAAAGATTTATAGAAAATACATATACACCCGTACTTGTAGCTATGTAAAGTACAAGCTCACATCATCCCATTTTAAATGATCACTCTTAAAAACATATATAAAAAAGTACTTGTAGCAAAACAACTACACATTATATGCTTAGTACTACACCAAAAGTATTATGCATAATAACCAAAACATTTATAGATTACCGTAGCTATCACAAATTCCTAATCAAAAGTATTATGCTTAGTACAACCACATCTAACCAAAAGAGATATGCACACTTAAAATTCCTAATTATCAAATATGTGATCTTGTATGCATTCAGCTCGCTCCGAATGTACTTCATCAATTTCCTTTGCAGCTATCACAGATTTTGTGAACTGCATGTGAATAAATGATTGAAAATGTAAACACTTTGAGTACTATGTGATAATTAATTACACAAATCATTTTACAAATATGTTTCAATAAGAAAATTTAAAAATATGCCTAATATTACTATTTTCCGTAGGGAAGCCTCGTCAATGGATACAACGCCTTCAATTATGTCTCTCATATATCGCAAAACGAAATAACCGCATTGAGCTCCATCTGGTTGAAGGGGAACCTATGATGAAAAAAAATCATAGTAGTTATGCAGAGATTTTCACAAAGCTTTTCTCAACGAGGAATAACACAAGAAAGTATATCATTAAAAAAATTATTAAAGGAAATACATTAAAGTATAGATAATGCAATACCATTTTATTGTACTCATCAATTAGCAATACGTTTGGCAAAGAATCCACTTTATCATGCAAAACAAAGCATATAAAAATGTGCTATCACTTTATTAGAGGGAAAGTGTTACACAAAGAAATTAAACTTTAATATGTAAAGACAGAATAGCACGAAAGAACAACTAATAGATTTATTTACTAAAGGACCTATTGCAGGCACAAAGGGAAGTACGATAGAATTAATGAATCATTATGTTGAAGAAGCTTAATGACTTAATGCAACCACATATGCATACACATGGTCGCATAACTACATATCACATATGGACATGTATGAAACGTCAATTGGTTGGCCCAAACCTAACTAACGTAGATTTTGAGGTAACTAAATATCTATACAAAGGAAAAGTTACATAAAGAATAATTGACACATGGAAATATAAATGAACGACTAGGTTGATGTTAGATTTAATACCTGAAATTTACAAAACAAGAATGAAATAATAAACTTGTTTCAAAAGATAAAAAAAAAACTACCAATTCATCACCTTTATAGGAAAAAATCATGACCGAGTCCATATACATGAAAAATTGATCATATTAATCACTAAGTATGCAAAAATCTATCCTTCAACGGTATTCATCATGCCAAGATTTACCTTGCCTTTCAACTGAAGTTTCAGGCCCCTCTTGCTCAGCAACACATTATGTTCGCAATTGGGACTTCAACTCCGGTTCATAAGCACCTGAAAAAGCATTAGTGGAACGTTAACTTGTCCTGACCACTAACATTCCATACAGTGAAACTAATGTTCTTGTACTCAACAGTCTCCACATTGAATCCTGCATTAAGACACATCTTAATTAACAAATGCATAATGAAATAATGCATATCTAAACTGTTAATTATGGATGGTAAATTAAAGAGCAAAGAATCAGTGCCATTTTTTAGCAAGTTGTACTGATCGCCTTGAATACTGAGTGATACGATCATTTAAAAGAATGTGTCGATGAGAAACTATTTTCAGAAAGGACGAATGCCATTCTTGTAGGAGTTGTCAACATTAATACAATAATTTAACATAAACAAAAAAAATGAATCTGCTAGCTATTAACTCCATTGTCATTCAAATTCAAGGACATGACCATGTGGATGGCTCTTAACTTCATGCAGATTGACATGCAAGTTAGCTACACTGTTTGATATTAGTGACACGAATGATAATTTGCACACAAAAAATGACTTACCTTATTGAAGTCCAGAAGCATTTGTGTTTTTTAAGCTTGGATATAATTCAATCAGATCAGGACACTCATCCTTATAAGAGAGGATATACTTCTTCAAGAATCTTTTCTATGAAATTCTCAAGTATGTTGATGATTTGCCATCAGTTTTGCAGTATCCCCTGGACTTCAAGCATGTCAAAACCTGAAATCTCAGAATCAACTTTTTCTTCAAGATAAATGTCACACACCGAGAGTATACCGTGCCGAAAAGCAAACGGACAGTATCTCCCCTGTACGTGGCAACATATCGGGTTAATACAAGGCCCGTAGGCCCACAACAACAATATAATATAAAGATATTAACATATCAAATACAGCGGAAACTTACTACAGATAAAACAAACTACAAAGACCAAACTGTGCACTTCGGAGTGACTTGACACGACAAGAATCATAATAGAAACTACATCAACGGCCAAATATATACAACACATCCGTATATCACAAAATACGGAAACAATATAGGATAAAATCCAAAACATCAATCCATGAGAATACAACAATATGGAATACATATCCATCCGTTCGGTGTGAGATGGGATCAGCTGGCGGAGCTCCGAACGTCCAAGGAATCCTCTACCTGTTACTTGGGCGACAAGAAACCCAGGGTTCGGGGTGGTGAGTATAAACTTAGGGGTAATATGTAGAAAGTGCATGAACAACATATAGAATAATGAGATCTATAAGTATACATGTCAAGATCTACAGGTATACAGCATGAGTCCAATAGACATACAGTCCTATCCAAATCTAATAACAAATAACCACAGTATAGTCATACTCAATGCATATACTAAATTGATCAACTGAATATGAAGTAATGTACTCACGTACCTGACGATCTGCAACACCATAAGTTATATCATCCTGAACAGGTATACAATAACATAACCCATATAACGTACAAAGTCAATCCCATACCTGACCAACACTCAGACATATGAACAGTATATAATCACCTATAATAACATTCCGGTCCATACCACACTATGACATGACGCTAATCAAATGCATACAACAGTCTAGACCAACACATATATCATGCTCAACACACAGCAGTATATAAAATGCTAATGGCATGTATCATGATGAACAAGCATATGCAACAATCATAGCTCAATCAAATGCAACATCTCACAGGCATATGTAAAACATATATCAAATACATGCATACATATATATCAGCAATGCATATGCATGGTCACTGTCTGCGGACCCGTCCAACCACGACCCCAGAGTGGCCAGGGTGGCACAACATGACAACTAGCCCGACTCCAGCCGTCACCACTCTCGAGTGACCGAGTTGGGTAGTATGACTGAGTAGCGTATAAGCGTAAAGAGCTAACTACTCCTAGGGGTCCCTGCTGCAAGCCACGCCGTCCCTACCCATGAGTAAACAAACGCCGCACACAAGACAACTGCACGTCACACAACCACCGTCTATAGTGGGCGAGTGCTAACACCACTCTGCACAGTGGCCAGGTGCGCATCTCCAGCTACCACCGTCTATAGTGGTCGAGCGCGGCACATCCAATGCTCTGCCCTCAACCCTGCTACCACTACCCTGAGTGGCCGGGGAGACAGGATGACTGACGATCCGTCTCAACCACAAGGGAGACCCAGTCAACAGCATGCATGCAATGTAATGATGCATAACTCCATACATGTATCCTCGCCACACTCCCTATCCCACGGGGAGTCCTGGTCAATCAAAAGTCAACTATGCAAGGACTACAATCCACAAGGCTCTCTCTATCGCACATAGAGTCATACACATCTGACAATCAACCATGCTAAGACCTCTAGTTAGTAGCGAGATACTATCGACAATCTATATAACCATACACAGATATACAATCCATAATGGATATACTATCACGCTAGGACCTCTAGTCCATGGCCACATACTGACAACCACACACTTATCTATTCACAGACAACTAGATCCACCATAGATGCACCACTAATACGGGTATGATATAACAATCGACTCCATAATCCAATCCATCACCTAACCCTAGTGATGTAACACAGTAACCCAATCTGAGGTCACAAAGATAACCCTAACCACATGTACTTACTGAACATCCATCAGCTAACACATAATAGGGTTTACAGTTCCTATCCATGCTAGATAATCAATGAAATAACAGAGTATATATCTCAAAGGTCAAGGCAGTACAAGCATATGAATAAATAAGAGTGGATCTAAGGTCAAAGTAACAGCATAAGTCCAATTCATGCACCAGATTTAGATCAAAACTACCTGACCAGGGTAGATATTACCCACCTAATACGAAGCTCGAATAACTCCCACGGTCGTGGAGCTGCTTCGTATCCCAAACCTACACATAATAGAAAACTATGTTTAAGTTCTATTACACAATGAATGATCGAATCAAATCCTACATCGACTCCGTATCTCGATCAACTAGATTGATATAGTTATCCAATTATCCTAATCAAGTCTTCACATCTATCCACATATTGCATCATCAGCCAACCACCATATCAGATAAACCAAATTCCATAAATCTACAATCATATCTTCCAACAAAACAATATTATTCCAACTAAATTCACATTTAGCTATCGACCAGAATGTTACACAATCTTAGGATAACAAATTGCAACGTAATAGCAAATTTAAATCAATTTGTGAACTACATCCACCACAATTCCAATAATCTTAAACCAAAACATTACAAACTGCATAATCTATAGGTAAACCACCCCTCAACAATCAAAACCATCATCCAAACCAATTAAAACTTACCTCACAGCCTCATCCGGAAGATTCAATCCACTATAGTAATCCTCGTTCACCTGTAACCCATTTCAACCTTCAAAATTTAGAAGTATATTGATTCACAATCACCAATAACCACACAGCAATGACATAATATCCATATCAACTACAAATCATAATTTCCAAATTCAAGCTTACCCATCCGAGCCTCACTTCCACCGCTTCGTTGATCCACATTCCCCTCAACGATTCACTGCCCAGCTTCTCGATCTACAAACAGAAATCCAAAATAGCAGCTCGTGATCAAAGGAAAATGAAGACCCAACCAACCGATGAGAGTCCAATAACCAATCTGAGATGTATTCCCACGGTGGTGACTGAAGGTGAAGCCGGCGATGACCTAAGCTTGGCGGCGGCGAGACGACTGAGCCTGCGACAATGAGACTGCACACGGGGAAGAGAAGAACCAATTGAACAGCTCACCGATGAGGCTGACGGTAGTCCAAGATCGCGACGGCATCGGTGGTAGATCTAACTCATGAGGGTCAAGGATCGGCGGTCTTCCGCTCGAGGCAACCTCCGGCGACCTCTGATGACTAGGTGACGGCAGCGAGGTTGTGGCTTGCGATGGGGAAGGCGGCGATCGGGAAAAGGCCTCGCGGCGGAGAAAGAATCGGTGACGTCAGCTGTAGAAATCGCGAGAAGAAATCGGGATCGAGAAATGGGGAAAATTGTGGCGAGGAAGAGGAAATCGGCACGCGGTGAAGGGAGGAAGAAATCACGATCTGAGGAAATTGGGATCGGGTTCTTATAAGCTAACCGATTCGTTTGGGTTGGCTCAAGCTTGACCCAAATCTAACCAAGGTTAACTCCGTGTTAACTCAAGTCGACCCAACTCCCCATTTACACTTAAATCTTCCTCATATGAACTCCTTTTTAATCCGGAAAAAATTCTAAAAATTCCTAAAAATTCCATGAGCTAATTCTCAATTAGCAAGGGTTATTTTTTTTCCGTATCTTACACTAAATGTCAAATTATTGGAAACATCACACTAGAGACGAAGCAAATCCAACTTCATTCATAAAGAACTCCATTTTTCTCTGCAAATTCCGTATTTCTACAGGAAAAAGTGACAAAAAAATTGAGACTGAAACAAGGTGAAACTTTGAAGACAAAAGATCTACATGAGTACAATCCCAATCCGAGCGCCAATCCGACAACAGAAAGATCAACCCACTTGTTAATTCGGAGGAAGCAGATCGGCCACCTCGTGATCTAAAACGACGGAGATAGCATGAAAAAGATGGGATCGGAATCACCTGGGGATCATGGGAGGCGTTGGACGGAGGAGACAGGTGGGTCGGAGGAGATGAGATCGCGAGGGGCCTTAGGTTCTTCTCTCATCCCTTTCGCCTCCGACCTCCCCTAGTAGAACCGACCTCCTGGCGCGCACTAACCAAGCGGAGGAGCTCGTGACGGTCATGAACGAGCGCGGTTGAGAGAAGAAGTGGAGAGCAGCGGCGGAAGAGGGGATAGGGCACGAGGGAGGGAGAATGAGGGAAATAGAACATATGGTTCATATATATACTCATATAATCTTATGTTAATTAACTAAATTTACTCCTCAATTAACCATATAACTTTAAATTTGTCATAAAATTTTTAAAAATTAAAATAGTTAAATTTTTATAAAAATATATCATCAAAATAAACATTCTCATTGACAACGGATGATTGCACCATTGTCCCAACTGTTGTTAAGATAAAAAAAAATTCTTAAAGACAACAGTTCTAGAAAACCGTTATAAAATGTATTGTTGATTAAAAAAAATATAGTTAATGACAACGGATAGTGTAAAATCGTTGTCTTTTGTATTATATGGGCCCTCAAAGACAACAGTTTTGTCAAAAATCATTGTCTTTTATCAAAATCACAACAGTTTCTCCTAAAACCGTTGTCTTTGTGGTGTTGTCTTTTAGTATTTTTATTGTAGTGCGTGCAATTTTATTCCCAATGGTCTACTGTATCTGTGTACATAATTAAAAAAATTTAAAGAACGTCAGTATGTGTCTGGGTTTACATGGAGGCATGTAGACCAATATATAATTACAAGTTAGCAATGAAGAGACCATTTGTTATTTTTAATGATCCACTATATGCTCTCATTTCATTCTCTGGAACTACTTTGTATTTTTTTTTTTCAAATTTTGTTTTAGCAACTGTAAAAATGTACAACAATGTAATGATGATGGATGTACTAGTTTTTCAGTCGGATTTAATGTTAGAGATTTAAAGTATATATATGCTTGTATTTTTGTGATAAAAGTGATGAATATAGTTTTTTTTTAATCTTGTTCTTTTTTAAAAAATGAGTCTGTTATTGAATGTTGCTTTGTTGATAAATGACACTTTTTCGTTGAATAAAATTTTATTATTATCTTAAACGGTTTGTGAATGTTGAATGTATGGTGGTTTTGTAGATGTTGAAAGACCAATTAAATAGTTTGTGAATGTTGATTGTATAATGGATGATTATAATGTATCGCTGAATGTTAAATATATATTAAATTGAAAATTTGATGTAAATAGAATTTAAATTATGAAATTAAAAATGGCTGTGAAAATTTTGATCTAAATTTAGTAACGGAATTTTGATTTCGTCACTAAATTTAACGACGGAATTTAATATCCGTCACTAAAATTAGTGATAGAAATTTAATTCCGTCATAAATTTAGTGACAGAATTTAATTTTGGTCGCTAAATTTCGTGACAACGATAAAATTTCATCACAAATTTAGTGACGGAATTAAATTTCTGTCGCTAATTCGATTAGCGACCAAAAAATTATTGACAATTTTTTTCCATCACTAATTGATCCCTAAATGGATTTAACGATCGATTAGCGTTGAAAATTTCCGTCACTAATCACTGCATTTTTTTGTAGTTTGGCAGGCTTGTAATAATATTGAAGGACAGTTTGAATATTAATTAAGCTACCAATCTCGTTTGGAATGAAGTTCTCTTTTATAAAATCCACAAATGTTAAAAGAGGCATACTTGACTTACATGGGTGTTGTATGATGTTCGTTGTGCCTCCTGCCATTCCTCTTGTCTAGGCAAATACACGAAACCAATTCCAGCATTTACAATCCATTTCCTTGCATTCCCTTGCTTCCGACCCAGAGACCATCGATAGTGCCATCTCTCAGATGGCATCGTACATCTTTACATATATACTTGTCCACAAAGGTGCAATATGCATGATTGTGAATGACAAATGAAATTTTGGAGGAACATTAATCGATAGAAATGTTCCAGATTTCCACGAAGAAAAGTAGCCTCATCCTGCGTAAACTATGATAGATTCATTCTATTCTTGCTCAGTCAACAATCAATTTATTTGCCTCATAATTGTCTAGTTGGATCTATCTATTGGCAAGGCAAGTTGTTATCTAATTGTATCCCAATAAAATTATTCACGAAATCAAGTTTGATTTACTAAGTCAAATTAAGCATAAATTTAATTTGCCTGCCTGTATGGAAATGATGATCAATGATGATTACGGATTTAAAAAGAAGACGCTACAAAATATTTAAATCTCAAATTGCTCCTTCAGATATCTCATCCTTATAATTAAATAATTAATTTCTGAGCCCACAAAATCTGTTCAAGTTGCACGAAATGGCAAGAAACATTTTGTTGGGGAAGACGACGTGAATCTCTCTCTTTCCAATCCTCGCTTAATTAATGCAATCTCTTCTTCGAACGTGTATTTGATTAACTTATCTTGGACCATTCAATTAAGTATAAACAATGTAATTAATTTTTTAAAGTTAACTAATAATTATTTAAGAGAGTTTTGTAATTTTGATTGATTGATCACTTGTCTCTTAATTATGGTGCAAGTTGGATGATGGCTGCCTCTTCGTGGAAGTTTTCTTTGATCCATTGGAGTGGATGACAGCAACTCTTTTCCTTGGAGTGAAATATGGCGAAATTTGAAGTGCTACTATTTCAAGATATTATCGTTGTATTTTGAGAAAGCTAATCGTATCCATAATCTTTAACGGAGCAATATCATTTTAAAGAGATAGTATTGAACACTAGCCTTGACGATTACAATAGTTTTAAATATAGCGAACTCCACCTAATTTACCTCATTTCCATGATGTCAATGAAAGAATGAACAGAAAGTCAATAGGAATTTAGATACAATTAATATTTATTCATTCCTTTGTTAAAGACTTTGTAAAAATATCGCCACCGGTTTTATGGGACAACACAATTACTGCCCGTTTTATAGATGCCTTCTTGGATGCCGTCTTTGGTCGGTAATTGACTTTGCTTTGTATTATTTATATATGCCAACTGGCCACTTCGCCTAATTTAATTAATCCGGTTAATTAATTAAAAGCACAAAAATATGACCGAGAATGAGCATGCATTTAATGAACATGATTGACTACGCGCTCAATGAGACTAGCATTGATCAAAAACACAATTTAAAAAGTTTTTTTTTTAACTTGATGATCCTTCTAATCCCTCCGCCAATTAATTGAGGCTAAGGGAAAATATAAAATAATTCTTTAAAAATAATAAATTATTGGTCCACTTGATATATATCTCATTTTTATAATTAAATAATTAATTTTAAGTCTGAAATTTCTAGAAAAACTCTATTGAGATAATGCGTTTGTTGACTTCGTATCCATTGAATCAATATTCATACTGATCCAGTTCCGATTTGAAAAATCAGAGAATGGATTGTCTTCTTGCCAAGTCCATGATCAAATCTCTTTTAGAGAAATGGTGGCACTGCAAGTTGCGTCAATCATTCTATTTATATGATATGAAAGAAATGAACGTATGAAAATGATTTAATAATAAGTATTCTATGAAACTTGCAAAATTAAATATAGGTTGAGATGCATAACTATGCAAACACTTAGACGCCCTTTAATATTCTCTTGAGGGCAATTTAGGAAATCTATTTTAGAAAATAAATGTCTTTTTGATAAATATGAAAACTAAGTATGTGTCTTGAATATTTTGGTAAATTGCAGTTGAAACTACCTCGACGAGTTTGCTTTCGTTCTCGAGAAGTAAGTAATTTTCAATTTCGTCATATTTCCCAGATAATCATGTTCTTGATTTGTAATATAAAAAAAATAATGGGCTACTTGATCGTGCCAATACTTTAATTTTCATGTCTACTGATTATTTGTGGGTACAGTATTATTATTATTATTATTTTTTTTTTTTTTGGCTCATGTCAGGTTTACTACGGTTTCAATTAGATGGTTGCAATTTAGATATCTATTGTATATGTTTGAAAAACAAAAATTGGCTAGTAATTTATTTATTATAAACAGCATGAATAGAAAGAAGACGGATACAATTGATATAGTTAGAATATAATCGTCAAACGTATTGTCTTCCTCAACATAATTTTTTTAGATTTTGTAAGTTCAAAAATTAATTATTTAATTATAAAGATGAGATATCATGTGAATGAATAATTTATTAATTTTTAAAGAATTATTTTATATTCCCTTAATCTCAATTCGGGAAAGGATCGGAAGAATTTATCATCAAGTTAAAAAAAAACTTTTTAAATTGTGCTTTTGATCGCGTGAGAGTGCTAGTCAACCATGATAATCACATGCATGCATGCTCGTTTTCTCTCATTGTTTTTATGCTTTAATTTTAATTAATTAACCCATTGATTATTAAATAAGGCGAAGTGGTTGCCATTGCCATGTATAAATAATACAAAACAAAGTCAATTGCAGGGATCTACAAAACGGCATTAATTGTACTTTTACTGTCCCATAAAACCGGTGGAAGTAGTCTTTAATTAACAAATGAATATATATTGTTTCTAAATTACTATTGACTTTTACGTTCAACCTTTGATCGACGTCATGGAAGTGACGTAAATTAGATATATGGTGTTCGTCATATTTAAATTAAAACGGTAATAATTTTATTGGCACCAGAGTCCTAGATTGCGAAGTCCACTTTCGAATTTTATTTTGTTTGGACATCGAATTTTGTTTTACTCGATTTTGATTTTGTAAGTTATGAGATCTAACTGTAGTGGGACATCTCCGAGCTATAAGGTTTAAGGTATGTTAAAAGTTATTATATATTCCTCTGTTGGTTATACATTTAGTTGTTTATAATAGAGAATGTCACGTAGTATGTGTTGTATAAAAATTTCTCTCCTAGATCTGACCGATGCCTTTTTCTGTGTTCTGAGTTGAAGGCAGAGTCGGTTCGGCAGAGCCAATTTGGTAGAGGTAGTTCGGCAGAGCGGATTTTGCAGAGCAGGTTCAATTCGGCAGAGCCGATTCGACAGGGGTGGTTATGCAGAGCCGATTCGACAGAGCTGGTTCGGCAGAGCTGATTTTGCAGAGCCGATTCGACAGAGCTGGTTCTGCAGAGCCGATTTTGCAGAGCTGGTTCGGCAAAGGCGATTCTGCAGAGCTGGTTCGACAGAGCTGGTTCGACAGAGCTGATTCACAGAGCTGGTTCTGCAGAGTCGATTTTGCAGAGCCGATTCGATAGAGTTAGTTCGGTAGAGTCGCAGAGCGCGGAATGGCAGTGACTGGCGGCAGAATCGTTAGGTAGAACCAGCGCAGAATGGTGAGCTTGGCCGGTTGTTCCGCAAAGACCGCTAGGGTGTCGAGACCTGTGGTTTCAATAGTGTCCTTAAAACAGATTCGTCCCCTCTTCCGTGCTTTCGAGGGCGATGGACGACTGTTTCCCAGGATAGTACAATAACGGAATAGGGAAGCGATCAAGCACAGGTCATCTTTCCGGCGAACTGAGCGCACACAGAGAGCTATCGCCAAAGAAGGGGGGAGGAGGAAAGGAAAAACTTTACGTTTCAATGCCAAGCATCAATGCATACGTTACAAAAAATGGAACGAATTAGCAAAAGATTGGATCCACTTGGGCAAATTATGCCTCGATCGGTCGTACATTCGACGCTGTAGGTCGCACAGACACGAAGTCGCTTTGCGATAGTGCAATCCGGCCCTCGGATTTGCACCTCCCGCGCACCCACGCGTAAGAGAGAGTCTTTTCCCTTGCATATGTTCACAACTACAATACTTGTGATACATTATAAACTAACCAAGTTGCCCCTCAACTTCTAATGTGGGACTAAACTCCTCTACAAGAGGGTTTCTCCATCCTTCCATTTCTTTGTTTCCATTCACATTTCTAACAGTATGTTGGTCACTATTTATAATCGTGAATTGAGTTGACTACGGAAACAACATATTGAGTCTATTAGACAGGTACCTACTACTAAAAGATGAATTATCTTTGAGAGTCGATCGACACCGAATCGAAAACAGAGTCGAACTCCAGTTAAAATCACTGACGTAGCATTATTGGATTTTTTGGCCCGGCTCAATGCCATGTTAATTCCATCGATTCTATCCGGGTGGTGGCACGTGAAAACCGACAATGTGACTCTTAACTAATCGTCCCATATTAATTCCATCGATTCTATCCTGTCGTCTTCGCTTTGCTTTGTCGTGGGAGTGTTTTAAATAAATTTAGTAATTATGTTTTAAATAAATTTGGATGTTTGATGTATCGTGGGAGTGTTTTAAATAAATTTGGTAGTTGTATTTTAAATAAATTTGCACGATCAATCAACCTAATTGATGTGCGTTTGGTGTTTTCAAATTTTGTAGTTCTATTTGCTTTAATAAATTATATTGTTGGTTTTTCTCATATGAGTTTTAATTATATTTTCAATGTCAATTTTCATTTGATCTGACACGACTAAAGATATTTGTTCCAATATATTTTGCTAAGTATATTGCAAGAAAATGAATTCGACACGAAATTGTAAATAAATTTTTATAGATAAATATAAATATAGATATCTATTTGTCAAAAAAAATCTGTTAATAAAATTTAAATAGATTTTTTATTTGTATCAATTAGAAATAAATTTGTTAAATAATTATAAATTTGTTTTATTTTAATAAAATAAATGTCTAATATAATTTATAGTTATATTTAAAATCTGATTAACCTTTACAGCTCGGATAGAGAGGAAGAATAACAGGGATTCCCTTACCCTTTATTTTTGATAATACTTATTTTTGACATATATGTTTGTATCAAATTATTTATTATCTAGAGAAATATTATGTTATATAATTTATCTGTGAACAATTTTATTATTCATTGTCCGATCGAATGTGCATTATAGTTCAATTATTGAATCCTACAGAATCGAATGAAGAATAATGAATGTGCTCATGAATGCTACGGACGAGTTGTATATCGTAATATTTTATCATTATCTATATGATATGAAAGAAACGAACATTTGAACATGATTTAGTATTATATCAAATAAGTAAAATTAAATTGTTTAAGATTCATACTTTATTCAAACACAAGGACGTCCATTATTATTTTTTAAGGGCAATTTAGGGAATCTATTTTAAAAAATAAATGTCTTTTTGATAAATATGAAAACTAAGTGTATTTCGATAAATTGCAATTAAAACTGTACTGCAAATTCTCCTTTTTGAGAAGCAAGTAATTTCAATTTCGCCATACTCTTATGCGTTGGTCATTTTTCTGGAAATCATTTGTCGAATTTTCAAGAGAGGTAGAATTCTCATGACCGTAATAGTATAACTCAATTTGCCAAGGTTAACACATGTTAGATGGTCGTCGATACTTTCGGACAAACACCATTCGATGCTTAAGTTAGACAGATTGAAGGTGAAATAGTAGTAGCAATGCAAGTAGTGCAAGTTGTTAGAGAGAGAGAGAGAGAGAGAGAGAGAGAGATCCCTCCTTTTACTTTAACCTTGTTTTTATATAGCATCATTTGAGGTTCCCCAAACACCTAGATGATCCACCGATAACGACATTTGCTAGGCGATTAGGAGACAACCCTAGACAGGAGCCCTTTCATGGCACACCACATGTACTAGAAGTATCATCATAAGTGGTCTTTAAGGGACAAAACATAACCGCATGGAGCAAGAATCTTCTCAATGGTCCTTGCCCCCCCCCCTCCCCGAGTCACGTGGCTCCCAACTCGACTCGCTTCTATCTTCTACTCTTCCGAGTTATCTAACCCTCGACTCGACTTATTTCTGTCTTCTATTCTTTTCGAGTTGTCTGACTCCCGACTCGACTTGATTTTGTCTTATGCTCTTCCTGAGTCGTCTGACTCCCGATTGGACTTACTCTTCCAGAGTCATCCGACTCTCGACTTGATTTTACTCTTATACTTTTCCCAAGTCGTTCGACTTCCAATTTGCCTTGTCTTTCTCAATTCCAAATCTTTCTAGAATTTCTAGGCTCAAAATTAAGGATGAGATTATGAATAATTTATTATTTAAAAAAAAAAATTATATTATCACTTAGTCTCAATTCTCGGAGATATTATTGGAGAATCATCCAGTTATTTTTAATTGTGCTTTTGAGCATGTGAGTCTCATTAATTTTTATCCTTCTTTGTTGTGAAGTCTCAATAGTGCGACGATAGTAACTTTGACGACAAGCAATAGTGGTGATGACATACCACAAGGTTAGCGATAGTAATGGAGATGGTAACACTAGGAGAAACGATGACAGAGAAGGATTCAGAGTTTTTTTTTGTTCGGGAATTAGGTTGGGAGAATAAATATAAGAAGAGATGATGCGTGGAAAGAGATAGGATTATATCTTTATTTTTTTTGGCACTTCAGCAAAAAAAAAACCATAATATTTTAGAATATATTATTAGGCCATCTTGAATTTTCAGTAATATAACAACCTACCCCCTAAAAATAAATTTGGTCCTCCAAATTTAGGTGTTTATGTGATAGGAAGAAGTATGAAAATCGTTTTTGCTTGTCTTATTCACTTTCCCAAGTAGCCTCCCAATCAAAGAAATATTGCCATGTCACTTTTACTAAACGTACTTTTTTTCTTGTGAAGTTGGTGTTCTTTGTACTCCAAAATATGACTTGGATACTCTTCTTAAATAGCATCAAGATACAAAGGTGTCATTAAACTCTCGAGCATATGAGATGGATATGGAGTATATTTTTGCCACATCGACATATGAAATACAATATGTACTTTTGCTAGTGATGGTGATAGAGTAAGCCTATAAGTCACTAGGTCCAACCATTCAGGAATCTAACAGTGACCAAAAAATCTACGGCGATTTACCAAACAACGCTCCTGAAATTTAGAATTGCCCAAAAAGCGCATCATAGTTTCAGATTTACCAAATAGCGCACTTAATTCCCTTTTTACCCTTCAGAAATAGCGCATTTAATTTCCGAACATGGTGCTGGGATTTGAATTCCCAGCACCACAGTAGTGGTGCTGGAATTGCATCAACAGTGTGGTGCTGAAAAATTAAATCCCGGCACCACAGTGATTCTGGAATTTGAATTTCGAGATTTAAATTTCGATATCTGGTGGTGCTAGAATTGGGAATTTAAATCGACATACAATTCCAAAGACCACGAATTTTAAATCTCGGGATTGCACCATCATCGTGGTACTAGGAATTCAAATCTCATCACTACAGTGGTGCTATTGTAGAAGATATTTGAGGAGGCATATACCACGGAGTGACATAAGTGTATTACACTCTAGCTCTAGGTCTACCTCAAATGTATAGCAAACTGACTACTCCATTTTCCATCTACTTGGGATATATGAAGTCACTAATAAGTGACATAGGGACCTCCAATTCCATCACTTTCTCTAGCATCCAGAGCTTGACTTTGTCTTTCATGGAGAACTTCAATTGCATTGCAAACCCACCATTCCATTTTCCCTACTTGGAACATATATATGTTATTGATTTTCCATTGCTCAAAAAATTACCATTTGAGACTGAAATATCCAAGAGCAAATTAAAAAAGATTGAAGGTGATCAAATTTGGTGGGACAACTTAGAGTGGAAAGATCAGAGCATTAAGAATTTCCTCACTCCTCATTGTATTCCTATAGACCGGTACGCTATATATATTTTCATGCAAAATCATTTATTATTTAGTAGGTCGATATGAAACAGTTGAACATTTTATAGAGTAGGCAAAATTATGTATGATAGGGTATGACCACGTGGTTGAGTCAAGTCAACAACAAATCAAGTTCCTAGCATCGTGAGCCCTATAGAGCTTTATTGTGACAACAATGGGGCTATAGCATAGGCTAAGGAACCTCGTTCTCACCAGCATTTCAAACATATACTACGGCGGTATCACCTCATTCAAGAGACCATCGATAGAGGAGATGTGTAGATATGCAGAGTAGATACTGATCCTAACATTGCGGATCCCTTGACCTAGGCTTTGACACTGAGGAAGCATGATGGTAATACTAGGTCACTGGGTCTTAGAGATTACAGTGATTGTCACTAGTGCTAGCTAGTGGGAGATTGTTAGTGTCAGTCCTTAGTGTCAATCATGGGATGATTGATTAGGGATCATATGTATCATACTTCATTAATAAAAAGCAAAGTTTGATTATTATATTTACTTCATGTCATCTGAATAAATATAATAATGTCCTAGAAAGTATAGATTCTTATCTACAGCATATCAATTGGTAGAATTGATTGTGAGAAGCTATGGAGAACACTATTCTTAAATATTCCTAATCAAGTATTAATATACAAGGGCAATATTAATGCATTGAGACTAGCCTGTAGATCAATTGATGATTTGATCTCACAGATCATGGATATGTGATATCGCGTTGACACATTGGTATATATTAGAGAATATATACTGAAATGACCCGTCATGAGAAAGTTTCATGGATCATTATATGAGTGTCATAAACTTTCTCATGTGACTATTAGTATGAATAGTCCTTAGACCTGAAATCACTATGGTTCCCTACATAAGGAGTTATGTACTTTGGTATCGTCAAACGTCACTCATAACAGGGTGAACTATAAAGGTGATCATTGGGTATGTCATAAATTATGCGGAGGGATGTGAGTGATGTAGATGAGATCTATCACTCCCATATGACGGGAGTGATATCTTTAGGTCTCTTGATAGAGTAGGACCACGAAATGCATGACCATGCTCAAATGAGTCAATATGAGATATTGAAATCATTTGTTTTGAGTGAGTCTACTTGGGGATCAAGAAACACAAAGATTGATAAGAGGATGACACGGTCTATGCCTTATTGATCAATCTAGATATGGAGGATAGAAGGACAAGGTTCTACAAGATAGTAGTCATAAAAAGGTTTTGTTGGATCTTGACATTTTCATAACTTGGGTAGCAATGATGCATTGTTAGATGAAATGAGATTTCATGAAGATTCTCAAACGTTGCATGTAAAAAGTTAATGTTGCATGCAATGGGATTCATGCATGAAATGAGTTTTATTGCTCAATGTTGCATGCAAAGGGATTTAATGGATGCAAATGGGATATAAGTTTTTGGGCTTAACGTGAATGATAAGTTGATTTTCATTTTTGGTGTGTGATCTCATTTTAGCTAAGCATCCCTTTTTCTCTTCTTCCTTCTTCTTGGCCAAATTCTTGTGTGGAAAACCTTTGTGTGGTTGCTAGCACAACTAAAGATTTCATCTTCTTCTCTAAGATAGTGTTTCTGTGGATACCATAGAGGCGCGACCATACTGATCGCGCTAAGATCCGGCGAACCGTGGACGAGTGGGATAGACAAAGATCAAAAGTATACTCTATAAGTTAGGATCTATACTTTGTATGAGTTTTCTTTCGCATGGATCACTCAAGAGATCCTTTTTCCGCTGTGATTCTATTATTTTTCGCATAGGATTTCCAACATCGGCGTGATGGAGGGTTTTTTATGTGGATATTAGCGATGAAATATTTTTATTCATTGCTAATATTTATTATTTTAGCGACGAAAATTTAAATTTTCATCGTTGATATTTGTATATCAGTCGACTGGTGGATTCCACCAATTGACTGTCGATAATTTGGCCGACCACAGAATCGATCTCGACTAGCCAATCGATTGAATAGTTTGCGATGAATATTATATATATTTCTTCGCTAAATATCAGTCGACTGATGGTATCCACCAGTCGACTGCTAATAATTTTGCCGGCCACAGAATCAAGTTTACTCGACTGGCCAATCGACTGAATAGTTTACGACAAATATTTATTTATTTCATCGTTAATTAGTATCAGTCGACTAGTGATATATATATCAGTCAACTATTATTATTGACGATGAATTTTTAAATATCGTCGCTAAACTTAAATATATTAATTGCCAATTAATCGTTACGTCACTTCCATGACGTCAGTCAAAGTCAATACGAATTTAGAAACAATATATATTCATTTGTTAAAGACTTGGTAAAATTATTGCCACCGGTTTTACGAGACTGCCGTTTTGTAGATGCCTAGGATGCTGAAATTGACTTTGCTTTGTATTATTTATATATGCCAACAACTTCCCCTAATTTAATTAATCAATCGTTTAATTAAATTAAAAATATAAATATTATGAGAGATAGTCAGCATGCATTTAACGAACATGCGTGGTTGAAGATACACACTCAATTATCACATGGTCAAAAATACAATTAAAAAAGTTTTTTTTTTTAAAAAAAATCGATGATCCTTCCGATCCCTCCGTGAATTGAGACTAAAGGATAATATAAAATATTTTTTTTTTAAAAATAATAAATTATTCATCCACATGATATCTAATCTTTATAATTAAATAATTAATTTTTGAGTTTAAAAATTCTAGAAAGATTCTATTAAGAAAGACAATGCTCTTGACGACTACATATCCGTTGAATCTATATTCACATTGATCCATATCCGATCTGAAATAAGAAGATGAGTTGGTTTAGCTTCTAGCCGAGCCAATGGTTAAATTGTAAAAGCTCAAAAAGAAATAGGAAAATAAACATTTCTTCATCTATCATTATTGGAGTCGAAGGACTCTTTTATACAAATATTTACAAAGAATAAATTTACTGAGGTATGGAATGATAACAGTAGAATAATATTATCAATTGCTATAATAATTTTGATCATGAAGCCAAATATGAAAAATCGTTGATTGATCAAAATCAATAGAGATAGGTATTATTCATCATTATTCCCCAAACAAATTCAACAATATTATCTGAATGTTAAGTTTGATAGCCAATTTAGTAAAACATTGTCTAAATAATGACTTGGTAAATATGTCAGCAATTTGATTTTCTATAAAAATATAAGAAATTGAAAGTTGTCGAGTCGCCACACGTTCTCTGACAAAATGAAAATCAATCTCCATATGTTTGGTGAGAGCACGAAAAATTGGATTGACAACGAGATATGTTGCTCCAATATTGTCACATCAAATTTTTGGAGTAGTGGTTGAAGAGAGATGTAATTCTGAAAGAAGAGAAAATATCCAAATAATTTTAGATGTCGCATTACCTACAACTTTGTATTCAGCTTTAGTGCTTGACCAAGTACCGTAGGTTGTTTCTTTGAAAGCCAAGAAATAAGATTTCGTCCAAGAAATATGGCATACCAACTAGTAGAACGCCTATCTTCAGGAGATCCTACTCAATCTGCATAAGAATAGGAGTGACAGTTCTATAAGAATATCAAACTCAGGCGTAACAAGATGAGTTGCTCCAGAATCTAGATGCCATCCGGGAGTTCTATGTGTTTCTGAAACTGGATTAGGTGAAACAAAGAGGGAGAATGTTCCAAATTGAGATGACTGACATGGTGAATGCTAAGAGGTGGAACGAGCTTGATTTGATGATGCAAGTCCACCTAGAAAATTTGAATCAAATCTTTTATAGCAAGTTTGAGGAAAATGTCCATAGTTAAGACAATTTTTGCATCGTCCTCGTCCTCGACCACAACTTTGGCCATGGATCCGACCGCAACCTCTGTGTCCTCCACTCTAATATCGATGAGCGTATTGCAGAAGAATTGGATTGCTATGATCAAATTTTGGAGCTTTGTTGGTTACATGCACTGAGAAAGATTTTGGCATATGCTAAGACTGTATTTGTAAAAGCCTCTCATAAGAAGACAACATACTGAGAATCGTTTCCAATGACACTTAATCCAAGCGAGTTGGGAATGAAACTATCACATTCAGAGCCTAAACCTACAAGAACATGAATTAATAAATCTTGTTAGGGAATCAGATGACCAATTGTAACTAAAGCGCTAGCAAAAGTCTTGACTGTTTGCATATAATCATTGATAGAGGCATCTCCTTGTTGTACAGATTAAAGTTGTTGACGGAGCTGAAAAACTCATGCTTGAGATTGAGATGTGAAAGTTTTATTAAGAGCTTCCCAAACTGGACAAGAAGTGTCAAGGCCCACGAGGATATGAAGTATGTGTTCGAATTGAAGAGAGATTAACCAATGCAAAGACTAATTGATCCTTCTTGAGCCAAATAGTATAAGTTGGATCATCTTTTATGAGGTGGAGTTGAAGTACCATCAATATGACCAAGTAAATTATGGATGTAAAGTAAGAAATGTCGCATTTTCCAGATTGGAAAATTGTCATTGTTGAGCTTAATGGGTGAAGAAGGAATCGTAGTCATAGGTATGGAAAGATTTTGTGACGATGGAGATGTTTCTATAAAATTAGAAGAGGAAATTTCAGATATTCTTGTTGCTCCTTCTACAATCAAAGATTGTAGATTTATTCAAGATTTAATTTGAATGGACTACCAAGTCTACACTAAAAAAATCACGAAGGTGTTAAAGATGTAAAATATCCCTTCGACTCCACCCCTTGTTTGATAGTTTTGCAAGCAAACAAATGCTTTGCATGCATAAACCGATGATGTACATCACAGAGCTTAAAAAATTTGTTGATTGATTAAACACTACGGAGGAGCGCAACTTGCTACAATAATAGAAAGAAAAACCACTGAAGGAGGGAAAGAGAAAGAAATTGGACAACGAAAAAAAAGAAGCAATGACTCTAATACCATGTAAAAGCTCAAAAAGAAATAGGAAAATAAACATTTCTTCATCTATCATTATTGGAGTCAAAGGACTCTTTTAAACAAATGTTTACATCAATAAAAGGAAAGATTACATAAGGTATGGAATGGTAACAACAACAAAATATAATCAGTTGCTATAATAATTTTGATCATGAAGCCAAATATGGAAAATCATTGATTGATTAAAATCAATGGAGGCATTTTCCTTTATTGGTATAAATACTATCATTACAAATCCCTTTTAGAGAATCGGTGGCATGACAAGTTACGTCAATTGATTATGTGGAGTCGGTGACATGATAGGGTCGACTACTACTCTCCCAAGTAATCATAAGGACTTGGATGAAGATCTAAGGCGTTGGGCCACTAGAAAGAGATTAAAAGGGGGTCCAGGCATACCTTATTAAATCCCTCCGAAGTTTAAGTCAGATTCATAGAGAAGATATAAAATAGTATAAAAAAAACAATCTTTTATATGTTTGCTCATACCTTTTCATATAGCAATGACTTAGCTCCCCTAATGATTTGTTGTAAAAGCCAAGTCCTTTGGACTAGTAGTCGCATCCTGTGCATTGTCGGCTATGATTCGTTGTAACTATCGCATACTTTGGACAAGTAGTTGCATCCTTCAGACTAGAACAACTGTCAAGTACTAAACGACAACGACTGCCTGTGTTCCTTGAACTGCAATAACTGCAACGGTTGCATCATGCGAATTGTTATAACTACTGAGTATATTAAGGCAGTGGTTGCGTCCCTTGGATTGTTATGACTATCGAGTCTTAAAAATGACGTGGATGGAACTCGATTGAGAGTCGCCTCTCTATAAACTGATTTCAATAATAAGTTCATTACCTTGAATTGAGACCTTAATCCGACTCTATTCACCTCACCTCAGTCCTCATACCAAATGAGACAGTTTGGACGTCTACTTTCTATGATTACACCTCTTGATTCTTGAACCCTCCGACCATCCACATCTATCTATGAGGTTATTCTACTTTCTTTTATGTCAATTGGCAAGTGGATTCTGATTCCCTTTCTTCTCTTTTATCACATTCCCAATTTCTCCTATTATTTTTTAATATTTCTTCTTCCATAAAAGGTTGAAACTGTAGTGTTTTATTTTTCATCTTGTCCTTCTCTTCAATTCCTGGAATTGTATTTGACTTTCAATAAATTCTAAAAAATTCATTATTTCTTTATTTGGCTTCCTTCTCCATTCACCTAGTCATTTCTCTAGCAAAACTAAGCTACTGCCTCAATTAGAACTAGGTCCTTTTAAAGAGAATATCGTATATCTAGAAATTACTGAGATTCTGAAAGGTCTTCACTTTGACATCAATCTTCTTCCTGAGGAGGATCTTCTTTCTTACTTCTAGTTAAATCTGATAGCATCGGAACTACCCCATAGTCTACGTTGTTAGTGCAATCGATCTCTAGTTAAGGTTGACCCAGTTCGAGTTTAGTTTTGATATTTAAATAATGCCAAAGGATTTATATTACTTTTCCTCTGCTACTCTACAACCATCCAAGGATTTTGATGCTCCCTTGGAATACTTTTGTAAGATACCAGGAAAAAAAAATCCCTTGCTAAGTAAGAATTATCTTGTGGAATTTTTCAGGAGTTTTTAGAAATTTTTCTAGCATTGAATGGAGTTCATATGATCGATTAGGAAGAAGATTAAGGCTTAAATAGGTGATTGGGTTAGATTTGAGCTAGCTCAATCAATTGGCCAGTTAAAAAAAAATGCTCAAACCCGACCCGTATAACCCGTTTCCTCTTCCGTTCATTTTCTCCCCGTGCCCTTTTTCTTCCCAATCGGTGTGATTCTCCTTCCTCTCGATTTCTTCTCTGTGCGCCGCAGATCGATCCATCTTCCGCCGCCGCTCTAGGGTCGCCTTCCACAAGCCGCCACGACGACGATCGAATCGCGCTTCCATCGCGCTGATCGAGCCTTCTGCCGTCGGAGATCTTCACCGGTAGCCAGATCTAGTCGCCGCCTCCTTACCGTGCTCCGCTGATCCAGATGGCGGTGAGCAGGTTGACCTCCAGACGATGCAAGCCGACTTTCCTTCCTCGAACTCCCATGCGTTGCCGTCGGAGTTCACCATCGCTATCCCTTTTTCTCACAGAATCTCCTTGCGCGAGCCCACCGCGGTGGCAACGTTGTCGTGCTCAAAGAGGAGCCCCTGGATCGGTGCCGACTCTTTTTCACCGCGCCCATCGTCGCCGCTCTCTTCTTGTCGTGGGATCTCCTAGTGCGATGGTGCGATCCCAGCTTAGCGATGTCATTCTAGAGCTCGATCGCTGTGGTTGCTGACCTTCTTCCTCAACCGCCACTCGTCTCGATGCCCAGCTCTACTGATCACCAGCCGCACCAAGCCGATCTTCTTCTGAGGAGGGTTTCGAGCTAGGTGATCGAAGTTTAGATGGTTCTGTTCTTACTCAATTCCTGGTAATGCCTATGGTAATTGATCGGTTCTTTTCAATTTCTATTTAGCTTCATTGTTGACCTACGATGAGTATGCTGATCTAGAACTTTGGTGTTTCATGAGTCAAGCTGGGGCAGATTCTACAAGTGAATTGATTCGCGTATCATCATATCTTATGGTGGACTAAGCCAAATCTATGAATCGGATAAGGGCTGGTAAGCTAATCTAGCTTTCTCTTCTTTATTGTTGTTAATTTTGGTTGGCTGTGATTTGGCTATGGATGGTAAAGTAGGTTTGAGAGAAATTTAAATGCTGTGTGATTTCAAGTTTAGGATTATTAGAATTGAAATCTACTTCCAATTTAACTGAGTTGTTGCAGTTCAACTAGTTGATTTGGATGGAGCGATTTAGCAATTGAAGCTAACCTAGGTGAGGCAGGAGCTAGGTTGTTATGGATGTATACTATTGGTTATTTCGTTATCCGATCTGGTGTTGGTTGATGATGAAATATAGGGATGGACGTGGAGGATTGATTAGGTTAATTAGGTAACTAGATCAATAAAGTTGATTGGGAAACAAAAGCTGATGTAGGAGTCGATTTAATCCTTCATTATATGTTTGCACTTAATCATAATATTTGATATGTGCAGGACATGGATATGAGACAGGATCGCGACCGTGAAGATATTATTCTGAGCTTCTTAGAAGGTGGGTAATTCCTACCCTGGTCAGGTAGTTTTAATATATACAGATTTAGATGCATGATCATGTTACCTTGACCTTGCTCTTATTATCTTATGCTTGAACTTATCGTTGGATGTTTTTATGCTCAATTGTTGATATCACATATTCCCTATCATGATTTAGGAGTTATAGATATGATATAAATTGACCTAGATGTTTAGTAGGGTGTAAATGTTAGTACGGGTGATGACCCAATTTATAAATTAGCAAAAAGGTAATCCGTGGGTAGGTAATGCCCTAAATGTATGATTTATTTTCAATACCCATATGTTGCATACTTGTTACCAACCATGTATTGTGTAATGGTTAAGTGAAGTTGACTCTTTATAGGATGAAGTGTGTCAATCGGTTGAGTACGACTCTATTGGATAGAGAGTTATGATCAGTTGAGTACGACTCTCTACAGGATAGAGAGTGCATCGATCAGTTGAGTACGACTCTCTATTGGATAGAGAGTTATGATCAGTTGAGTACGACTCTACAATATAGAGAGTGTGTCGATCAGTTGAGTACGACTCTCTATTGGATAGAGAGTTATGATCAATTGAGTACAGCTCTCTATAGGATAGAGAGTCCGTTGATCAGTTGAGTACGACTCTCTGTAGGATAGAGAGTGCATTGATCTGATTAGTATGACTTTATGTAGAATAGAGAGTCTATGGTGGATGTCTATATGTGAGACATTGCATTCATGTCATTTGCATGCACGCTGGCGACGAGGTCTCCCTTGTGGTTGAGATTGTCGCCAGTCATCCTGCCTCCATGGTTACTCATAGGAGGAGTAACCGGTGTTAGGGCAGAGCATTGTGGTGCCGCACTCTACCACTATAGACGGTGATAGTTGGATTTGCATGCCGTAGTCCTGCGTGTGTGGCACTTGACCACTCATGAGTAGTGACTGTCGGAGTGGCCAACAACAGGGACCCCCATCGTATAGCTTGCTCTTTACGCTTATATGCTACTCGATCATACTGCCCACTCGGCCACTCGAGAGTAGTGGTTGGTGTTGAGTTGGGATAGTTGTCATGCTCGAACCACCGAGGCCACACTGGGGTCGTAGGAGCTTTAGGGTGAGCCGACATGACCATGCATGCTGCATTGCCGTATCTGATGGCGCTTTGCATATATATATATATATATATATATATATATATATATATATATATATATATATATATATATATATATATATATATATATGCTGCATTTGATTGTACATCATATTTATGCATGCTTCTTGCATATGTTATACGGTTGTGTCGGATACTGGTATGTGTTGGACAGACCATTAGATACCTTGACCTGTAGCTTGAGTATATTGTGAGTTGATCTTACTCTTCCTATTATATATATGTTGGATATATGTTCAAAGTTGATCGAGTAGTAGAGCGCATTTCGTATGTCTGCATTTTACGTTGTTTATTTGGTTAGACGGTATATGCTTGTATTTATATACTATACTGATATACCTGTTGTACCTCTAGATTATGTTATTGAAATACATATGATATTACATATATACATATTTTTCTATTACCTGCTGAGTTTTACTCACCACCACCATGGACCCTGGGTTTTTCGCTGCCAGTAGCAGTGTAGAAGTTTTGTGACGACTTGGAGCACCACTGGCTGACATCTCATCTCACCTTCGAGGCTCCCATGTTTGTTTTGGGCTTTTCGTACATTGTGTTATGTATTTGGAGTTTTTCCTGATGTTCTATGTTGTGGACTTGTGGATTCGGATTTTATCGCTATTTTGTTATGTTATGATTTGTTAGTCATACCGGTATGCACTGTGTAGTTGTGATATTGTTGTTGTGTTTTATGTTTCCGCTGTGTAGTTGTTGTAGTAAATTTGTTATGTAGTTGTGGTTGTTTTCATACATATTTATATGTTGTTGTTATTGTGGACCTACGAGCCTTGTATTAACCCGAAATATTGCCACGTACAGGGGAGATGTCGTTCGTTTGATTTTCGGCTCGGCATGCTCTCGGGGCGTGACAACTTTAGTAGTGCACTAGAATGGCTTGAAAATATTCCACTTGGAGCACATGGTTTTCATATCCCTATTCCACTTATAGAGTATTCAAAGCACTCTCAAACCCATTAATCAAATGGACTATCTAAAAACTATCTCCAAAGTTATCACTGAACAATTCTAAGCAACAAATTATAATATTAATCGAATCTTAACAATCACTTCAATTCTGCAAATGTGATGTCAAAGGAAAAGAGAGTAAGCACAAAGTACAAAGTGAAATAAGGAAAGACATACATAAATATATAATTTAAGAGGTCAATAACAAAAGAGATAATTTTAGTTTTCACACACCATTGATAAATACTCCTTTCTCTCTAATTTAATTCTTATTAAATCTTTAATTAAATTCATCGGTTCCCCTCAATTTTTCATTTTCAATATTAGACACATCATACTCTTACTTAAATATATAGTCCAACATAGCTAGTAAATGGGTGAATGACTTGCCACCTACCCTTTTAGGATGTGTATATATATCAAAGTGAATGATCCACAATCCACTTGATATGAAATACATTATATATAAATATAAAATAAAGGTGAGAGACCTACAATCCATTCAATAGAGATGTATAGTGTAGGATGAACAACTCACAATCCATCTAATATGAAGTACATCAAATGTATGCACATATACATACATGTATATATGGGGTGAACAACTCACAATTCATCCGAAATGTTCCACATAAAAATAGAATATACGACCTACAATCTACTCCATGATGGGTCTCACATGAAAATAGAGTGAAAGACATGAAATCCATTTCAAGAGATAAAGTTTTGAAAAAAAAAAAACACGTAGCAAAAACTCTATATTTATAGAAAATTACTTTATTACTAATTTGATATAAATAACCTCATAATTTTTATAAATCATAGAACCAAAATTCTATGACACAAGAATTAAGCTCATCTCTTCGTTTATCTAGCTCAGAAACTATGTAAAATTTATTTATTTAGACTAGAGTTGAGATAAAGCCCTCTCGTATTTTTTTTTCTAGTTATAGGAATTTTATTGATGTAATTATTATGATATTGGTCCAATTTTATTTCTCATAATAATTCAATTCAACTCTAGTAAATTTCATTAACCAATTTTTTTTGGAAGAGTAACAATCAATAAGATATGAAAAGGACAAGCAAATATAAATGACAAGATCAAGCTAGCAAATAGAGATATATAAAAGCGTGGAATTTATACATTTTTTTCTTATGACATAAAGAAATTTTCAATAAATCCATCTCAACTATTCCCCTAAAAGGGATCTAATTTAATGCTCAATGTAATTATTATTTATTTATTATCATCGAGCTCTAAGATGATTTTTACAATAATCAAGCATAGATGTAAAAATATATAATGATTTTTTTCTTCTTAACGACCAGAAATAAACTTTAAAGAATTAATCTATACCTAATTTTTTCTAACAAGGATCTAATTTATTTCTCTTTGTCAATTTAAATTTGTTATTCATTTTCAAACATCATATATAAAAATAATCAAACACATATATTATAACCAAAAATATTTCTATCGAACAATCTATTTTTTTTTTCTTTTAGAGTGTACATTTGATCATGCACAAAGTAGTTAAAAGAGAAACAAATCGGAAAACTCCACCTAAATCCAAGGCCTTTGTTGTGAAGTCTCAATAGTGCGACGATAGTAACTTTGACGACAAGCAATAGTGGTGACGACATACCACAAGGTTAGCGATAGTAATGGAGATGGTAACACTAGGAGAAACGATGACAGAAAGAAGGATTCAGAGTTTTTTTTTTGTTCAAAGGGAATTAGGTTGGGAGAATAAATATAAGAAGAGATGATGCGTGGAAAGAGATAGGATTATATCTTTATTTTTTTTTGGCACTTCAGCAAAAAAAAAACCATAATATTTTAGAATATATTATTAGGCCATCTTGAATTTTCAGTAATATAACAACCTACCCCCTAAAAATAAATTTGGTCCTCCAAATTTAGGTGTTTATGTGATAGGAAGAGGTATGAAAATCGTTTTTGCTTGTCTTATTCACTTTCCCAAGTAGCCTCCCAATCAAAGAGATATTGTCATGTCACTTTTACTAAACGTACTTTTTTTCTTGTGAAGTTGGTGTTCTTTGTACTCCAAGATATGACTTGGATACTCTTCTTAAATAGCATCAAGATACAAAGGTGTCATTAAACTCTCGAGCATATGAGATGGATATGGAGTATATTTTTGCCACATCGACACATGAAATACAATATGTACTTTTGCTAGTGATGGTGATAGAGAGTAAGCCTATAAGTCACTAGGTCCAACCATTCAGGAATCTAACAGTGACCAAAAAATCTAGGTGTTAACTTTCCTTTAACAACAAATCTTTTCAAGCCCTTAGTAAATGATACACGAAGGAATATGTGCGCTCCCTAGAGAACTCTAATTCTCTACATCTCTTGTCTGCCTAGCTTTCCTTTGAACAATGTGTTATCAATCTCTTTATTTAATCATCTTCACCATCTTTACATCTCTCTAAATTCACTGTGGACCAAATAGTAAATTTCGCCTACTTCATTCCAGAACACAGGTGATTTTCATGCTCTTGAGTATAGTGCTTGAAAAGGAGACATTTGAATATTTGAATGAAAATATTGTTATAAGCGAATTTCTACAAAACACACATGGTCCTCCCAACTATCCAAAAGCATAAGCTAGCTAAAAGATTCTTCAAGATATGAATAAGACTGTCTGATTGACCATCCATTTAAAGGTGGAAAGAATAGCTATAACATAACTTAGTACCCACCCAGAGTCTACTGTAAAGTGTTCTAAAATTTAAATGTGAAATAAGGGTCCCAATCAAATATGATGCTTAATGGAATTAAATGATTTAGTATTCTATGAAACAAGCAAAATTAAATAGTTTATAATGTGTAACTATGCAAACACTTAGACATCCTTTAATATTCTTTTAAGGGCAATTTAGGAAATATATTTTTGAAAATATTTTTTTTTAATAAATATGAAAATTAAGTGTGCGTGTTGAATATTTTGGTACATTTCAGTCGAAACTCAAACTAACACGGCGAGCTCTCATTCGTTCTTGAGAAGCAAGTAATTTCAATTTCGCTATATTTCCCAAATAATCATGATCTTGATTTGTAATATAAAATAATAATTAAATTCAAAAATTAATTATATAATTACAAGGATGAGATATCATGTGAATGAATAATTTATTATTTTATAGTCTCAATTCTCGAAAGGATCGAAAGAATCATCGATCAAGTTAGAAAAAAACCTTTTTTAATTGTGCTTTTGATCATGTGAGAGTGCGTAGTCAACCATGTTCATCACATGCATCCTCGTCCTCTCTCATAGTTTTTTATGCTTTTAATTAATTAACCGATTGATTAATTAATTAAATTATTAAGTGAAGTTGTTGCCATGTATAAATAATACAAAGCAAAGTCAATTGATTGCAGCATCCTTGGCATCTACAAAAGGACTGTCCCATAAAACAAATTATATCGATGACGTCATGGAAGTGACGTAAATGTTGGATGGTGTTCGCAATATTAATTTAATTGTCCTTTTTGTTAGCTGTGAACTGGATTATATTAATTATATTGACTCTATCTAATGATCATGCATGGCAACGATACACCTCTTCAGCAGTCTATAAAAGAAGGAAATGGATGTCACTCCTGAATGCATGCAATAGTCTATCTCTCCGATCCTCTCCTTCAGCCTTTTCAATCCTAGCTCCAACGCTACGTATATATGGCTGCCTGCGGCTTCAGCATCGGTGAGTATATCTATATAAGTAGTATTCTCCTATGCCTTTATCCTCTAAATTATTTACATCCTTCCGCGCCAATCCAATAACCTATGCATCTCAGCGGTTTTTTTTTTTTTTTTTCCTTTCAAGAAAAGGAATCGAAAGTTCAAGTACAATATGGATCTAGGGCCGGCTCTGATAATCAAACTTTAATAATAAACTCTAATGGATTGTAGAAAATTAATTTTACTCTTTCAACTCCCAACATTAATTAATTCTTGTACAATTTCTATAATGACCACAATTTACATTCTGCATGATATTTAGCTTTAGTTGATAGCATCAAGATTGGGCCATGGGGAGACGACGGAAGCCCAAACTATGACGTCCAGTGTGCGGAGATCATAGAGGTCAAAGTCTACGCGGAAACAGTCGTCAATGGTTTGGTGATCACTTATTATGACGCCAAAGGAAATATCCTAACATACAAAACAGGCAGCATGGTTGATAAAAGGATGACACAGTCTTTGCCTTATTGATCAATCTAGATATTGAGGATAGAAGGACAAGGTTCTACAAGATAGTAGTCATAGAAAGGTTTTGTTGGATCTTGACATTTTCATAACTTGGGTAGCAATGATGCATTGCTAGATGTCGCCCATTGCTTATGTGTCTAAAGTGGTTTAGAGACATTGCCAACGTTACGAAAACCTCTAGGGTCACACATAAAGAACATGTTATTTTGGAGATAAGATCATTTTAGTTTGACTAAATGAATCATTAGTTAATTGAATGGACAAAAATGAATTGGACTCATTTCTTGGCCAAACTTGAGTTGAACTCAAATTGGTTTAATTTGAGTTAGACTCAAGTGAAACCAATTGAAGAAGGTTAGCATGATTAATGGTGATTAATCATGCATACAAATGAGAGTTGTTGCATGCAAATGGATTAATTGCAAGAAATGGGATTTCATGAAGATTCTTGAAAGTTGCATGCAATGGGAGTAACGCATGCAAATGGATTAATTGCATGAAATGAGATTACATGAAGATTCTTGAACGTTGCATGCAAAAGGTTAATGTTGCATGCAATGGGATTAATGCATGAAATGGATTAATTACATGAAATGAGATTTCTTGAAGATTCTCAAACGTTGCATGTAAAAAGTTAATGTTGCATGCAATGGGATTAATGCATGAAATGAGTTTTAACGCTCAATGTTGCATGCGATTTAATGGATGCAAATGAGATATAAACTTTTGGGCCTAACGTGAATGATAAGTTGATTTTCATTTTTGGTGTGTGATCTCATTTTAACTAAGCATCCTTTTCTTCTCTTCTTCTTTCTTCTTGGCCAAATTCTTGTGTGGAAAGCCTTTGTGTGGTTGCTAGCACAACTAAAGATTTCATCTCCTTCTCTAAGATAGTGTTCGTGTGGATACCATAGAGGCGCGGCCATACTGATCGCGCTAAGATTCAGCGAACCGTGGACGAGCGGGATAGACAAAGGGCACACATCAAAAGTATACTCTATAAGTTAGGACCTTTTGATCTATACTTTGTATGAGTTTTCTTTCGCATGAATCACTCGAGATCCTTTTTCCGCTACGCTTTTATTATTTTTCGCATAGGATTCCCAACATCGGCACGATGGAGGGTTTTTTACGTGGATATTAGCGATGAAATATTTTTATTCATTGCTAATATTTATTATTTTAGCGACGAAAATTTAAATTTTCATCGCTGATATTTGTATATCAGTCGACTGGTGGGTTCCACCAATTGACTGTCGATAATGTGGCAGACCACAGAATCGATCTCGACTAGCCAATCGATTGAATTGTTTGCGATGAATATTATATATATTTCTTCGCTAAATATTAGTCGACTGATGGTATCCACTAGTCGACTGCTAAGAATTTGGCCGGCCACAGAATCAAGTTTACTCGACTGGCCAATCGACTGAATAGTTTGCGATGAATATTTATTTATTTCGTCGTTAATTAGTATCAGTCGACTAGTGATATATATATCAGTCAACTGTTATTATTGGCGATGAATTTTTAAATATCGTCGCTAAACTTAAATAAATTAATTGCCAATTGCTCGTTACGTCACTTCCATGATGTCAGTCAAAGTCAATACGAATTTAGAAACAATATATATTCATTTGTTAAAGACTTGGTAATATGGATCTAGGGTCGGCTCTGATAATCAAACTTTAATAATAAACTCTAAGAGATAGTCAGCATGCATTTAACGAACATGCGTCGTTGAAGATACACACTCAATTATCACATGGTCAAAAAATACAATTAAAAAAGTTTAAAAAAAAAAAATCGATGATCCTTCCGATCCCTCCGTGAATTGAGACAAAAGGATAATATAAAATAGTTTTTTTTAAAACAATAATAAATTATTCATCCACATGATATCTCATCTTTATAATTAAATAATTAATTTTTGAGTTTAAAAATTCTAGAAAGATTTTATTAAGAAAGACAATGCTCTTGACGACTACATATCCGTTGAATCTATATTCACATTGATCCATATCCGATCTTAAATTAGAAGATGAGTTGTTTTAGCTTCTAGCCGAGCCAATGGTTAAATTGTAAAGCTCAAAAGAAATAGGAAAATAAATGTTTCTTCATCTATCATTATTGGAGTCGAAGGACTCTTTTATACAAATATTTACAGCAATAAATTTACCTGAGGTATGGAATGATAACAGTAGCATAATATTATCAGTTGCTATAATAATTTTGATCATGAAGCCAAATATGAAAAATCGTTGATTGATCAAAATCAATAGAGACATTTTCCTTTATTGGTATTATTACTGTCATTATTCCCCGACAAATTCAACAATATTATCTGAATGTTAAGTTTGATAGCCAATTCAGTAAAATATTGTCTAAATAATGACTTGGTAAATATGTCAGCAATTTGATTTTCTGTAAAAATATAAGAAACTGAAAGTTGTCGAGTCGCCACACGTTCTCTGACAAAATGAAAATCAATCTCCATATGTTTCGTGAGAGCACGAAAAATTGGATTGACAGCGAGATATGTTGCTCCAATATTGTCACATCAAATTTTTGGAGTAGTGGTTGAAGAGAGATGTTGTCACGCCCCGAGAGTATGCCGTACCGAAAAGTAAACGGACGGCATCTCCCCTGTACGTGGCAATATATCGGGTTAATACAAGGCCTGTAGGCCCAACAACAACACAATATATAAAGATACCAACATACCAATTATACAAAACACAGCGGAAACAATACAAACAGATAACCAAGATACAAAGACCAAACTGTGCACTCCGGAGTGACTTGACACAACAAGAATCATAACAGAAATCGAATCAAAGACCAAATATATACAACACATTCGTATGTCGCAAATACGGAAACAATACAAACTAAAACCCAAAACAACAATATGGAATACATCAATCCACAAGAATACAACAAAGCGTAAATACACCTTCATCCGTCAGGTGTGAGATGGGATCACCGCGAGCTCGAGCGTCAAGGAATCTTCTACATTATTTAGGCGACGAAGCCCGAGGTCGAGGTGGTGAGTATAAACTCAGGGGTAATATATAGAAAGTGCATGAACAACATATAAGGATAGATCTATAAGTATACATGTGAAGATCTGTATACAACATGAGTCCAATAGACATACAATCTATCCAACTCTAATAACAAGTAACTACTGATGAAGTCATACTCGGTGTATATAGTAAACGATCAATCAACATGAAGTAATGTACCAACATACGGCCGATGCAGTAACACCATATGCTAGATCATCTGCAGTTTACAATAACATAACTCATATAACGTACCAAGTCAATCTCATACCTGACCAATACTCCGACATATGAATAGTATATGATCGCCTGTAATAACAACCCGGTCTGTACCACACAATGACATGATGCTAATCAAATGCATATAACAGTCTGAATCAACGCATGTATCATGCTCAACACATAGCAGTATATAAAATGCAGATGGCATGTATCATGATGAACACCCATATGCAGCAATCATAGCTCAATCAAATGCAACATCTCACAGGCATATGTAAAACATATATCAAATACATGCATACATATATATCAGCAATGCATATGCATGGTCATGTACTGCGCCCAACTCGCTACCACGACCCGTGTGGCCTAGGTGGCACGCGACATGACAACTATCCGACTCGGCCGCCACCACTCTCGAGTGGCCGAGTTGGGTAGTATGAAACGATGCTAGCCCGTAGAGTTATATGTTACCCACGGGGTCCACTGCTGCTGTCGCTCGTCCCTACCCATGAGTAGGCGAGCCGCGCACCGGGACAAGCGCATCACACGACCACCGTCTATAGTGGGTGAGTCGCTAACTACCACTCGCGGTGGCCAAATCGCGTCTCCAACTACCACCATCCATAGTGGATGAGAAGCAGCCGCGACAACAATGCTCGCCCTCGACCCTCTGACCACTACCCGAGTGGCGGGAGGCGGGATGGTGACGGCTCGTCTCAACCACAAGGAGACCCGGTCGACATGCATGCAAATGTAATGATGCATAGATCCACACAAGTATCCTCATGACACTCCCTATCTCACGGGAGTCTGGTCAACCAAAAGTCAACTATGCAAGGACTACAATCCACTAGACTCTCTCTGTCGTACAAAGAGTCATACTCATCGACGATCGACCACGCTCGACCTCTGAGTCGATGGCGAGATACTATCGACCCTCCATATAACCATCCACAGATATACGATCCATAATGGATATACAATCATGCTAGGACCTCTAGTCCGTAACCACATACTGACAACCACACACCTTTACCTATGCACGGACAACTAGATCCACCATAGATGCACAACTAACATATGTACGATACAACAATCGACTCCATAATCTAATTCCTCACCTAACCCTAGTGATGTAAACACACAAGAATCACAAATATAACCCTAACCACCTGTACTTACTGAACATCCATCAGCTAATACATAATAGAGTTTATAGTTCATATCCGAGCTAGATAATCAATGAAGTACCAGAGTATATATCTCAAAGGTCAAGGCAGTACAAGCATATGATTAAATAATAGTGGATTTAAGGTAAACAGGTATAAACATATATCCAAATTCATGCACTAGAATTTGATCAAAACTACCGGACCTGTAGATATTACCCACGATCTGACTCGACTAATCCTCACTCCACGACCCGCGGACCGCCGTATCCCAAACCTGTACAATAATAACAATCATGGTTAAGTACACGTCTCCGATAATTATACGAACAAAATAATAATTCTTTCTATATTCGCATCCCCCTCCGAATACGTGTTAACTCCAACTATCCCAATCCGATACACTACATAGATCAATTGAAATATATGGATCTAAACACTACTCACAACCATCCAAGCTGACCTAAATCTCCAAATCACTGCCTCCAATCAATTCACACTTACCTTCTTCACTGCCATGGTAACTTCATCATCTACGGCTCTCTAATCATCTACAAACACCAAACCGATTACAGCTCAACACCATAACAAATCGATCTCCTACACAAATCAACCAAAGGAAAACAGATATTATACCATAAACTCCACCGTTCAATCCCTACACCCAAACAACCCATCGGCGTAGGTCAAACAAAATCCTCACAACATTCACAACAGTTACAGAGGAAACCAAAAGGAATAAACACAACCTACCGGCCAAAACTTCACCGACAGCCCCTCCCCTGTTCACCGAAGTAATCCAACGACGCAAATCCAATCACTACCCAAAACCACAGATCCAAGCTCACATAGAAATCCCACATCTAAATCTAAGCCAATCACTAGCTGCAACCTCTCCCAATTCACATCCAGATCCATTCACGAACGACAATGATCCGCTTCAGAAATTGCATCCAGAAGAAAACTAAGAAGGAGAGGAATCGAAGTGAACTCACTAGAAAACGTAGAAGAAGAAGGCGATCAACTCTGTGGCATACCGAGCTCACGGTGAGGACCGGCTCCTCCTTGACCTCAGCGATGATCGCGCGGCTGTTCAATCGGAGATCTCTGGCGACGAAGCTTGTAGAAGATGACAACAATAAGCTAGCCTCAGAGAAGAGAGGAGCAGCATCGTCGCCGAGACAAAGCGGTGGATGGCGACCACATTCACCCGGTGCTCCGCCCACCTCGAGGAGATGACCGATCGCGCAGTGGTGGCCGACCGTGGGGCTAGCGACGATCAGTGCGGCTCTTGCCGTAGTTCGTTGAGTAGCCGCTTTGCCGACGCTCGAGGTGAAGACAAGAGGCGACGGGCGAAGAGAAGAAGAGAATTGCGGAGAAGGGGAAGACGACGATCGCGGAGAAAGAAATGGTTTCCGCGATCTGATTTGGGCGATTTACAGGCGGTTCGGGTGATTCGGTTAACCCAGCCAAATCCAAACCTAACCTGATTTGGGTTCACAATCAAGCCCAATTAACCCCATTAGCCCATTTAGCTAATCAACCCAATTAGTCTACTAATTAAACCCAATTAATTAAAGGGGTTAATCCAAATAATAATTTTTTTTTTCGTATTTTACATTCTCTCCCACTTATAAAAATTTGGTCTCCAAATTTCTGACTCATGTACGAGTACGAGATGTCACAACAACCATCTCAAGTATCCGGAGCAAAGTCACACCTCAAGTGACCAAGTGAAGTACTGAGCTCGAATATAATATTCCAGCTCTTATATGCTCTCAGCCAACCTATTAAGAGGTCAATAACTGTACCAGAGTGGAGTTCTATACCCGTAACCGATGGGAGACTTTGCCAGAATCGTAAGGTGAATCATGAATCACCATCAGAAATGATACTCAAGGTTACTCCATGGATATAATTCCATCAAGCGATCCAACGAAATCCATCTTACAGCTCGGAAGAAAATGAGCGGACCTAGCTAATCGATCATCGACTACCCAAATCCTATCAAGTCCTTTCCGAATTCTAGATAATCCCCCAACACAGTCCATCGTACTAGGCTACCACTTCCATCACGGTACGTAACCCTACCGATCACAATATTCCACCTTTGCTTGTTGGCACACCCAACATCAACCTACGGAATCATCCATGCCCCACATATCGTTCCACCAACTGGAACGTCTCAATACTCACTATTTTCGGATACACTCCGAATAAATCATTACTCTCGAATGAAGAGTCTCCTGGAACAACTCTTCCTAAAACGAATGCAACTCTGGGAACGATTATCCTTCCCAGAGACAGAGATTTATTCTCACAAGAGAAATTAATCTAATATCCAAAATTCATTCTGTCACACAGAACTGAAAGTAACTGGAAGACTATAATGACTAATCTCTCCAATTTCTCAACTAGCATACACATAATATACGTCTCATTCAACTGCATCGGGATCGCTCCTAATCCCTGAAATGATGCATCTACGTACAATACCCTTCCATCCATATCGGACGGATTAACTAACACTGACACAAAAGTCAGCCACCTTCTAGGCCTTGAAACCTAGCTTCCCCAACTTCCGACTAAGTGATTCCCATCACTTCCTTAGTCCAACAAGTCTGCGGTATAGTAACTCTAGAGCATCCTATCCACATCTACGGTAAATACCAAATCAATCTAGGGAACCCATAATTTCCCTCAAGATTGGGAATATATCCATAATCCTATATCCTCTACAGATATGACGACAATCGATCTCAAATACTTCCAAGAGTACTTGCTTCCTCAAATCCATGAACGACTAAATCGTTAATAAGTCTAACGACATTATCAATAACTCGTAAAATTCATACTAAGTATGAAATGTCGTCTCCTATACACCTCCATCCTTTTTACTCTAAGCTACAGATAGCTCAATCATCACACGGACAATAATAATTGTATGACACTAAGTCACTACAATATCAACCCTCCAGTCGTAGATCAACCCTAGGGTATACACAGGTGTCCTTTAACTGATCTAAACAGATCATCTATCCCTAACGAAGGATACTCATTCTCAACTACTGCGTTCCAATCATCGATAATCAATGCATAACCTCAAAGGTCTTCTCTCTTTTAACTAAGAGTTACAAGTCTTCTCAAGAAGAACACTGAGGCAGATAAATCTCCCATAGTGTTTAGCAACACTGATACCCATAAAATCATCTCCCGGTATGAGGTCTCAATATTGGAACTATTTTCGAAACCACTCCAATCGATTACTCCACTTGCCCATGCAGTGGCAAGCCTGGGAGTTCATCTGAAACTACATCCGAACACCCTCGGATTATACGCACATCCGAGAGATCTAGTATACCCACACTCCAACAATCCAACTATCCGTAAGGATATGTCTATAGTGGAGGTATGTCTAGCAAAGGCTAAGGGTATCCCTTGACTTCTTGATTGTTGATCAATATCTCACACGAGCGGTAGAAAATCACCAACCCACAAGTCGATAGGAACCCTTCAACCCTATCAGAATGTTCTAGACAAAGATACCAGAAACTACGGTATCTCTCGATATATCGCAAATAGGATAACCTAAAGTAATACCGAAGGACCGATCCTTGGTCTTCTATACTTCTTCTCGAATAATCATGTAAACTTGTCCAACATACGCTCGATTACCGAGCTCATGTAGATGCAAAGACTATCATGGAGGAATCAAATCAATCAAATTGAGGTACAATCAAACAACCACAATGGAGATGCTAAACATATCGCAAAGGATACACATCCATTTGTAAATATCAAGAATCACAACATCATAGCACGCTCCATCTCTGTGAAAGGTATAATTGCGTCTGAAGAATACAGCATAGATACGACCATCGTCGTATACTCTCTCTCCTCTGCATAAATCACAACTACGCCTGGGAAGGTAACAGTTGCTGTCGTCTGGGAAGGTAACAATTGTTGTCTGAACGTCTGAGTCTTCTGAGATGTCTTCGGCTGATACTGCTAAGTAACTTACTTCTTCCGGATGAAAGTATCAAAGAGCTCCAACTATATCTGAGGTAGTAAATCGTTGCTGATGTGATAACCCAATCTTCTGTAATGATCTCAGCTTTCGAGGTTGTGGATCGTCCGCTCGAAAGCATCATCCATAGTCTTCAACTGAGTCTTCAAAATACATACTCTCTTCAGAGATCTGCAGCTTATAGTAGAAACAGATACAATGGTCCATCGAATAATCTGACTCTGGTGTCGTCGTGAACCGCACTGCACACACATAATCTCCCTTCGGAGTCTTTCCTCTGAGTTCGCTGATAAACATGAAAAGGTGCTATCGATCTACAATCGGTCTTCTATAATCGAAAAACTCTCCAATAGTAGCTCATGACCCATAACTCCAATCTTGCTCCTTTTTATCAACCATTCGGAGACTTCTAATTCCAATAATTTGACTCGCAAAATCTGCTTATCAAATCTCCAACTCTTTAAAACACTTACTACGGAGTCATTTCTATACACATGACTCGGTCTAAGGACTTCCGGTAGGATCTGATAGGAGATCCAAACATCCTGATCAAGATGTCAACCGATAACCCATGGGTGGTCAAAACCAACCCAATCACATTCTTGGGCTATTAAATAGTCGTAACCTTCGCAAGTCTAACGACTCTGCATGGTACCTTCGTAACCAAACGATCACCCTACTCGATGCCCACGAATTCCCTGACAATGAGTCAAAGAAGATGACGTGGGAAAATACTGTCCCACAACATCACTGAACTGTGACTAAGTGATACGTTATTTCCCGTAGGTTATTTCCTATATCTTACACTAAGTACCGGCTAAATCCGGATAATGGTATGCAGCTAACTTAGCTTCCTTTGTATAACATGAGTTAAGTACTCAAAAGTACCCTCAACGTTATACAACCTAGAATGACCAATTCAGGGATCAAAATCCCTATGAATATCACCAAAATAATCCTCTACTATCTGCATCAGCAATAGTATACTCGCTTATCCATTACCCCATGGGTAATGATCTGACTAACATAATTAGTGAAAATCTTAAGACTGTAATCTTTGATCTCCACAAGAGATATGACTACCTAATCCCTGCTTTCCGACTCGGTATCAGTCGGCTCTCAAAGATAATTACCTTTTCGATAGCAGGTACATATCTAATAACCTCAACATATCGTTCCCGTGGTCAAACTCAAACCACGGTTACGAATACTAACCAATATTCTACAAGTCATCCATGTTATAAGCAACTAAATGCATAACCAATAGAAGGATATGTAATAGCAATTATCATACCTTAAACCTTGTAGCTCGGAGATGTCCGCAACAGCCAGATCCCAGAACTCACGAAACCAAAACCGAGTAAAGCAAAACTCGATGTCCAAACGGAATAAAATCTGAAAGTAGACTTCGCAACCTAGGGCTCTGATACCAATAAAATTGTCACGCCCCGAGAGTATGCCGTACCGAAAAGTAAACGGACGACATCTCCCCTGTACGTGGCAATATATCGGGTTAATACAAGGCCTGTAGGCCCAACAACAACACAATATATAAAGATACCAACATACCAATTATACAAAACACAGCGGAAACAATACAAACAGATAACCAAGATACAAAGACCAAACTGTGCACTCCGGAGTGACTTGACACAACAATAATCATAACAGAAATCGAATCAAAGACCAAATATATACAACACATCTGTATGTCGCAAATACGGAAACAATACAAACTAAAACCCAAAACAACAATATGGAATACATCAATCCACAAGAATACAACAAAGCGTAAATACACCTTCATCCGTTCATGTGAGATGGGATCACCGGCAGAGCTCAACGCCCAAGGAATCTTCTACATTATATGGCGGCTGAAGCCCAGTGGTCGGGGTGGTGAGTATAAACTCAGGGGTAATATATAGAAAGTGCATGAACAACATATAAGGATAGATCTATAAGTATACATGTGAAGATCTACAGGTATACAACATGAGTCCAATAGACATACAGTCCTATCTAACTCTAATAACAAGTAACTACAGTAAAGTCATACTCAGTGTATATACTAAACTGATCAACTGAACATGAAGTAATGTACCAACGTACCTGACGGTCTGTAACACTAGATGCTAGATCATCCTAAACAGATTTACAATAACATAACTCATATAACGTACCAAGTCAATCTCATACCCGACCAATACTCCAACATACGGTAAGATCATCAATTGTAATAACAACTCGTCCGCATACACAATGACATGATGCTAATCAAATGCATATAATGATCAATCAACGCATGTATCATGCTCAACACATAGCAGTATATAAAATGCAGATGACATGTATCATGATGAACACCCATATGCAGCAATCATAGCTCAATCAAATGCAACATCTTACAGGCATATGTAAAACATATATCAAATACATGCATACATATATATCAGCAATGCATATGCATGGTCATGCCTGCGCACCCAACTCGCTACCACGACCCCAGTGTGGCCTAGGTGACACGACATGACAACTATCCCAACTCCAGCCGCCACCACTCTCGAATGACCGAGTTGGGTAGTATGAAACAGTAGCTAGCCCGCCATAGAGTTATATGCTACCCACACGGGGGTCCTTGCTGCTAGCCGCTCCGTCCCTACCCATGAGTAGACGAGCACTGCACCCAGGACAACTGCACATCACACGACTACCGTCTATAGTGGGTGAGTGCGCTAACTACCACTCCGCACAGTGGCCAAATGCGCATCTCCAGCTACCACCATCCATAGTGGCCGAGAACGGCACGCACAACAATGCTCTGCCCTCAACCCTACAACCACTACCCCGAGTGGCCGGGGAGGCAGGATGACTGACGACTCGTCTCAACCACAAGGGAGACCCAGTCAACAGCATGCATGCAAATGTAATGATGCATAGATCCACACAAGTATCCTCGCAACACTCCCTATCTCACGGGGAGTCCTGGTCAACCAAAAGTCAACTATGCAAGGACTACAATCCACTAGACTCTCTCTATCGTACAAAGAGTCATACTCATCTGACAGTCAACCACGCTACGACCTCTAGTCAGTAGCGAGATACTATCGACCCTCCATATAACCATCCACAGATATACGATCCATAATGGATATACAATCATGCTAGGACCTCTAGTCCGTAACCACATACTGACAACCACACACCTTTACCTATGCACGGACAACTAGATCCACCATAGATGCACAACTAACATATGTACGATACAACAATCGACTCCATAATCCAATTCCTCACCTAACCCTAGTGATGTAACACAGTAACCCAATATGAGGTCACAAATATAACCCTAACCACCTGTACTTACTGAACATCCATCAGCTAATACATAATAGAGTTTATAGTTCATATCCGAGCTAGATAATCAATGAAGTACCAGAGTATATATCTCAAAGGTCAAGGAGTACAAGCATATGATTAAATAATAGTGGATTTAAGGTAAACAGGTATAAACATATATCCAAATTCATGCACTAGAATTTGATCAAAACTACCGGACCAGGTAGATATTACCCACCTGATACGAAGCTCGACTAATCCTCACGGCCGCGGACCCGCTTCGTATCCCAAACCTGTACAATAATAACAATCATGGTTAAGTACACGTCTCCGATAATTATACGAACAAAATAATAATTCTTTCTATATTAAGCATCCCCTCCAATACGTGTTAACTCCAACTATCCCAATCCAATACACTATATAGATCAATTGAAATATATGGATCTAAACACTACTCACAACCATCCAAGCTGACCTAAATCTCCAAATCACTGCCTCCAATCAATTCACACTTACCTTCTTCACTGCCATGGTAACTTCATCATTACGACTCTCTAATCATCTACAAACACCAAACCGATTACAGCTCAACACCATAACAAATCGATCTCCTACACAAATCAACCAAAGGAAAACAGATATTATACCATAAACTCCACCGTTCAATCCCTACACCCAAACAACCCATCGGCGTAGGTCAAACAAAATCCTCACAGCATTCACAACAGTTACAGAGGAAACCAAAAGGAATAAACACAACCTACCGGCCAAAACTTCACCGGCAGCTCCTCCCCTGTTCACCGAAGTAATCCAACGACGCCAATCCAATCACTACCCAAAACCACAGATCCAAGCTCACATAGAAATCCCACATCTAAATCTAAGCCAATCACTAGCTGCAACCTCTCCCAATTCACATCCAGATCCATTCACGAACGACAATGATCCACTTCAGAAATTGCATCCAAAAGAAAACTAAGAAGGAGAGGAATCGAAGTGAACTCACTAGAAAACGTAGAAGAAGAAGGCGATCAGCTCTGTGGCAAACCGAGCTCACGGTGAGGACCGGCTCCTCCTTGACCTCAGCGATGATCGCGCGGCTGTTCAATCGGAGATCTCTGGCGACGAAGCTTGTAGAAGATGACAACAGTAAGCTAGCCTCAGAGAAGAGAGGAGCAGCATCGTCGCCGAGACAGGCGGTGGCGGTGACCCTGTTCACCGCCGGTGCTCCGCCCACCTCGAGGAGATGACCCGATGCGGCAAGTGGCTGACCGAGCTGGTGGGGCTAGTGACGATCAGGTGAGGTTGTTGCCGTGTAGTTGGGTGCCCTTTGCCGACGCCGAGGTGAAGAGAAGAGGCGACGGGCGAAGAGAATCGCGGAGAAGGGGAAGACGGCGATCGCGGAGAAAGAAATGGTTTCCGCGATCTGATTTGGGCGATTTACAGGCGGTTCGGGTGATTCGGTTAACCCAGCCAAATCCAAACCTAACCTGATTTGGGTTCAGCTCAGCCAGTTCGGCCCAATCAGCCCAAGCCCAATCAGCCCAAGCCCAATTTCAGCCCAACAAGATAATTAACCCCATTAGCCCATTTAGCTAATCAACCCAATTAGTCTACTAATTAAACCCAATTAATTAAAGGGGTTAATCCAAATAATAATTTTTTTTTTTGTATTTTACAGATATAATTCTGAAAGAAGAGATAATATCCAAATAATTTTAGATGTCACATTACCGACAACTTTGTATTCAGCTTTAGTGCTTGACCGAGTACCGTAGGTTGTTTCTTTGAAAGCCAAGAAATAAGATTTTGTCCAAGAAATATGGCATACCAACTAGTAGAACACCTATCTTCAGGAGATCCTACTCAATCTGCATAAGAATAGGAGTGACAGTTCTATAAGAATATCAAACTCAGGCGGAACAAGATGAGTTGCTCCAGAATCTAGATGCCATCCGGGAGTTCTATGTGTTTCTGAAACTGGATTAGGTGAAACAAAGAGGGAGAATGTTCCAGATTGAGATGACTGACATGGTGAATGCTAAGAGGTGGAACGAGCTTGATTTGATGATGCAAGTCCACCTGGAAAATTTGAATCAAATCTTTTATAGCAAGTTTGAGGAAAATGTCCATAGTTAAGACAATTTTTGCATCGTCCTCGTCCTCGACCACAACTTTGGCCATGGATCCGACCGCAACCTCTGTGTCCTCCACTCTAATATCAATGAGCGTATTGCAGAAGAATTGGATTGCTATGATCAAATTTTGGAGCTTTGTTGGTTACATGCACTGAGAAAGATTTTGGCATACGCTAAGACTGTATTTGTAAAAGCCTCTCATAAGAAGACAACATACTGAGAATCGTTTCCAATGACACTTAATCCAAGCGAGTTGTGACACTGGGAATGAAACTATCACATTCAGAGCCTAAACCTACAAGAACATGAATTAATAAATCTTGTTAGGGAATCAGATGACCAATTGTAACTAAAGCGCTAGCAAAAGTCTTGACTGTTTGCATATAATCATTGATAGAGGCATCTCCTTGTTGTACAGATTAAAGTTGTAGACAGAGCTAAAAAACTAATGCTTGAGATTGAGATGTGAACTTTTTATTAAGAGCTTCCCAAACTGGACAAGAAGTGTCAAGGCCCACGAGGATATGAAGTATGTGTTCAGTAATTGAGGAGATTAACCAATGCAAGACTAATTGATCCTTCTTGAGCCAAATAGTATAAGTTGGATCATCTTTTCTAAGGTGGAGTTAAAGTACCATCAATATGACCAAGTAAATTATGGACAGAAAGTAAGGAAACAAGCTGCATTTTCCATATTGGAAAATTGTCATTGTTGAGCTTAATGGGTGAAGAAGGAATCGTAGTCATAGGTATGGAAAGATTTTGTGACGGTGGAGATGTTTCTATAAAATTAGAAGAGGAAATTTCAGATATTCTTGTTGCTCCTTCTACAATCAAAGATTGTAGATTTATTCAAGATTTAATTTGAATGGACTACCAAGTCTACACTCAAAAAATCACAAAGGTGTTAAAGATGTAAAATATCCCTTCGACTCCACCCCTTGTTTGATAGTTTTGCAAGCAAACAAATGCTTTGCATGCATAAACCGATGTACAATCAACAGAGCTTAAAAATAATTGTTGATAGATTAAACACCACGGAGGAGCGCAACTTGCTACAATAATAGAAAGAAAAAAACCATGAAGGAGGGAAAGAGAAAGAAATTGACGGACAACGAAAAAAAAGAAGCAATGACTCTAATACCATGTAAAAGCTCAAAAAGAAATAGGAAAATAAACATTTCTTCATCTATCATTATTGGAGTCAAAGGACTCTTTTAAACAAATGTTTACATCAATAAAAGGAAAGATTACATAAGGTATGGAATGGTAACAACAACAAAATATAATCAGTTGCTATAATAATTTTGATCATGAAGCCAAATATGGAAAATCATTGATTGATTAAAATCAATGGAGGCATTTTCCTTTATTGGTATAATTACTATCATTACAAATCCCTTTTAGAGAATCGGTGGCATGACAAGTTACGTCAATTGATTATGTGGAGTCGGTGACATGATAGGGTCGACTACTACTCTCCCAAGTAATCATAAGGACTTGGATGAAGATCTAAGGCGTTGGGCCACTAGAAAGAGATTAAAAGGGGTCCGCATACCTTATTAAATCCTCCGAAGTTTAAGTCAGATTCATAGAGAAGATATAAAATAGTATAAAAAAAACAATCTTTTATATGTTTGCTCATACCTTTTCATATAGCAATGACTTAGCTCCCCTAATGATTTGTTGTAAAAGCCAAGTCCTTTGGACTAGTAGTCGCATCCTGTGCATTGTCGGCTATGATTCGTTGTAACTATCGCATACTTTGGACAAGTAGTTGCATCCTTCAGACTAGAACAACTGTCAAGTACTAAACGACAACGACTGCCTGTGTTCCTTGAACTGCAATAACTGCAACGGTTGCATCATGCGAATTGTTATAACTACTGAGTATATTAAGGCAGTGGTTGCGTCCCTTGGATTGTTATGACTATCGAGTCTTAAAAATGACGTGGATGGAACTCGATTGAGAGTCGCCTCTCTATAAACTGATTTCAATAATAAGTTCATTACCTTGAATTGAGACCTTAATCCGACTCTATTCACCTCACCTTAGTCCCCATACCAAATGAGACAGTTTGGACGTCTACTTTCTTTGATTACACCTCTTGATTCTTGAACCCTCCGACCATCCACATCTATCTATGAGGTTATTCTACTTTCTTTTATGTCAATTGGCAAGTGGATTATGATTCCCTTTCTTCTCTTTTATCACATTCCCAATTTCTCCTATTATTTTTTAATATTTCTTCTTCCATAAAAGGTTGAAATTGTAGTGTTTTATTTTTCATCCTGTCCTTCTCTTCAATTCCTGGAATTGTATTTGACTTTAATTAAATTCTAAAAAATTCATTATTTCTTTATTTGGCTTCCTTCTCCATTCACCTAGTCATTTCTCTAGAAAAACTAAGCTACTGCCTCAACTAGAACTAGGTCCTTTTAAAGAGAATATCGTATATCTAGAAATTGATGAGATTCTGAAAGGTCTTCATTTTGACATCAATCTTCTTCCTGAGGAGGATCTTCTTTCTTACTTCTAGTTAAATCTGATAGCATCGGAACTACCCCATAGTCTACGTTGTTAGTGCAATCGATCTCTAGTTAAGGTTGACCCAGTTCGAGTTCAGTTTTGATATTTAAATAATACCAAAGGATTTATATTACTTTTCCTCTGCTACTCTACAACCATCCGAGGATTTTGATGCTCCCTTGGAATACTTTTGTAAGATATCGGGAAAAAAAATCCCTTGCTAAGTAAGAATTATCTTGTGGAATTTTTCAGTAGTTTTTAGAAATTTTTCTAGCATTGAATGGAGTTCATATGATCGATTAGGAGGAAGATTAAAGCTTAAATAGGTGATTGGGTTAGATTTGAGCTAGCTCAATCAATTGACCAGTTTAAAAAAAAAATGCTCGAACCCGACCCGTATAACCCGTTTCCTCTTCCATTCATTTTCTCCTCGTGCCCTTTTTCTTCCCAATCGGTGTGATTCTCCTTTCTCTCGATTCCTTCTCTGTGCGTCGCCAATCGATCCGTCTTCTATCTCCGCCCGTGCTCGCTGCCGCCGCCCTAGGGCTGCCTCCACAAGTCGCTCGCTGCACGACCGTTGAACTGCTCCATCGCCGTTGATCGAGCCTTCTGCCGCCAGAGATCTTCACCGGCAGCCAGATCCAATCGCCGCCTCCTTACCGTGCTCCGCTGATCCAGATGGCGGTGAGCACGGTCGACCTCCAGATGATGCAAGCCGACTTTCCTTCCCCGAACTCCCACGCGTTGCCGCCGGAGTTCACCATCGCCGTCCCTTTTTCTCGCAGAATCTCCTTGCGCGAGCCCACCGCGGTGGCAACGTTGTCGTGCTCAAAGAGGAGCCCCTGGATCGGCGCCGCCTCATTTTCTCCGTGCCCATCACCGCCGCTCTCTTCTTGTCGTGGGATCTCCTGGTGCGATGGTGCGATCCCAGCTTAGCGATGTCATTCCAGAGCTCGATCGCTGTGGTTGCTGACCTTCTTCCTCAGCCGCCACTCGTCTTGATGCCTAGCTCTACCGATCACCAGCCGCACCAAGCCGATCTTCTTCTGAGGAGGGTTTCGAGCTAGGTGATCGAAGTTTAGATGGTTCTGTTCTTACTCAATTCCTGGTAATGCCTATGGTAATTGATCGGTTCTTTTCAATTTCTATTTAGCTTCATTGTTGACCTACGATGAGTATGCTGATCTAGAACTTTGGTGTTTCATGAGTCAAGCTGGGGCAGATTCTACAAGTGAATTGATTCTCGTATCATCATATCTTATGGTGGACTAAGCCAAATCTACGAATCGGATAAGGGCTGGTAAGCTAATCTAGCTTTCTCTTCTTTATTGTTGTTAATTTTGGTTGGTTGTGATTTGGCTATGGATGGTAAAGTAGGTTTGAGAGAAATTTAAATGCTGTGTGATTTCAAGTTTAGGATTATTAGAATTGAAATCTGCTTCCAATTTAACTGAGTTGTTGCAGCTCAACTAGTTGATTTGGATGGAGCTATTTAGCAATTGAAGCTAACCTAGGTGAGGCAGGAGCTAAGTTGTTATAGATGTATACTATTGGTTATTTCGTTATCCGATCTGGTGTTGGTTGATGATGAAATATAGGGATGGATGTGGAGGATTGATTAATTAATTAGGTAACTAGATCAATAAAGTTGATTGGGATACAAAAGCTGATGTAGGAGTCGATTTAATCCTTCATTATATGTTTGCACTTAATCATAATATTTGATATGTGCAAGACATGGATACGAGACAGGATCATGACCGTGAAGATATTATTCTGAGCTTCTTAGAAGGTGGGTAATTCCTACCCTGGTCAGGTAGTTTTAATGCATGATCATCTTATATGATCATGTTACCTTGACCCTGCTCTTATTATCTTATGCTTGAACTTATCGTTGGATGTTTTTATGCTCAATTGTTTATATCACATATTCCCTATCATAATTTAGGAGTTATAGATGTGATGTAAATTGACCTAGATGTTTAGTAGGGTGTAAATGTTAGTACGGGTGATGACCCAATTTATAAATTGGCAAAAAGGTCATCCGTGGGTAGGTAATGCCCTAAATGTAGGATTTATTTTCAATACCCATATGTTGCATATTTGTTACCAACCATGTGTTGTGTAATGGTCAAGTGAAGGGTGATTAGTGTGTCGCTACAGACCGGTGGTCCCAGCTTGATATGATTAGTCGAGTACGACTCTTTATAGGATAGAGAGTGTGTCGATCAGTTGAGTACGACTCTCTATTGGATAGAGAGTTATGATCAATCGAGCGACTCTCACTGAGATAGAGAGTGCATCGATCAGTTGAGTATGACTCTCTATTGGATAGAGAGTTATGATCAGTCGAGTACGACTCTACAGGATAGAGAGTGTGTCGATCAGTTGAGTACGACTCTCTATTGGATAGAGAGTTATAATCAGTTGAGTACGACTCTCTACATGATAGAGAGTCCATTGATCAGTTGAGTACGACTCTCTGTAGGATAGAGAGTGCATAGATCTGATTAGTATGACTTTCTGTAGAATAGAGAGTCTATGGTGGATGTCTGTATGTGAGACATTGCATTCATGTCATTTGCATGCACGCTGGCGACGAGGTCTCCCTTGTGGTTGAGAGTGTCGCCAGTCATCCTGCCTCCACGGTTACTCATAGGAGGAGTAATCGGTGTGAGGGCAGAGCATTGTGGTGTCGCACTCTACCACTATAGACGGTGGTAGTTGGATTTGCGTGTCGTAGTCCTGCTTGTGTGGCACTCGACCACTCATGGGTAGTGCCTGTCGGAGTGGCCAACAGCAGGGACCCCCATCTTGTAGCTTGCTCTTTACGCTTATATGCTACTCGATCATACTGCCCACTCGGTCACTCGAGAGTAGTGGTTGGTGTTGAGTAGGGACAGTTGTCATGCTCGAGTCACCGAGGCCACACAGGGGTTGTAGGAGCTTTAGGGTGAGCTGACATGACCATGCATGCTGCATTGTCGTATCTGATGGCGCTTTGCATATTACCATATATATATATATATATATATATATATATATATGCTTATTGTGATGTTGCATTTGATTGTATTATGCTTGCTGCATTTGATTGTACATCATATTTATGCATGCTTCTTACATATGTTATACGGTTGTGTCGGATACTGGTATGTGTTGGACAGACCATTAGATACCTTGACCTGTAGCTTGAGTATATTGTGAGTTGATCTTACTCTTCCTATTATATATATGTTGGATATATATTCAGGTTGGATCAGAGTAGCATAGCAGACTTCAGGTATGTCTGCATTTTACGTTGTTCATTTGGTTAGACGGTATATGCTTGTATTTATATACTATACTGATATACTTGTTGTACCTCTAGATTATGTTGTTGAAATACATGTGATATTACATATATACATATTTTTCTATTACCTGCTGAGTTTTACTCACCACCACCAGGGACCCTAGGTTTTTGTGTCGCCCAGGTAACAGGTAGAAGTTTTCGTGACGGCTTGGAGCACTGCTGGCTGACATCTCATCTCACCTCCGAGGCTCCCATGTTTGTTTTGGGCTTTTCGTACATTGTGTTATGTATTTGGAGTTTTTCCTGATGACTGTGTTGTGGACTTGTGGATTCTGATTTTGTCGCTATTCTGTTATGTTGTAATGTGTTTAGTCATACCGGTATGCACTGTGTAGTTGTGATGTTGTTGTTGTGTTTTATGTTTCCGCTGTGCAGTTGTTGTAGTAAGTTTGTTATGTGGTTGTGGTTGTTTTCATACATATTTATATGTTGTTGTTATTGTGAGCCTACGAGCCTTGTATTAACCCGAAATGTTGCCACGTACAGGGGAGATGTCGTCCGTTTGATTTTCGGCTCGGCATGCTCTCGGGGCGTGACAACTTTAGTAGTGCACTAGAATGGCTTGAAAATATTCCACTTGGAGCACATGGTTTTCATATCCCTATTCCACTTACAGAGTATTCAGAGCACTCTCAAACCCATTAATCAAATGGACTATCTAAAAACTATCTCCAAAGTTATCACTGAACAATTCTAAGCAACAAATTATAATATTAATCGAATCTTAACAATCACTTCAATTCTGCAAATGTGATGTCAAAGGAAAAGAGAGTAAGCACAAAGTGAAATAAGGAAAGACATACATAAATATATAATTTAAGAGGTCAATAACAAAAGAGATAATTTTAGTTTTCACACACCATTGATAAATACTCCTTTATCTCTAATTTAATTCTTATTAACTCTTTAATTAAATTCATCGGTTCCCCTCAATTTTTCATTTTCAATATTAGACACATCATACTCTTACTTAAATATATAGTCCAACATAGCGAGTAAATGGGTGAATGACTTGCCACCTACCCTTTTAGGATGTGTATATATATCAAAGTGAATGATCCACAATCCACTTGATATGAAATACATTATATATAAATATAAAATAAAGGTGAGAGACCTACAATCCATTCAATAGAGATGTATTGTATGTACACAGGATGAACAACCTACAATCCATCTAATATGAAGTACATCAAATGTATGCACATATACATACATGTATATATGGGGTGAACAACTCACAATTCATCCGAAATGTTCCACATAAAAATAGAATATACGACCTACAATCTACTCTATGATGGGTCTCACATGAAAATAGAGTGAAAGACATGAAATCCATTTCTAGAGATAAAGTTTTGAAAAAAAAAACACGTAACAAAAACTCTATATTTATAGAAAATTACTTTATTACTAATTTGATATAAATAACCTCATAATTTTTATAAATCATAGAACCAAAATTCTATGACACAAGAATTAAGCTCATCTCTTCGTTTATCTAGCTCAGAAACTATGTAAAATTTATTTATTTAGACTAGAGTTGAGATAAAGACCTCTCGTATTTTTTTTCTAGTTATAGGAATTTTATCGATGTAATTATTATGATATTGGTCCAATTTTTTTCTCATAATAATTCAATTCAACTCTAGTAAATTTCATTAACCAATTTTTTTTGGAAGAGTAACAATCAATAAGATATGAAAAGGACAAGCAAATATAAATGACAAGATCAAGCTAGCAAGTAGAGATATATAAAAGTGTGGAATTTATACATTTTTTTCTTATGACATAAAGAAATTTTCAATAAATCCATCTCTACTATTCCCCTAAAAGGGATCTAATTTAATGCTCAATGTAATTATTATTTATTTATTATCATCGAGCTCTAAGATGATTTTTACAATAATCAAGCATAGATGTAAAAATATATAATGTTTTTTTTTCTTCTTAACGACTAGAAATAAACTTTAAAGAATTAATCTATACCCAATTTTTTCTAACAAGGATCTAATTTATTTCTCTTTGTCAATTTAAATTTGTTATTCATTTTCAAACATCATATATAAAAATAATCAAACACATATATTATAACCAAAAAATATTTCTATCGAACAATCTATTTTTTTTTCTTTTAGAGTGTACATTTGATCATGCACAAAGTAGTTAAAAGAGAAACAAATCGGAAAACTCCACCTAAATCCAAGGCCTTTGTTGTGAAGTCTCAATAGTGCGACGATAGTAACTTTGACGACAAGCAATAGTGGTGACGACATACCACAAGGTTAGCGATAGTAATGGAGATGGTAACACTAGGAGAAACGATGACAGAAAGAAGGATTCAGAGTTTTTTTTTTGTTCAAAGGGAATTAGGTTGGGAGAATAAATATAAGAAGAGATGATGCGTGGAAAGAGATAGGATTATATCTTTATTTTTTTTGGCACTTCAGCAAAAAAAAAAACCATAATATTTTAGAATATATTATTAGGCCATCTTGAATTTTCAGTAATATAACAACCTACCCCCTAAAAATAAATTTGGTCCTCCAAATTTAGGTGTTTATGTGATAGGAAGAGGTATGAAAATCGTTTTTGCTTGTCTTATTCACTTTCCCAAGTAGCCTCCCAATCAAAGAGATATTGTCATGTCACTTTTACTAAACGTACTTTTTTTCTTGTGAAGTTGGTGTTCTTTGTACTCCAAGATATGACTTGGATACTCTTCTTAAATAGCATCAAGATACAAAGGTGTCATTAAACTCTCGAGCATATGAGATGGATATGGAGTATATTTTTGCCACATCGACACATGAAATACAATATGTACTTTTGCTAGTGATGGTGATAGAGAGTAAGCCTATAAGTCACTAGGTCCAACCATTCAGGAATCTAACAGTGACCAAAAAATCTAGGTGTTAACTTTCCTTTAACAACAAATCTTTTCAAGCCCTTAGTAAATGATACACGAAGGAATATGTGCGCTCCCTAGAGAACTCTAATTCTCTACATCTCTTGTCTGCATAGCTTTCCTTTGAACAATGTGTTGTCAATCTCTTTATTTAATCATCTTCACCATCTTTACATCTCTCTAAATTCACTGTGGACCAAATAGTAAATTTTGCCTACTTCATTCCAGAACACAGGTGATTTTCATGCTCTTGAGTATAGTGCTTGAAAAGGAGACATTTGAATAGCTGAATGAAAAATATTGTTATAAGCGAATTTCTACAAAACGCACATGGTCCTCCCAACTATTCGCAAAACGCAAGCTAGCTCGCAAAAGATTCTTTAAGATATGAATAAGGATCGATTGACCATCCATTTAAAGGTGAAAGAATAGCTATAACATAACTTAGTACCCACCTGTAGTCTACGTAAAGTTTTCTAAAATTTAAATGTGAAATAAGGGTCCCAATCAAATATGATGCTTAATGGAATTAAATGATTTAGTATTCTATGAAACAAGCAAAATTAAATTGTTTATAATTTGTAACTATGCAAACACTTAGACATCCTTTAATATTCTTTTAAGGGCAATTTAGGAAATATATTTTTGAAAATAAATGTTTTTTAATAAATATGAAAATTAAGTGTGCGTGTTGAATATTTTGGTACATTTCAGTCGAAACTCAAACTGACACGGCGAGCTCTCATTCGTTCTTGAGAAGCAAGTAATTTCAATTTCGCTATATTTCCCAAATAATCATGATCTTGATTTGTAATATAAAATAATAATTAAATTCAAAAATTAATTATATAATTACAAGGATGAGATATCATGTGAATGAATAATTTATTATTTTATAGTCTCAATTCTCGAAAGGATCGAAAGAATCATCGATCAAGTTAGAAAAAAAAACCTTTTTTAATTGTGCTTTTGATCATGTGAGAGTGCGTAGTCAACCATGTTCATCACATGCATCCTCGTCCTCTCTCATAGTTTTTTATCCTTTTAATTAATTAACCGATTGATTAATTAATTAAATTATTAAGTGAAGTTGTTGCCATGTATAAATAATACAAAGCAAAGTCAATTGATTGCAGCATCCTTGGCATCTACAAAAGGACTGTCCCATAAAACAAATTATATCGATGACGTCATGGAAGTGACGTAAATGTTGGATGGTGTTCGCAATATTAATTTAATTGTCCTTTTTGTTAGCTGTGAACTGGATTATATTAATTATATTGACTCTATCTAATGATCATGCATGGCAACGATACACCTCTTCAGCAGTCTATAAAAGAAGGAAATGGATGTCACTCCTGAATGCATGCAATAGTCTATGTCTCTCTCCGATCCTCTCCTTCAGCCTTTTCAATCCTAGCTCCAACGCTACGTATATATGGCTGCCTGCGGCTTCAGCATCGGTGAGTATATCTATATAAGTAGTATTCTCCTATGCCTTTATCCTCTAAATTATTTACATCCTTCCGCGCCAATCCAATAACCTATGCATCTCAGCGGTTTTTTTTTTTTTTTTCCTTTCAAGAAAAGGAATCGAAAGTTCAAGTACAATATGGATCTAGGGCCGGCTCTGATAATCAAACTTTAATAATAAACTCTAATGGATTGTAGAAAATTAATTTTACTCTTTCAACTCCCAACATTAATTAATTCTTGTACAATTTCTATAATGACCACAATTTACATTCTGCATGATATTTAGCTTTAGTTGATAGCATCAAGATTGGGCCATGGGGAGACGACGGAAGCCCAAACTATGACGTCCAGTGTGCGGAGATCATAGAGGTCAAAGTCTCTGAACGCGAAACGTCAATGGTTTGGTGATCACTTATTATGACGCCAAAGGAAATATCCTAACATACAAAACAGGCAGCATGGTTGGTAAATCAAAGAAGGTACGCCAAACGCACGAATGGTCGACATTCTATAGCTAGCTACATAACATATGCATATGGATTTTCATTACAAGTTATATACATATACATGTATAAATCTTAATTAGTCTTAATTATTATATATGTACATAACAATTTTGAGATGTTACATGCATGCAGATCGAACTAGCCCGTGGTGAATATATCGACGGCGTGAGTGGGTCCTACATAAATTATGACGACCAAATTTGCATCTCTAACCTCATATTTAAGACAAACAAGTAGAAATGCGTATGGGCCTTTTGGGTGTGGATGTGACAAGATTGCTCTGAGAGTCCAAAAGAATTCAGTTGATCTCATGAGAAATTGTTGGGTTTTTGGCAAATCATCCCATATATTAATTCCATCAGTTCTATTTGGCAGTAAAACGATGCAAGTTGATTATTAAGTAATTGGCCATCTATCTATTCAGTATTTCGATCATCCATCTTGTCATCTTCGCTTTGCTCCATCGGGGGAGTATTTTAAATAAATTTGGTAGTTGTGTTGTAAATAAAATTGGATGATCGGTCAAGTTTGATGTATCGTGGGAATGTTTTAAATAAATTTGGAATCGAGTCTCGATGTATCGTGGCAATGTTTTAAATAAATTTGGTAGTTGTGTTTTAAATAACTTTGATATATCGTGAAGTGTTTTAAATAAATTTGATAGTTGTATTTTAAATAAATTTGGATGATTAATCGACTTTGATGTGAGTTTGGTATTTTCAAATTTGATATTAATGGTTGTTGATCATTGAAATGCGCTTCTTAGGTTCTACAACCGCACACCATGCCTTAATTTTCTAGTCATAAGTGTATGACACTCTAGCTCTAGGTCTACCTCAAATGCATAGCAAACCGACTCCATTTTCGATCTACTTGGGATATATGAAGTCACTAATAAGTGACATAGGGACCTCCAATTCCAAAACTTTCTCTAGCATCCAGAGCTTGACTTTGTCTTTCATGGAGAACCTCAATTGCATTGCAAACCCACCATTCCATTTTCCCTACTCGGAACATATATATGTTAGTGATTTTCCATTGCTCAAAAAATTACCATTTGAGATTGAAATATCCAAGAGCAGATTAAAAAAGATTGAAGGTGATCAAATTTGGTGGGACAACGTGGAGTGGAAAGATCAGAGCATTAAAAATTTCCTCACTCCTCCCTTTATTCCTAAAGACCGGTACGTGCGCGATATATATTTTCATGCAAAATCATTTATTATTTAGTAGGTCGATATGAAACAGTTGAACATTTTATAGAATAGGCAAAATTATGTATGATAGGGTATGACAACGTGGTCGTGTCATGTCAACAACAAATCAAGTCAAACAATTGGTCAAGTTAACAGTCATACCAAGTCAGAAGTCAAAATAGCCTCAGCTCGTTTTCAGTCATCTCTTCCGACATCTATTTTGCTCAGTTGTTTAGATTGGCTTAATCTCCTGACCTCAAAGTTCTCGAGCTTAGGTAGGCGATTAGAACTCCAGGATTTCTGTAAGGACATGTTCTCACATGGTCCCCTCCATGGCGCCATATATTCGTTATATCCGGGACCTGTTCTCACATGGTCCCCTCCGTGACTCTACATCTCCGTGATATTCAGGACACATTCCCACGTGGTCCCCTCTATGCACTCCCGCTTCATGTATGAATACATAGATGGTAGGAAGAAAAGGGTTGCTCTCTAACTAAAAGACTACTTTGTTTTCTATTCTTTTCTCCTCTTTTTCTCCACTGTCTGCCTTGAGCGTCGGGGTGTTGAGATGAATCTCAACCCCCTTTTAACTCATTTCAAGTTCTTGGCAAATAGGCACTCTCAAGTACTTGCTTAGGGGTTGACCTCGAACTACTACTGACAACAATTCCGAACCTCCTAGAGCTGATCTGTCAGCCAAGTTCCTAGAGCCGACCTTCAAGCATGTACAATGACCTCGTGCATTCCAGAACCAAGCCGACTTCCTTGAAGCCTAGCAGATACAGGGTCCAAATTGGCCTCCTCGGGTTCTAAAAGATAAAGTAGGCTATTCCATTCCATGATCTCAGATCGGATCATTTTTGGCACCGACCGTCTGTGGGAATCCGAGCTGAGACGTATAGATGGAAAGACATTCAAAGAATCATGACCCCGCAGGCAGAAAAACACGACCCTCACTACCCATCACATAGGTAATGACAAAGGAGGATCTGAATCAGGCCGTGGTGGCTACTTTAGAAGATATTTGAGGAGGCATATACCACCGAGTGACATAAGTGTATGACACTCTAGCTCCAAGTCTACCCCAAATGTATAGAAAACTGACTACTCCATTTTCGATCTACTTGGGATATATGAAGTCACTAATAAGTGACATAGGGACCTCCAATTCCATCACTTTCTCTAGCATCCAGAGCATGACTTTGTCTTTCATGGAGAACTTCAATTGCATTGCAAACCCACCATTCCATTTTCCCTACTTGGAACATATATATGTTATTGATTTTCCATTGCTCAAAAAATTACCATTTGAGACTGAAATATCCAAGAGCAAATTAAAAAAGATTGAAGGTGATCAAATTTGGTGGGACAACTTAGAGTGGAAAGATCAGAGCATTAAGAATTTCCTCACTCCTCATTTTATTCCTATAGACCGGTACGCTATATATATTTTCATGCAAAATCATTTATTATTTAGTAGGTTGATATGAAACAGTTGAACATTTTATAGAGTAGGCAAAATTATGTATGATAGGGTATGACCACGTGGTCGAGTCAAGTCAACAAGAAATCAAGTTCCTAGCATCATGAGCCCTATAGAGCTTTATTGTGACAACAACGGGGCTATAACATATGCTAAGGAACCTCGTTCTCACCAGCGTTCCAAACATATACTACGACGGTATCACCTCATTCGAGAGACCATCGATAGAGGAGATGTGTGGATATGCAGAGTAGATAATGATACTAACATTGCAGATCCCTTGGCCAAGACTTTGACACAGAGGAAGCATGATGGTAATACTTGGTCACTGGATCTTAGAGATTACAGTGATTGTCACTAGTGCTAGCTAGTGGGAGATTGTTAGTGTCAGTCCTTAGTGTCAATCATGGAATGATTCATTAAGGATCATATGTATCATACTTCATTAATAAAAAGCAAATTTTGATTATTATATTTACTTCATGCCATCTGAATAAATATAATAATATCCTAGAAAGTATAGATTCTTATCTACAACATATCAATTGGTAGAATTGATTGTGAGAAGCTATGGAGAACACTATTCTTAAATATTCCTAATCAAGTATTAATATACAAGGGCAATATTAATGCAATGAGACTAGCCTGTAGATCAATTGATGATTTGATCTCACAGATCATGGATATGTGAAATCACGTTGACACATGAGTCACTATAACAAATATGACTTTCCGCTGCATGTTATCAACAGCACACAATTTTAGCACGCTGTTAATAATAGTTTTTCAACGCGCCCAATTTTGTACGCTGACGATAATATTATATTTTTAGAAACAACAGCATGCAAAAATAATACGCTGTCAATACTCATTTTAACAGTGTGCAGTGCACGCTATTAATATTAAATAATAACAGCGTGCATTTTGCGCGCCGTTAAAAATTTTATTATAAAAAATTAAATTTTTCGCAGCGCGCGAATTAAGTGCACTGCGGATAATATTAGATTTATTAATATGAGACTTTTAACAACATGCATTTTGCACACTGTTAAATGTCTCACTATAAAAAATTTAATTTTTCGCAGCGTGCCAACTCAAGTCTTAATGGATACAATGTTTTGTTAATATGAAATAATAGCGGTGTACAATTTGCGACCGTTAAAAGTATCATTATAAAAACTTAAATTTTTACAGTGTCAATCAAGCGTCTTTATGGATAATACTAAGCTTGTTAATATGAAATAATAATAGCGTATAATTTACGCCATTAAAAGTTTCATTATAAAAAATAAACTTTTTGCGTGCAATCAAGTGCTATGGATAATATTAGCATTGTTTATATTATCCGCAACGTGTATTTTGCATGTCGTTAAAAGTATCATTATAAAAAATTAAATTTTTTTATAGTGCGCCAATCTAGTACGCTGTGGCTAATATTATATTTGTATAATTACAAAAATAAAATTTTTAAAATTTAGCAATACATTTTCTATTAGTATTAAATAATTTATTACTTTTTAATCTGAAAATAAAATTTTTTTAAAAATTTTTAACTACGCATTTGCCCTTATTATTATTATTATTATTTACATTACTAATTAATAATCATGACTACAACAAAAAAGACAATACACAATACTTAAAAGACATCGTTTTTTATAAAAAAAACGTTGTTGTTTGTAGTTTAACAACGCTTTTAGTGTAAAGTGTTGTCTTTTTTTTTAATTAGCATAGACAACGGTTTTTAAAAAGCGTTGTCTTTGACATATTTTTATTAGTAAAAGACAATGCTTTATAAGAAGCGTTGTCTATGAGGATTTTTTAGTTTATGCCATTTAGAAATTTTGAGGTATGATTTAATTTTTTAGTGGGTCAATTTTTTTTAAATATAAAAAAATATTTTTTAAATAAATTAGGAAAATATAATTTTATTTCATTAAAAAAATAAATGACATAAAAAATAAATTTTATTTTATTAATATTATTTTTTTTTCCATTTTTCCCTATCGTTGATTTTTTCCCATGGTTTTTCATTTAAAAATTAGTATATGTAATTAATGAATACACATTAACGACGATATTTTATCCCGTCGTTGATACTCTGTCATCAACGACGGTTTTTTTTTATTTCGATCGTTAATGTCATATCTTTAATGATGATATTTTCTTCCGTCGTTATTACAAGGATTAAGAAAAAAAAATCTCATAAAAAATTAAATACAAAATTATGAGTTAAAAGTTTAATCAGTCGGCTAAACCTAAAGTTATCTCCCCTCGTTTTTTCTCCCGATCCCTTTCTTCTCACCGCCGCTACTCTCCTCCCTTCACTGTCGCGAACCGCCCGCTTCCCTTCCGTCGCCTACCTCCGTCGAGAGCAACAGTGTCACGCCCCGAGGTAGACCCTGTCCGGCCAACGGACGGCACCCCCTTATGACAATTCCAATTCGGTATAAAAGTCGCAGCCAGTCTAACACATATAGAAAATGTATAACATCACAGCGAAAATGTATAACATCAATAGCGGAAGCCAAACACAATAGAAATACCAACTCAACAACATAAGTACATCGGTATATCCGTCCATACTAGAACAAAATCCATACGGGATATCACAAGAGAAAAACACAGTACGATCTCCAATAACAATAAGAGTCCATATGAAGATACATGCGATGGGAAGAAAAACCCTCGGAAAAGCGGTGGGATGGGATCATGTGGCAATGCTCCAAGTCCATGCCGAAGTCTTCTATCTACTACCTGGGCGACAGGAAACCCAGGGTCCAGGGTGGTGAGTATAAAACTCAGGGGTAATATATAGAAGTGCATGAACAACATACAGAGTATAAAGATCTACAAGTATACATGTGAAGATCTTCAGGTATGCAGCATGAGTCCATCATACATACAGTACTCAACAAAGTAACCAGTAACTACAGATACGGTCATACTCATAGTATACGGTAAACTAATCAACGGACATAAAATAATGTACATACCTGAATCACGTCCACATGACCTATAACATCACGAGCGGTATATCATAGCATAATCCAAATAACATGCGACAGTCTAAACCAAAACATACTCATACTCAACACACAGCAATATATAAAATGCAAATGACATGTAGCATGATATACAATCATATGCAGCAACCAAATGCAACATCTCACAAGCATATGTAAATTATATATATATATATATATATATATATATATATATCAGCAATGCATATGCATGGTCATGCCTGTGCACCCAACTCGCTACCACGACCCCAGTGTGGCCTAGGTGGCACGACATGACAACTATCCCGACTCCAGCCGCCACCACTCTCGAGTGACCGAGTTGGGTAGTATGAAACAGTAGCTAGCCACCATAGAGCTATATGCTACTCACACGGGGGTCCCTGCTGCTAGCCGCTCCGTCCCTACCCATGAGTAGACGAGCACCGCACCCAGGACTACTGCACATCACACGACCACCGTCTATAGTGGGTGAGTGCGTTAACTACCACTCCGCACAGTGGCCAAGTGCGCATCTCCAGCTACCACCATCCTTAGTGGCCGAGAACGGCACGCACAACAATTCTCTGCCCTCAACCCTACAACCACTACCCCGAGTGGTCGGGGAGGCAAGATGACTGACGACCCATCTCAACCACAAGGCAGACCCAGTCGTCAGCATGCATGAAATGTAATGATGCATAGCTCACACACAAATCCTCGCAACACTCCCTAACTCACGGGGAGACCTAGTCAACCAAAAGTCAACCATGCAAGGACGACTAATCCGTAATCACAACCTATTTACCTATGTACAGATAAATAAATACGTCAAACTAACACACTGATATGTATACGATACAACGACCGACCTCATAATTTGGACTCATCACCTAACCTAGTGATGCAACCCAAGAATCTAACTGAGGTCATAAAAATAACCCTAACCACATGTACTTACTAAACATCTATCAGCTAACACATAATAGGGTTTTATAGTTCATATCTGTGCTAGATAATCAATGAAGTAACAGAGTATATTTCTCAAAGGTCAAAGGCAGTACAAGCATATGATTTAATAAGAGTGGATTTAAGGTAAACAGGTATAAACATATATACAATGTCACGCACTAGAATTGATCAAACTACCGGACCAGGTAGATATTACCCACCTGATACGAAGCTCGAATAATCCTTACGACCGTGGACCTGCTTCGTATCCCAAACCTGCACAACAATAACAAATTAGGATTAAGTACGAATCTCTCATAATTATATAAACAACATACTAATTCATTCTATATTCGTATTCTTTTCCCGAATACATTTTAACCACCCAATCATATCTAACTGATTCACCAACCAACCCCTAATAAATCACGACATCCTCAAGATTAATTACGGTGAATAAATCTAACCACACCTACTTCACCCATCACATCTCCCTAACAGAATATAACTAATATAATCCAATACATTAAAATCTCCCAAATCCAAACATGTCAGATATCCACTAGTATTAATCGAGCATAATCAATACCCGAACAACAAACACAATCAAATCCCAGTAGTAAAAACTCTAACCATCAGAACGCAAACAATTTCATACCCAATTGCAACCTCCTCACAGATGATAAGAATCGGTTAATTTCATCTACAACCAAAATCACCTCGACACACCCCACACATAGCGACTACAGATGAAGCAATAGCAATACACACAACTTACCGATCTCAGATCTCCTCTGACAGTTCACTTCGGCTCAACCTCTGCCTATCGAAAGAACTCCAGATCAAACACATCGACAACAGAACACAAATCATCATATAAATACCGAAATCACCACAACTTATCTATTGATCTGAATGATCGACTATAACTATAATAACCAGGAGAATCATACATTCCTTCATGCTGGCAATTGACCAAAATCCATCGAATCTCAACAAACGAGTTCACGCGATTTACAACAATGCAACCACATCCGAATTAAATGAAAACCACAATCGGGATCTGAACATCAATCCATGGATACCACGGATGACGATATTGGGTTAGATCCAAACTTACAGGCTCTAAACTCCACCGTGGCGATTTTCCCCCAATCGGTGCTTGCGAATCAATCAACCCCGATCACTTTGCGACCATAGATCTCGGTAAACACCTGACCGAAACAAGATCTCTACTCGAAAGAAGGCGACACTCGATCCTTACCTCAGATGGCGGCTGTTTGCGGCAGCGGCCTTGTATTTGTCCGTGGGAGTTTCGCCACGATTTTTCGGTGAGAATCCCTACGATCCGCCGTAGAGATCTGCGAATGGTGGTCGTCGAGTCTGCTGCCGGATCGCCCGGCGAGATCGGCGAGGGAAAATCTTGTGGCGAAGAGATGTGCGACCGAGAAGAAAAGCGGAAACATGGATCGCAATGAAATGAGGCGATCCGTTCGTTCGGCACCCCTTTAAAGGTCGTTCAAGTGATTCGATTAACCCAGCCAACTCTAAGCCCAATCTGATTGGGTTCAGCCCAGCTGGTTCAGCCACTTGACCCAAATCAAATCTAATCCGAGTTCACCCAAATCGATTCCAATTCAAGCCCGATTTATTTAAGCCCAATTTCAAATCAAGCCCAATTTCAGCCCAACTAGTTAATCATCTTAATTAACCCACTTAATCTACTAATTAACTCAATTAATTAAAGAGTTAATCAAATATTATTATTATTATTATTATTTTCGTATACTACATTCTCCCCCACTTAATAAAATTTGGTCCCCAATTTAGTACTTATATCGATAATCAAGCGTAAGAAATTTCTTGAATTACCACATACCTCACGTGAATAGGTGAGGGTATCGAGCTCGGATGATATCCTCCAGCTCCCATGTAGCCTCCTCATCAGTGTGATGCTGCCATCCAACTTTTACAAGGCGGATGGTTTTGTTCTGTAACTGACGCTCTTTACGACCAAGAATCCGCACAGGAACCTCCTCATATGTCGCGTTAGGCTGGAGTGGAACCGACACCTCCGTCAGAACATGATTTGGATGCGGTACGTATTTCCTCAGCATAGACACATGGAATATGTTATGGACGCTCGCAAGCGTCGGAGGTAGAGCCAACCAGTATGCTACACCTCCAATCCGCTCCAATATCTCGAATGGTCCAATGTAGCGTGGTGCTAATTTTCCTTTAATTCCGAATCTCTTAACTCCTTTTGTAGGTGATACTCGCAAAAATACATGATCTCCTATAACAAACTCCAGAGGTCTTCGCCTCCGATCCGCATAACTTTTTTTGCATCAGCCTCGACAATCGTCGTCGATATCGAACTAACTCTGCATCGTCTTTGAATACTCTGAGGGCCCAATAACTGTCGCTCCCCAACATCCTCCCACAATACTGGAGATCTGCAGGGTCGACCGTACAAAGCCTCAAAGGGAGCCATCTGAATGGAAGAGTGATAACTATTATTATACGCGAACTCCACCAAGTGAATGTGATCCTTCCAGCTGCCTCCGAAATCCATGACGCAAGATCTCAATAAGTCCTCCAGAGTCTGAATAGTACGCTCCGACTGTCCATCCGTCTGTGGGTGAAATGCAGTACTGAGACGAAGCTCGGTACCCATAGCATGCTGAAGACTCTGCCAGAATCGTGAAGTAAAACGCAGATCTCTGTCAGATATTATACTCAAGGGTACTCCGTGCAGCCTGACAATCTTTCTACAGTATAGCTCAGCTAGTCGATCTAATGGATGTGTCTCACGAATCGGAAGGAAATGAGCGGATTTGGTTAACCTATCCACAATCACCCAAATCGCATCATGTCCTTTACGGGTTCTGGGCAACGCCGTAACAAAATCCATCGTAATATGTTCCCACTTCCATTCCGGAATTGGGATTCTCTGCAGTAATCCGGCGGGTTTTTGATGTTCAGCCTTTACCTGCTGGCAGACCAAACATCGAGCGACGAAATCCGCAATATCCCTCTTCATACCGTCCCACCAATAGGAACGCCTCAAATCCTGATACATCCGAGTACCGCCCGAATGTATAGCAAATCTTGAATGATGTGCCTCTCGTAATAACTCCTCCTTAATCGGATGTGTGTCCGGAACACATAATCTCCCTCGGAATCGGAGGACTCCAGTCTCGTCACACGAGAAATGCATGCAATAAGAATCCACGAGTCCAGTCTTTGCGTAAAACTGCGAGGATCACTAGCTTGTGCCTCTTTGATCCTCTCAATAATAGCAGACTGGGCAACCATGGATACCAATATCCCTCGGGATGTTTGACCCTATTCCGACAACCCCAACTCAGAGAACTGTCGAACAAGATCAGTCACTGCGGTCAAATGGCTAGCCAGAATCCCACGGGACTTCCTGCTCAGTGCATCCGCTACAACGTTAGCTTTACCCGGATGATACTGAATGGTGCAATTATAATCCTTTAGGTATTCCATCCATCGTCTCTGTCTAAGGTTCAATTCCTTCTGAGTGAAAAGATATTTCAAACTCTTATGATCCGTATAGATCTCAAAAGTAATCCCATACAGATAATGTCTCCATATCTTTAGCGCAAAATAATGGTCGCTAACTCCGGATCGTGCCGGATAATTCCTCTCATGGTCCTTAAGGTGGCCGGAGGCATAAGATACTACACGGTCAGCGCATCAGGCTCCCAATCCTTGGAAAGAAGCATCGATATGAGGACCATCCATCGCAAGAAGAAGGAATCACTAATACAGTGCGTAAACTAGTCGCTTAAGCTCCTGAAAATTGGACTCACAGGCCTCTGACCAAGCAAACTTGACCCCTTTCCGGGTCAAGCAAGTGAGTGGTGTGGCTATACGGGAAAATCCCTCCACAAATCTACGGTAATACCCAGCCAATCTAAGAAAACTACGGACTTCCTGAACTGACTTTGGTTGCTCTCAACTGGTAATCGCTTTGATTTTCTGGGGATCAACTGAAATACCTCTGCTAGATACCACATGTCCAAGAAATCCCACAGAAGATAACCAGAAAGCGCACTTACTGAATTTGGCATATAAATGCTCTCGTCGCAACGTCTCTAATACAATCCGAAGATGGTGCTCATGCTCCTCCTTAGAACGAGAATATATCAAGATATCATCTATGAATACGATGACAAACTGATCCAAGTACCTCAAGAATACCCGGTTCATCAAATCCATAAATGCAGCTGGAGCATTAGTAAGACCAAATGGCATTACTAGAAACTCGTAATGTCCATAACGCGTGTGGAACGCTGTCTTCTGAACATCCCCGTCTCTTACTCTCAGCTGATGATAGTCTGATCGCAGATCAATCTTGGAATACACGCAAGTATCCTTGAGCTGATCAAACAAATCCTCTATCCTCGGCAGTGGATATTTGTTCTTAACGGTCACTGCATTTAGTTGTCGGTAGTCTATACATAACCGCAAAGATCCATCTTTCTTTTTAACGAATAGCACCGGAGCTCCCCAAGGTGAAACACTAGGACGAACAAAACCCCTATCCAATAACTCTTGCAGCTGTATCTTTAGCTCACTTAACTCTTTCGGTGCCATCCGATATGGAGCCTTTGACACCGGTGCGGTTCCTGGAATCACCTCTATCGCGAATTCCACTTGCCTCGGAGGTGGCAAGCCCGGAAGTTCATCTGGAAATACATCCGGATACTCACGAACTACTCGCACGCTGGAAAGAGGTGGTATCTCCTCACTCTCCACTTTGACCAAAGAGAATAAGTAACCCTAACAACCATGCAACATTAATCTCCGAGCCTGTAGTGCAGATATAACGGACACTCCATCATTCCGGGTACCCACGAATTCCAATGCAGGCTGATCTGGTGGTCGGAAGGTCACTACTCTCTCTCTACAATCCACTGTATCACAATATGTAGCCAACCAATCCATTCCGAGTATAATATCGAATTTCACCATCTCTAGCACCTGAAGGTCCACCGTAAGAATATGTCTCTCGAAATCGAACGGACAACCTTTGATTACCTGATGACTAGTCAAAACCTCGCCCGATGGTAATGATACCGCTAACCCACAAGAACGAATCATAGGGATTCTCCCAATTTTACTCAGAAATATACTAGAAATAAAAGAATGCGAGCTACCAGTATCAATCAATGTATCAGCAGGTATAGAATAAACCAAAATCATACCCCGAATGACCGATCCCTCGGTCCGCTGAGCGTCCTCTCAGGTAATGGCATAAACTCGTCCATCCTCCACATGCGGCGGCTGCGCTCCCGATATAATAGTAGAATGCCTCCACTCAGGATGAGTCTGGCTCTGTGATGCTCTTTGGAGGTGACTCTGTGTGCATAATATATCCCTGAGAGCTGGCCGGTAGATATCGCTGAGTAGGTGGCCCGGAATAATAACTCTCTGGAGCTGGTGTATAATGAATCGCCGCTGGCATCCCGGAAGAGTCACTCCCATGTATATGATATATCTGGGCTGTAGGAGGTAGTGTTTGTCTTTGACCATGCATCTGTGTCCTAGGTGATGACCTCTGCTGATGATGCTGATCAGATCTCTTTCCCTTGTTGGAATTTCCTGAACCCTCTAGCTGTGCCTTCAGAGTACACTCTCGACTAGTGTGCCCTGGATGCTTGCAGTTATAACTTACACTCGATCCAAGGACACTCGAAATATGATTTCCGGACCCACATCTACGACATCTAGCCATGTATCCACTCTTACGGTTCTTCCGAGAACCTCCAGATCGGTGGTCGCTTCCCTTCGCATGCCCTAGATGATCCCTCCGAGTACCATGAGAAGCCCCACTCGATCTTGCTTCTTCGAGTCTCGTGGTCGATATCCCGTTGCTTTCCCTGGGACATCTATTTTTCCAACCTCCTTCTCCTTTGCATTTCGAGAAGTCATCTCAATAAACGAGCCCTATCCATTGCCTCTCAGTGCGAGTTAATGGAGATCCGGATATTCTTACTCGAATATAGGGCCAAACCTGCGTGAATTGTAACATCCGGTCCTCATCCATCTACAAACGCGGACAAATTCCGCAGTCGAGTAAACTCTGCATTGTATTCCATAACTGATCGATCCCCCTGCTTAAGGCTTAAGAACTCCTGACGGCGTGCTGTAGAGAACGCAGAAGGAAAATACTGCCTCCAGAATATATCTCGGAAAACTGCCCAGGTGATGTTCTGCTCTCCCATCAAGGTCTTCTGCATTTTCCACCACGTAACCGCTTGCTCCCGAAGATGATAAGCTGCTAGACCCACCTTCTCCTCATCGGTGCAACTCATGAACTCAAACGTATCCTCCAAATTGTCTAACCAGGTCCGTGCAATCCAGGGATCACACTCACCTCGAAATAGCATAAATCGGTCCTTGGCTGACCGTGCTAACACAAGTATACGTGCCTTGACTCGACCCACCGAATCCGTAGCGATCGGCATAGTCGGGGGTACATCAGGCTCTTGAGGTTCCGAACCTCTGGTAGGAGACTGTCGTGGCTCCTCCTGATCAACCGGTCCTCCGGTAGTAGGCTGTTTAGAGGGTCGACCTCTCTTACGAGTCTGAACAGGTGCCATAATATCGTCTGTTCACACCTGTTGAACGACTTCCATAAATATTTAACCAGAAAATATTAAGTGTTAAGATTTCTTACTTCGGACAACTTGGAGCTCATGCCTCTGTCAATCCCATCTTACCAAAATCGAAATCAAATCAAATCAAAACGATTTCCGAGGTCTCAAAATCCGACAAAACATTATTGCATGGAATCGCTACCTAGGGCTCTGATACCAATAAAATTGTCACGCCCCGAGGTAGACCCTGTCCGGCCAATGGACGACACCCCCTTATGACAATTCCAATTCGGTACAAAAGTCGCAGCCAGTCTAACACATATAGAAAATGTATAACATCACAGCGAAAATGTATAACATCAATAGCGGAAGCCAAACACAATGGAAATACCAACTCAACAACATAAGTACATCGGTATATCCGTCCATACTAAAACAAAATCCATACGAGATATCACAAGAGAAAAACACAGTACGATCTCCAATAACAATAAGAGTCCATATGAAGATACATGCGATGGGAAGCAAAACCCTCGGAAAAGCGGCGGGATGGGATCATGTGGCAATGCTCCAAGTCCATGCCGAAGTCTTCTATCTACTACCTGGGCGACAGGAAACCCAGGGTCCAGGGTGGTGAGTATAAAACTCAGGGGTAATATATAGAAGTGCATGAACAACATATAGGGTATAAAGATCTACAAGTATACATGTGAAGATCTTCAGGTATGCAGCATGAGTCCATCATACATACAGTACTCAACAAAGTAACCAGTAACTACAGATACGGTCATACTCATAGTATACGGTAAAATAATCAACGGACATAAAATAATGTACATACCTGACGGTCTGCCATCCACATGACCTATAACATCCTGAACAGGTATATCATAGCATAATCCAAATAACATGCGACAGTCTAAACCAAAACATACTCATACTCAACACACAGCAGTATATAAAATGCAAATGACATGTAGCATGATATACAATCATATGCAGCAACCAAATGCAACATCTCACAAGCATATGTAAAACATATATCGAATAGATGCATATATATATATATCAGCAATGCATATGCATGGTCATGCCTGTGCACCCAACTCGCTACCACGACCCCAGTGTGGCCTAGGTGGCACGACATGACAACTATCCCGACTCCAGCCACCACCACTCTCGGTGGAGAGTTGGGTAGTATGAAGCGATGCTAGCCGCCATAGAGCTATATGCTACTCACACGGGGGTCCCTGCTGCTAGCCGCTCCGTCCCTACCCATGAGTAGACGAGCACCGCACCCAGGACTACTGCACATCACATGACCACTGTCTATAGTGGGTGAGTGCGCTAACTACCACTCCGCACAGTGGCCAAGTGCGCATCTCCAACTACCACCATCCTTAGTGGCAGGAGCGACCACGAACAACAATGCTCGCCTCAACCTGCGCTACTAGAGTGGTGGGAGGCGGGATGATTGACGACCCATCTCAACCACAAAGGACCCGGTCGTCGATGCATGAAATGTAATGATGCATAGCTCACACACAAATCTCGCAACACTCCTAACTCGGAGACCTAGTCAACAAAAAGTCAACCATGCAAGGATGACTAATTCGTAATCACAACCTATTTACCTATGTATAGATAAATAAATCACAAACTAACACACCGATATGTATACGATACAGCGGCCAGGCCTCATAATTTGGACTCATCACCTAACCTAGTGATGCAACCCAGTAACCCAATCTGAGGTCATAAAAATAACCCTAACCACATGTACTTACTAAACATCTATCAGCTAACACATAATAGGGTTTTATAGTTCCTATCCGTGCTAGATAATCAATGAAGTAACAGAGTATATTTCTCAAAGGTCAAAAGCAGTACAAACATATGATTTAATAAGTGTGGATTTAAGGTAAACAGGTATAAACATATATACAATGTCACACACTAGAATTGATCAAACTACCGGACCAGGTAGATATTACCCACCTGATACGAAGCTCGAATAATCCTTACGGCCGTGGACCTGCTTCGTATCCCAAACCTGCACAACAATAACAAATTAGGATTAAGTACGAATCTCTCATAATTATATAAACAACATACTAATTCATTCTATATTCGTATTCTTTTCCCGAATACATTTTAACCACCCAATCATATCTAACTGATTCACCAACCAACCCCTAATAAATCACGACATCCTCAAGATTAATTACGGTGAATAAATCTAACCACACCTACTTCACCCATCACATCTCCCTAACAGAATATAACCAATATAATCCAATACATTAAAATCTCCCAAATCCAAACATGTCAGATATCCACTAGTATTAATCGAGCATAATCAATACCCGAACAACAAACACAATCAAATCCCGATGGTAAAAACTCTAACCATCCGAGCTTGAAACAATTTCATACCCAATTGCAACCTCCTCACAGATGATAAGAATCGGTTAATTTCATCTACAACCAAAATCACCTCGACACACCCCACACATAGCAACTACAGATGAAGCAATAGCAATACACACAACTTACCGATCTCAGATCTCCTCCGTGATTCACTCGGCTCAACCTCTCGCCTACGAAAGAACTCCAGATCAAACGCATCGACAATAGAACACAAATCATCATATAAATACCGAAATCACCACAACCTATCTATTGATCTGAATGATCGACTATAACTACAATAACTAGAAGAATCATACATTCCTTCATGCTGGCAATTGACCAAAATCCATCGAATCTCAACAAACCAGTTCACCGCGATGTACAACAACGCAACCACATCGAATTAAGCGAAAACCACAATCGGATCACGAACATCAATCCATGGATACCACAGATGACGATATTGGGTTAGATCCAAACTTACCGGCTCTAAACTCCACCGGCGGCGATTTTTCCCCCAATCCCGGCTGCTTGCCGAATCAATCCAACCCCCGATCACTGCCAACCCATAGATCTCAGTAAACACAACCCGAAAACAAGATCTCTACTCGAAAGGAAGACGACACTCGATCCTTACCTCCGATGGCAGCTATTGCCGCGATGAAACCTTGCTTGGGAGTTTCGCCACGATTTTCCCAGCGAATCCCCACGATCCCCGGAGATCTACAAAATGGTGGCGCCATCGTGCTTCGCCGGATCGCCCGACGAGATCGGCGAGAAGCAGCGAAGAGATGCGGCGTGGAAGAAGAACGAAGCGAGGATCACGATGAAATGAGGCAATCCGTTCGTTCGACACCCCTTTAAAGGCCGTTCAAGAGATCTGATTAACCCAGCCAACTCTAAGCCCAATCTGATTGGGTTCAGCCCAGCTGGTTCAGCCACTTGACCCAAATCAAATCTAATCTGAGTTCAGTCCAAATCCAATTCCAATTCAAGCCCGATTTATTGAGCCCAATTTCAAATCAAGCCCAATTTCATTAACTAGTTAATCATCTTAATTAACCCACTTAATCTACTAATTAACTCAATTAATTAAAGGGTTAATCAAATATTATTATTATTTTTTTTTTTCGTATACTACAAACAGCCATTGCCCTCTCCTTCCTCGGTCAACGGTTCCTCCGCCGCGATTAGCGTCGTTGCTGGCCCTGTCCTTCCCACGGTCGAACGTCGCTCTGCCGCTCCTCTCCTTACCGCACCCGTACATCTTCTGCGAATGTTGCTCTGGTTCCTCTCCTCGAGAACATCATCCGCGATGTTGTGACTTACAGACGCTTCGCCGCGCAAATCCGCCATGGATGTGGTTTACGCCCTCAAGCGTCAGGGACGGACTCTCTACGGGTTCGGAGGTTGAACCCTTACGCAAGGTCACTATCAATGGTGTTCGTACTTCAAGTAGCAAAACTTTTTGAATTCCTTTTTTTTTTGTTTTGTTTTTGTAAATGTAGGTGAACCATTCAAGTGTTGTACAGTTTATTGATTTGCTATGAAATTGAAACCCTAAAATGAATTGGTCCGTTTGATGAACTTTTATTTGATATTCCATTGAAAAGATTACAAATTTAAAGTGAACAATAAAAATCAGTAGGTCTATAGATTATAACTTTTGTGAGAATGTAGACTAAGATTACATGTGAAAGCTAAAATATTGTGCTTTAGTCTCTTTTCAATATGGATGATACAAATGAAGAGTTTGAATTATACAATATAGAAATAATTTTTTGCATACAAAATAGGATTGTTGTGGAATCTTATTTTTGTTAGAAATATCGGCTATATGGAAGTTGGTCTATTTTTAAGTAGATCTCTAAAAAGTACTCCAAAAGCATGAAGTGTGAAAAGTTTCTCCCTTTTTTATAACAATGTGTTGGTTTTGTGTTATTCTTTTTCTAGTGGAAATTATGAGAAGACATTTCAATGTGTTTCTAGAATCAAACTAGCTTAATTGAGTTGGATGCCATCCATATTGATGCCAGAGCATATGCTTTATTTTCTAGCTAAGAAATAGTTTGAAGTAGTTTTCTTTGGGACATTGGCACACAAGTACTTTTAGTGATTTATTGTTATATGTTCATGCCTGATGGCACCAAGTTCTCCTACTACAAGTGTGATTGCCAAGTGAAATTCACTTATGAATGAGAAATGGTTGGTAGCCCGGTACATCACCAAGGGTAGGGATCATGGACATGTATATTAGTCATAGGCGACACAATTAGTTCCATAATATATCAGGTTTCTTGACTTGATAGCAATATTGAGAAGCGTAAGATTTTGCCTTGTGAAGTCCTGTGAATAGCACATGTATCCTCAAATTATATGTAGGTTTCATTAATGCCTTCAATTTAGTTACGACCATTGGTTGTTCATAACCCGATTGGCATCCTTGCTATAGCCCAATTTAATGGTAAATGGTTAGTTTTAAAAGAAACACAAAATGGCAAGAGAGATCTAAGTTCCTTGACTATGAATGTTACCATGCCATTCTTAATTTTCTTCTTGTCTGCATTGTCTCTACTTACTACCGCCCGCCATTACGCCTTTTCCTTGGTTCTACAAAGGTAATCGTAGTAAGCATCGTAATTACTTCGTGAAGGGAGAAAAATCTTCTAATTTTCCCTTGGATTCAAATGCTATTTAACTGAGTATTGATGGTACTTTAGGTCGAAGTCCAACTTAGTAAGCATTTGCCATAAATGTAAAAGGAAAATTGGAAATCTTTTCATCCTTCAGAGGATTTTCTGATTTATACAAAACGAAGAAAATTGAAAGCTTCAATGAACGATAAGCATGCAGTAGCTGAAAAGGAGGTTAGTTTTGCATAATGAGCAGCATTAAGATGGTTTTAAGTTCTTGAATACTGATTTTTTCTAAACACCTTTTTTGTTTTTTTTCTCTTTATTACTGATAATGAAGATGATAATAGTGGATATGGATATTTAGAAGTTCATCTTCTTGTAAGAAAGGAAATTCTTCCTTTGAGCATCTTTGTTACTGCTATTATTTTGGTATAAAACATGTCTTAATTATTCTTGGTCAAAATAATTTTATGTCGGAGCATTCTAAATGGGAAGTGAAATGACCAGTGCATGCTTCTACAACTTAAATTCCCACCCATATTTGTTTAGATCAGATTAGGCAGTCATCACTTGGAAATGTTGAAAATAAAAGCACTTGTTTGATTATCTTGAGCATCATGGTCTTTCACCACTCTCGGCTCGTTTTTTTACCTTGAGCATTATGATCTTTCACAATATTATTTGACAATATTTATTTAAAAAATTAGGTTGCTAGTGGTGGCATTGATGACGATATTAGGAATTATGTTAGTAGCGGTAGTTATGTCAATGGAGCAAAAAAGAATGACAATATTGCAACTCAGGTAACCATATTGATATGAGGAATATTGTATTTTCTTTTACATGATAGAATCTCTCTCTTATTACTAATAACCTGTTTTGTTGTAAAAATATACTTGGAAACATTAATAATTTTTTATTGTTATATAGGGAAAATTGAAGAAGGTGAATTGTGGAGATGTCAGTGTTAATACTAAATGTAAGCTCTTTCATTGGTCTGGTGATGGAGTTGTTGCAGAAGGTCGAATTGCATCCACAGATCCAAAAGCAAAAGTGCATCACGTTCCTCTTGGTGGATCTTATTGGAAAGTTTGGATTGATAGAGTTTTGCTGGAGAAGGTGGCCTAATTCGACCCAATGATGAAATGTATTTTCTTGAGGGTGCAATAGGAAGCACAGTCACTTAGTTCTCTAAGTGTATAGTTTTGTGTGACTGATATAGATTTTGTGTTACTGGTTGAGTTATTTATGTGACTAAGTGAATATTTATTTTGTAGGAAATAAATTATGTAAGTGAATTTATGTTATTAGTTTGAATTGTTTTCTGTGACTAAGTGAATAATTAATACACCAGCTATTTAAGTGTAGTGGTGATGATTATTTATGTTATTATAATTGTTTTAGTTTTGATTTTATAATCGTGTGTATGTGATGTTAAAAATGGGTATAGTATTTGTATGTGATATTATAATTGTGTGGTATTTGTGGGTTGGATTATAATTATTTGAGTTTTGATATTACAATATTGCACTTAACCGCTGTATTTGCACATTGCAAATGCACTTTAATCGCCTTAGCGTATTTGCCGTAACTGCGAATGCATAACCACGATGTGCGACCGCGCAGCTGCGAATACACTGTCGCTAGCGCGCGCGCGCGCGAATGCACTTAACGCGATCGTGCGATCGCGTCTTTGCGAATGCATTTCTTGCGGTGCGATCGCACCTGCGAATGCATACGCAGCGTGCGATCGCGTGGGTGAATTCATAACCGCGCGCAATCGCGCTGCGAATGCACTTAACCTCAGCTCGCGACCGCGCGCTGCGAATGTCTTATGACTTTCAACAGCTTAGCGTTGTGCAGCATGCGATGCGTGCTGCGGATAGCATATTTGCGTGCTGTAGAAAGTCAAATTTGTTGTAGTGGGTATATATTAGAGAATATATACTGAAATGACCCGCCATGAGAAAGTTTCAAGGATCGTTATATGAGTGTCATAAACTTTCTCATGTGACCATTAGTATGAATAGTCCTTAGACCTGAAATCACTACAGTTCCATACATAAGGAGTTATGTACTTTGGTATCGTCAAACGTCACTCATAACAGGGTGAACTATAAAGGTGATCACTGGGTATGTAATAAATTATGCGGAGGGATGTGAGTGATGTAGATGAGATCTATCACTCCCATATAACGGGAGTGATATCTTTAGGTCTCTTGATAGAGTAGGACCACGAAATGCATGACCATGCTCAAATGAGTCAATATGAGATATTGAAATCATTTGTTTTGAGTGAGTCTACTTGGGGATCAAGAAACACAAAGATTGATAAAAGGATGACACGGTCTATGCCTTATTGATCAATCTAGATATTGAGGATAGAAGGACAAGGTTCTACAAGATAGTAGTCATAGAAAGGTTTTGTTGGATCTTGACATTTTCATAACTTGGGTAGCAATGATGCATTGCTAGATGTCGCCGATTGCTTATGTGTCTAAAGTGGTTTAGAGACATTGCCAACGTTACGAAAACCTCTAGGGTCACACATAAAGAACATGTTATTTTGGAGATAAGATCATTTTAGTTTGACTAAATGAATCATTAGTTAATTGAATGGACAAAAATGAATTGGACTCATTTCTTGGCCAAACTTGAGTTGAACTCAAATTGGTTTAATTTGAGTTAGACTCAAGTGAAACCAATTGAAGAAGGTTAGCATGATTAATGGTGATTAATCATGCATACAAATGAGAGTTGTTGCATGCAAATGGATTAATTGCAAGAAATGGGATTTCATGAAGATTCTTGAAAGTTGCATGCAATGGGAGTAACGCATGCAAATGGATTAATTGCATGAAATGAGATTACATGAAGATTCTTGAACGTTGCATGCAAAAGGTTAATGTTGCATGCAATGGGATTAATGCATGAAATGGATTAATTACATGAAATGAGATTTCATGAAGATTCTCAAACGTTGCATGTAAAAAGTTAATGTTGCATGCAATGGGATTAATGCATGAAATGAGTTTTAACGCTCAATGTTGCATGCGATTTAATGGATGCAAATGAGATATAAACTTTTGGGCCTAACGTGAATGATAAGTTGATTTTCATTTTTGGTGTGTGATCTCATTTTAACTAAGCATCCTTTTCTTCTCTTCTTCTTTCTTCTTGGCCAAATTCTTGTGTGGAAAGCCTTTGTGTGGTTGCTAGCACAACTAAAGATTTCATCTCCTTCTCTAAGATAGTGTTCGTGTGGATACCATAGAGGCGCGGCCATACTGATCGCGCTAAGATTCAGCGAACCGTGGACGAGCGGGATAGACAAAGGGCACACATCAAAAGTATACTCTATAAGTTAGGACCTTTTGATCTATACTTTGTATGAGTTTTCTTTCGCATGAATCACTCAAGAGATCCTTTTTCCGCTACGCTTTTATTATTTTTCGCATAGGATTCCCAACATCGGCCGCGATGGAGGGTTTTACGTGGATATTAGCGATGAAATATTTTTATTCATTGCTAATATTTATTATTTTAGCGATGAAAATTTAAATTTTCATCGCCGATATTTGTATATATCGATCATGGTGGGTTCCACCAATTGACTGTCGATAATGTGGCAGACCACAGAATCGATCTCGACTAGCCAATCGATTGAATTGTTTGCGATGAATATTATATATATTTCTTCGCTAAATATTAGTCGACTGATGGTATCCACTAGTCGACTGCTAAGAATTTAATAAATACGAGAATCAAGTTTACTCATTGTGTTGAATAGTTTGCGATGAATATTTATTTATTTCGTCGTTAATTAGTATCAGTCGACTAGTGATATATATATCAGTCAACTGTTATTATTTGCGATGAATTTTTAAATATCGTCGCTAAACTTAAATAAATTAATTGCCAATTGCTCGTTACGTCACTTCCATGATGTCAGTCAAAGTCAATACGAAATTAGAAACAATATATATTCATTTTTTAAAGACTTGGTAATATGGATCTAGGGTCGGCTCTGATAATCAAACTTTAATAATAAACTCTAAGAGATAGTCAGCATGCATTTAACGAACATGCGTCGTTGAAGATACACACTCAATTATCACATGGTCAAAAAATACAATTAAAAAAGTTTAAAAAAAAAATCGATGATCCTTCCGATCCCTCCGTGAATTGAGACAAAAGGATAATATAAAATAGTTTTTTTTAAAACAATAATAAATTATTCATCCACATGATATCTCATCTTTATAATTAAATAATTAATTTTTGAGTTTAAAAATTCTAGAAAGATTTTATTAAGAAAGACAATGCTCTTGACGACTACATATCCGTTGAATCTATATTCACATTGATCCATATCCGATCTTAAATTAGAAGATGAGTTGTTTTAGCTTCTAGCCGAGCCAATGGTTAAATTGTAAAAGCTCAAAAAGAAATAGGAAAATAAATGTTTCTTCATCTATCATTATTGGAGTCGAAGGACTCTTTTATACAAATATTTACAGCAATAAATTTACCTGAGGTATGGAATGATAACAGTAGCATAATATTATCAGTTGCTATAATAATTTTGATCATGAAGCCAAATATGAAAAATCGTTGATTGATCAAAATCAATAGAGACATTTTCCTTTATTGGTATTATTACTGTCATTATTCCCCGACAAATTCAACAATATTATCTGAATGTTAAGTTTGATAGCCAATTTAGTAAAACATTGTCTAAATAATGACTTGGTAAATATGTCAGCAATTTGATTTTCTGTAAAAATATAAGAAACTGAAAGTTGTCGAGTCGCCACACGTTCTCTGACAAAATGAAAATCAATCTCCATATGTTTCGTGAGAGCACGAAAAATTGGATTGACAGCGAGATATGTTGCTCCAATATTGTCACATCAAATTTTTGGAGTAGTGGTTGAAGAGAGATGTAATTCTGAAAGAAGAGATAATATCCAAATAATTTTAGATGTCGCATTACCTACAACTTTGTATTCAGCTTTAGTGCTTGACCGAGTACCGTAGGTTGTTTCTTTGAAAGCTAAGAAATAAGATTTCGTCCAAGAAATATGACATACCAACTAGTAGAACGCCTATCTTCAGGAGATCCTACTCAATCTGCATAAGAATAGGAGTGACAGTTCTATAAGAATATCAAACTCAGGCGTAACAAGATGACTTGCTCTAGAATCTAGATGTCATCCGGGAGTTCTATGTGTTTCTGAAACTGGATTAGGTGAAACAAAGAGGGAGAATGTTCCAGATTGAGATGATTGACATGGTGAATGCTAAGAGGTGGAACGAGCTTGATTTGATGATGCAAGTCCACCTGGAAAATTTGAATCAAATCTTTTATAGCAAGTTTGAGGAAAATGTCCATAGTTAAGACAAATTTTGCATCGTCCTCGTCCTCGACCACAACTTTGGCCATGGATCCGACCACAACCTCTGTGTCCTCCACTCTAATATCGATGAGTGTATTGAAGAAAAATTGGATTGCTATGATCAAATTTTGGAGCTTTGTTGGTTACGTGCACTGAGAAAGATTTTGGCATACGCTAAGACTGTATTTGTAAAAGCCTCTCATAAGAAGACAACATACTGAGAATCGTTTCCAATGACACTTAATCCAAGCGAGTTGTGACACTGGGAATGAAACTATCACATTCAGAGCCTAAACCTACAAGAACATGAATTAATAAATCTTGTTAGGGAATCAGATGACCAATTGTAACTAAAGTGCTAGCAAAAGTCTTGACTGTTTTGCATATAATCATTGATAGAGGCATCTCCTTGTACAAATTAAAGTTGTAGACGGAGCTGAAAAACTCATGCTTGAGATTGAGATGTGAAAGTTTTATTAAGAGCTTCCCAAACTGGACAAGAAGTGTCAAGGCCCACGAGGATATGAAGTATGTGTTCAGTAATTGAGGAGATTAACCAATGCAAGCCTAATTGATCCTTCTTAAGCCAAATAGTATAAGTTGGATCATCTTTTCTGAGGTGGAGTTGAAGTACCATCAATATGACCAAGTAAATTATGGACAGAAAGTAAGGAAACAAGCTGCATTTTCCAGATTGGAAAATTGTCATTATTGAGCTTAATGGGTGAAGAAGGAATCGTAGTCATAGGTATGGAAAGATTTTGTGACGGTGGAGATGTTTCTATAAAATTAGAAGAGGAAATTTCAGATATTCTTGTTGCTCCTTCTACAATCAAAGATTGTAGATTTATTCAAGATTTAATTTGAGTGGATTACCAAGTCTACACTCAAAAAATCACGAAGGTGTTAAAGATGTAAAATATCCCTTCGACTCCACCCCATGTTTGATAGTTTTGCAAGCAAACAAATGCTTTGCATGCATAAACCGATGTATAGTCAGCAAAGCTTAAAAAAAAATTTGTTGATTGATTAAACACCACGGAGGAGCGCAACTTGCTACAATAATAGAAAGAAAAAAAAACCACGAAGGAGGGAAAGAGAAAGAAATTGACGGACAACGAAAAAAAGAAGCAATGACTCTAATACCATGTAAAAGCTCAAAAAGAAATAGGAAAATAAATGTTTCTTCATCTATCATTATTGGAGTCAAAGGACTCTTTTAAACAAATGTTTACATCAATAAAAGGAAAGATTACATAAGGTATGGAATGGTAACAACAACAAAATATAATCAGTTGCTATAATAATTTTGATCATGAAGACAAATATGGAAAATCATTGATTGATTAAAATCAATGGAGGCATTTTCCTTTATTGGTATAATTACTATCATTACAAATCCCTTTTAGAGAATCGGTGGCATGACAAGTTACGTCAATTGATTATGTGGAGTCGGTGACATGATAGGGCCGACTACTACTCTCCCAAGTAATCATAAGGACTTGGATGAAGATCTAAGGTGTTGGGCCACTAGAAAGAGATTAAAAGGGGGTCCAGGCATACCTTATTAAATCCATCCGAAGTTTAAGTCAGATTCATAGAGAAGATATAAAATAGTATAAAAAAAACAATCTTTTATATGTTTGCTCAAACCTTTTCATATAGCAATGACTTAGCTCCCCTAAGGATTTGTTGTAAAAGCCAAGTCCTTTGGACTAGTAGTCGCATCCTGTGCATTGTCGGCTATGATTCGTTGTAACTATCGCATACTTTGGACAAGTAGTTGCATCCTTCAGACTAGAACAACTGTCAAGTACTAAACGACAATGACTGCCTGTGTTCCTTGAACTGCAATACCTGCAACGGTTGCATCATGCGAATTGTTATAACTACTGAGTATATTAAGGCAGTGGTTGCGTCCCTTGGATTGTTATGACTATCGAGTCTTAAAAAAGACGTGGATGGAACTCGATTAAGAGTCGCCCCTCTATAAACTGATTTCAATAATAAGTTCATTACCTTGAATTGAGACCTTAATCCGACTCTATTCACCTCACCTCAGTCCCCATACCAAATGAGACAGTTTGGACGTCTACTTTCTTTGATTACACCTCTTGATTCTTGAACCCTCCGACCATCCACATCTATCTATGAGGTTATTCTACATTCTTTTATGTCAATTGGCAAGTGGATTCTGATTCCCTTTCTTCTCTTTTATCACATTCCCAATTTCTCCTATTATTTTTTAATATTTCTTCTTCCATAAAAGGTTGAAACTGTAGTGTTTTATTTTTCATCCTGTCCTTCTCTTCAATTCACATTGTATTTGACTTTAAATAAATTCTAAAAAATTCATTATTTCTTTATTTGGCTTCCTTCTCCATTCACACAGTCATTTCTCTAGCAAAACTAAGCTACTGCCTCAATTCGAACTAGGTCCTTTTAAAGAGAATATCGTATATCTAGAAATTCTTTGAGATTACGAAAGGTCTTCACTTTGACATCAATCTTTTTCGAGGAGGATCTTCTTTCTTACTTCTAGTTAAATCATAGCATGAACTACCCCATAGTCTACATTGTTAGTGCAATCGATCTATAGTTAAGGTTGACCCAGTTCGAGTTCAATTTTGATATTTAAATAATGCCAAAGGATTTATATTACTTTTCCTCTGCTACTCTACAACCATCCAAGGATTTTGATGCTCCCTTGGAATACTTTTGTAAGATACCGGGAAAAAAAATCCCTTGCTAAGTAAGAATTATCTTGTGGAATTTTTCAGGAGTTTTTAGAAATTTTTCTAGCATTGAATGGAGTTCATATGATCGATTAGGAGGAAGATTAAGGCTTAAATAGGTGATTGGGTTAGATTTGAGCTAGCTCAATTAATTGGCCAGTTTAAAAAAAAAATGCTCGAACCCGACCCGTATAACCCGTTTCCTCTTCCATTCATTTTCTCCCCGTGCCCTTTTTCTTCCCAATCGGCGCGATTCTCCTTCCTCTCGATTCCTTCTCTGTGCGCCGTCGATCGATCCGTCTTCTATCTCCGCCCGTGCTCACTGCCACCGCCCTAGGGCTGCCTCCACAAGCCGTTCGCTGCACGACTGTCGAACTGCTCCATCGTCGTTAATCGAGCCTTCTGCCGCCGGAGATCTTCACCGGCAGCCAGATCCAGTCGTCGCCTCCTTATCTTGCTCCGCTGATCCAGATGGCAGTGAGCACGACCGACATCCAGACGATGCAAGCCGACTTTCCTTCCCCGAACTCCCACGCGTTGCCATCGGAGTTCAACGCCGTCCCAATGTTGTCATGCTCAAAGAGGAGCCCCTGGATCGGCGCCGCCTCTTTTTCTCTGCGCCCATTGCCGCCGCTCTCTTCTTGTCGTGGGATCTCCTGGTGCGATGGTGCGATCCCAGCTTAGCGATGCCATTCCAGAGCTCGATTGCTGTGGTTGCTAACCTTCTTCCTCAGCCACCACTCATCTCGATGCCCACCACCGATCGCCACCGCACTGCCGATCTTCTTCGAGGAGGGTTTGAGCTAGGTGATCGAAGTTTAGATGGTTTTGTTCTTACTCAATTCCTGGTAATGCCTATGGTAATTGATCGATTCTTTTCAATTTCTATTTAGCTTCATTGTTGACCTACGATGAGTATGCTGATCTAGAACTTTGGTGTTTCATGAGTCAAGATGGGGCAGATTCTACAAGTGAATTGATTCTCGTATCATCATATTTTATGGTGGACTAAGCCAAATCTACGAATCGGATAAAGGCTGGTAAGCTAATCTAGCTTTCTCTTCTTTATTGTTGTTAATTTTGGTTGGCTGTGATTTGGCTATGGATGGTAAAGTAGGTTTGAGAGAAATTTAAATGTTGTGTGATTTCAAGTTTAGGATTATTAGAATTGAAATCTGCTTCCAATTTAACTGAATTGTTGCAGTTCAACTAGTTGATTTGGATGGAGCTATTTAGCAATTGAAGCTAACCTAGGTGAGGCAGGAGCTAGGTTGTTATGGATGTATACTATTGGTTATTTCGTTATCCAATCAGGTGTTGGTTGATGATGAAATATAGGGATGGATGTGGAGGATTGATTGGGTTAATTAGGTAACTAGATCAATAAAGTTGATTGGGATACAAAAGCTGATGTAGGAGTCGATTTAATCCTTCATTATATGTTTGCATTTAATCATAATATTTGATATGTGCAGGACATGGATACGAGACAGGATCGCGACCGTGAAGATATTATTCTGAGCTTCTTATAAGGTGGGTAATTCCTACCCTGGTCAGGTAGTTTTAATGCATACAGATTTAGATGCATGATCATCTTATATGATCATGTTACCTTGACCCTGCTCTTATTATCTTATGCTCAAACTTATCGTTGGATGTTTTTATGCTCAATTGTTGATATCACATATTCCCTATCATGATTTAGGAGTTATAGATGTGATGTAAATTGACCTAGATGTTTAGTAGGGTGTAAATGTTAGTACGGGTGATGACCCAATTTATAAATTGGCAAAAAGGTCATCCGTGGGTAGGTAATGCCCTAAATGTAGGATTTATTTTCAATACCCATATGTTGCATACTTGCTACCAACCATGTGTTGTGTAATGGCTAAGTGAAGGGTGATTAGTGTGTCGCTACGAACCGGTGGTCCCAGCTTGATATGATTAGTCGAGTACGACTCTTTATAGGATAGAGAGTGTGTCGATCAGTTGAGTACGACTCTCTATTGGATAGAGAGTTATGATCAGTCGAGTACGACTCTCTACAGGATAGAGAGTGCATCGATTAGTTGAGTATGACTCTCTATTGGATAAAGAGTTATGATCAGTCGAGTACGACTCTACAGGATAGAGAGTGTGTCGATCAGTTGAGTACGACTCTCTATTGGATAGAGAGTTATGATCAGTTGAGTATGGCTCTCTACAGGATAGAGAGTCCGTTGATCAGTTGAGTACGACTCTCTATAGGATAGAGAGTTCGTTGATCTGATTAGTATGACTTTCTGTAGAATAGAGAGTCTATGGTGAATGTCTGTATGTGAGATATTGCATTCATGTCATTTGCATGCACGCTGGCGACGAGGTCTCCCTAGCGGTTGAGAGTGTCGCCAATCATCCTGTCTCCACGGTTCCTCATAGGAGGAGTATCCGGTGTGAGGGCAGAGCATTGTGGTGCCGCACTCTACCACTATAGACGGTGGTAGTTGGATTTGCGTGTCGTAGTCCTGCGTGTGTGGCACTTGACCACTCATGGGTAGTGACTGTCGGAGTGGCCAACAGTAGGGACCCCCATCGTGTAGCTTGCTATTTATGCTTATATGCTACTCAATCATACTGCCCACTCGACCACTCGAGAGTAGTGGTTGGTATTAAGTTGGGACAGTTGTCATGCTCGAGCCACCGAGGCCACACTGGGGTCGTAGGAGCTTTAGGGTGAGTCGACATGACCATGCATGTTGCATTGTCGTATCTAACGGCACTTTGCATATTACCATATATATATATACATATATGCATGTATATATATATATATATATATATATGCTTATTGTGATGCTGCATTTGATTGTACATCATATTCATGCATGCTTCTTGCATATGTTATACGGTTGTGTCGGATACTGGTATGTGTTGGACAGACCATTAGATACCTTGACCTGTAGCTTGAGTATATTGTGAGTTGATCTTACTCTTCCTGTTATATATATGTTGGATATATGTTCAGGTTGGATCAGAGTAGCGTAGCAGACTTCAGGTATGTCTGAATTTTATGTTGTTCATTTGGTTAGATGGTATATGCTTGTATTTATATATTATACTGATATACCTGTTGTACCTCTAGATTATGTTGTTGAAATACATGTGATATTACATATATACATATTTTTCTATTACTCTGAGTTTTACTCACCACCACCACGGACTCGAGTTTTTACGCCTGTAATAGGTAGAAGACTTCGTGATGGCAATGGAGCACCGCCGGATGACATCTCATCTCCCCTCCGAGGCTCCCATGTTTTTTTTGGGCTTTTCGTACATTGTGTTATGTATTTGGAGTTTTTCCTGATGTATTGTGTTGTGGACTTATGGATTCGGATTTTTTCGCTATTCTGTTATGTTGTGATGTGTTAGTCATACCGGTATGCACTGTGTAGTTGTGATGTTGTTGTTGTGTTTTATGTTTCCGCTGTGTAGTTATTGTAGTAAGTTTGTTATGTGGTTGTGGTTGTTTTCATACATATTTATATGTTGTTGTTATTGAGGGTCTACGGGCCTTATATTAACCCAAAATGTTACCACGTATAGGGGAGATGCCGTCCGTTTGATTTTCGGCTCGGCATGCTCTCGGGGCGTGACAAATTTAGTAGTGCACTAGAATGGCTTGAAAATATTCCACTTGGAGCACATGGTTTTCATATCACTATTCCACTTATAGAGTATTCAGAGCACTCTCAAACCCATTAATCAAATGGACTATCTAAAAACTATCTCCAAAGTTTTCACTGAACAATTCTAAGCAACAAATTATAATATTAATCGAATCTTAACAATCACTTCAATTCTGCAAATGTGATGTCAAAGGAAAAGAGAGTAAGCACAAAGTACAAAGTGAAATAAGGAAAGACATACATAAATATATAATTTAAGAGGTCAATAACAAAAGAGATAATTTTAGTTTTCACACACCATTGATAAATACTCCTTTATCTCTAATTTAATTCTTATTAACTCTTTAATTAAATTCATTGGTTCCCCTCAATTTTTCATTTTCAATATTAGACACATCATACTCTTACTTAAATATATAGTCCAACATAGCTAGTAAATGGGTGAATGACTTGCCACCTACCCTTTTAGGATGTGTATATATATCAAAGTGAATGATCCACAATCCACTTGATATGAAATACATTATATATAAATATAAAATAAAGGTGAGAGACCTACAATCCATTCAATAGAGATGTATTGTATGTACACAGGATGAACAACCTACAATCCATCTAATATGAAGTACATCAAATGTATGCACATATACATACATGTATATATGGGGTGAACAACTCACAATTCATCCGAAATGTTCCACATAAAAATAGAATATACGACCTACAATCTACTCTATGATGGGTCTCACATGAAAATAGAGTGAAAGACGTGAAATCCATTTCAAAAGATAAAGTTTTGAAAAAAAAACACGTAGCAAAAACTCTATATTTATAGAAAATTACTTTATTACTAATTTGATATAAATGACCTCATAATTTTTATAAATCATAGAACCAAAATTCTATGACACAAGAATTAAGCTCATCTCTTCGTTTATCTAGCTCAGAAACTATGTAAAATTTATTTATTTAGACTAGAGTTGAGATAAAGACCTCTCGTATTTTTTTTCTAGTTATAGGAATTTTATTGGTGTAATTATTATGATATTGGTCCAATTTTTTTTCTCATAATAATTCAATTCAACTCTAGTAAATTTCATTAACCAATTTTTTTTGGAAGAGTAACAATCAATAAGATATGAAAAGGACAAGCAAATATAAATGACAAGATCAAGCTAGCAAATAGAGATATATAAAAGCGTGGAATTTATACATTTTTTTCTTATGACATAAAGAAATTTTCAATAAATCCATCTCTACTATTCCCCTAAAAGGGATCTAATTTAATGCTCAATGTAATTATTATTTATTTATTATCATCGAGCTCTAAGATGATTTTTACAATAATCAAGCATAGATGTAAAAATATATAATGATTTTTTCTTCTTAAAGACCAGAAATAAACTTTAAAGAATTAATCTATACCTAATTTTTTCTAACAAGGATCTAATTTATTTCTCTTTGTCAATTTAAATTTGTTATTCATTTTCAAAGATCATATATAAAAATAATCAAACACATATATTATAACCAAAAAATATTTCTATCGAACAATCTATTTTTTTTTTCTTTTAGAGTGTACATTTGATCATGCACAAAGTAGTTAAAAGAGAAACAAATCGGAGAACTCCACACAACAAGAAAAGAAGAAATTATCGGGAAAAAATAATGGCTGGTAATCTTAATCTTTTGGTCGGTAATATAGGTTACCGACCAAAAAAAATTCGTCAAGACTTGGCCGGTAATCCATGGTCGGTAAATATTATTTACTGGCCAAAATAGTGGTCGGTAACTTTTTTTTAAATTACTGGCCAAATAAATGGTCGGTAAACTTTTTTAAAAAATAACGACCAATTATATATTTGGTCGGTAATGGTTAAAATAAATGGCTGGTATATTTTTTTAAAATACCAGCCAAATATATATTGGTCGACATATATTTTTAAAATTACCGGCCAAAATATATTTGGCCGGTATTTTTTAAAAAAATTGGCAGCCAAAATATATTTGATTGATATTTTTTTTTTTACAATTTATCAAACATTTCTATGAAAAAATAATAATCAATAAATTTCAAGACACTAGTTTAACAACTAATAAAAATGTAAACCTTAAACATAGCAATAAATTATCCAAAATGACAAAAGAAACATCATATCATATAAAAGTATATGTCAAATAGTTAACGAAAAAGTGTTGAACAATCTAAATAGAGTATCAAGAAATATTTGGGTCGTCGTCTTTTTCTTGCATGGGAGTCAACTCAGATTGTTGTTGCAATTCACTAGGTTGGTATCGCATGAGGAGTTGTTGTAACATTTCTTGTGTTTTGACTTCTCGTTGGGCTTGTGTCTCTTGCATCATTTTCATTTCTTGTTTCAATTGAGCTATCTCTGTCTCTTGTGCAACAATTGTCTCTTGCATAACATCGATCTTTACTTGTACATTAGCTGATGTAGAGGAAGTAGATGTCGAAGTCTTGTATACCTTTGGTGGTGGTTTGGGTCCCAATCCTAATCCACGAACATAACCAGATTTGCGCCCAAGTACATCTTGATGACATTCAAATGCTAGATTCTTGAAATCATTGGAGGTGGGCAAAGAAGTATCATCCTCTGTTATTCTTGCCAAAAGTGAAGCTTTTTATCATCATAGAGAGTGATCATTGCCTCCTATTAAATAAACATGTATTGATATCAACAACTTATTGTGCCAAAAATAACGTACAAAAATGAAAAAAAAAATACTTAAATTATGACTTACATATTGCTTTTGTGCAAGCTCACTAGTCCACCCATCCTTTTCTGTACAATAATTTCGACGCCATGCCTCAATTGCATCATATCCCTTGCAATTTAAAAAAAAAAACATTATGTCATTAGTAAAAATAATAAAAAAAAACTATTCATATATAATCAAACATGCAACTATAAAATAAAATTTAATTTAACATACATCCTCTATGTGTTGAACCACAGGTCTAGAGCCACCATGATGATTAAACAAAAGCTTTGCCCGATTGTTTTTATTTTTTGTAGACAGTATCTTTAAAAAAATACAACCAATAATTAGTAGCTATCATATGATAACATTAAGATTATAAATTGAGAGAAAAATATAATAAAAACAAAACAACCTTAAACTCTTCAGACTCCCAATAATTACATAAATACTCCCATGCTTCTTGTGATGGTAAATTATCTGGCTTCTTTTCTTTTTTCTGATCTAAAGTCCAACTAGCTGAAAATTTTTGATACTTCTGATGCCATTCACTTACTTGAGTAGAATATGATTTCCTCATCAATTTCAAAAGACAACCTTCTATATCATCACAATCTTGAAACTCAAAAACAGACTAAGTAAAAAATAACAATTAGTTATTTAAGTTATTAAAAATAAAAATTGATGCAAATAACATAATTTAAAAATATTACTTGAATGCGTTGAATTAGTTGAATTTTATCTGACTCTGGGACTTGTTTAAAGCTTCTGTATGTAAATGGTAAGAAACTGCGCACCAAAGCTCCCAACTCAGTAGTAAACATATTAGCTGTCGGGCATGTTGGCCTACCATGAATTGATTTCAATGTCACAAGAATTTTTCTTCCCCCCTTTGTTTCATTTGCCATACGATAAGCATGTGAAAGCCCCCTAGATGGTTGAGATGGTGAACGTGGACGACGACCTGCAAAAAAGGAAAAAAAAAATTTCGACAAGTTAAGTTAATGTACAAATAATATATATTTTATTCAAATTTAATTAAAATGTAAAAAAATACCCCGTCGTGAAGATGTTGATATCATAGTTGGTGAATCAGAATGATCGATAGATGAAGGAACAACTAATATGGTAGTTGTACTAGGTGTTGATTGTGAATGTCCAACATCAATAGGAATAGGAGTCTGCTCAGTTAAATTAGTTTGTATGTGAAGTGGTTTAGGTGGCATCTGCATTAAGAAAAGAACTTAGTAGGTCAATAATTTAAAAATAAAAAATGACAAATACAAATAAAGATGTTCAATTTTCTAAAACAAATGCATATTCAAATAATAAAAAAAAATTATGCTTATAGTTTGTAAACTACACCACATTCATATATTACACCACAATATAAAATAATAACCAATTTATTGAAAATCTAATAATATTATGAAAATAAATACCTGTTATTCTTCAGTCAGTATCATAATCAGATATTATTTCAGTATCAGAACAATTTTCTGTAAGCCGATTTAAGTTGACTCCAAATGGATCATCATCATCAACATTATCTGAATGTCTAGTCTCAATCTCATTGACTTATAATTCTGTTATTGAAATCTCTACAGAATTCAATTCAATTCTATCAGCTTGTTGATTAGTTGAGTCCACAATAATATCATGCACATTGAGTGCACTATTTTCTATTTGTAATTGAAGCTCAACATCATCGTTATCAAGTACTTCTGGATAATCCCAAATATGCCTATGTTGGAATGTTTGAACAATTTTCCAATTGTCTCCAAATTTATGATCATCAATATAGAATACTTGTTTTGCTTGGTTTGCAAGAATAAAAGGATCCTCTTTATACCATGTCTTCGAGGTATTAATGCATGTGAGACCAAAATCCATCTTTAAAGACTTCTTTTTCATGGTACATTCATACCATTTGCAGTTGAATAAATATACATTATATCCAAATATATAACTCAACTCGATAACTTCTAACAACGCACCAAAAAAATCTATGTTTTCTCCATTATGAGATGATGGCACTGCAACCCCATAATTTTGTGTTATTCGACCTCTATCTCGTTCCTCAGAATGATATCGAATACCTTCAACGATAGCTGCATCTGTAGTACATACACGAAAATTAGGCATACATGACAATGCATACAATTCATTTATTAACTCAGATGTTTCTTCATTCCTCAAACCATCCATTTTGGATCTAAACCATGACGGAAATTCTTTTTCTTGACAAAATTGACCTCTGGCCATATCATCAAGATTTATAATTGACTCCAAATGCTCCCTACATTGTATCAAAAAAAAAATATATGAGTTATTATAGTATAATTTTAAAAAATAGTTAAAATAAATTAATTATAGCATAATTTAAAACCTTACTTGATGTATGGTTGAACCGCACTGCAGTTGTTCAATATGTACCAATGGGCTTTCTCCCTTATTGTTTGGTCAAACTTAATGTATTTTTTACGACCAATGAGATTTACATTTTGAGAAAAAATATCCAGTTTGCAGCTTGGTCGCTGACCATCAATATTTCTTTCAGGTCTATTGAATCGAGTATCTCCATCAAGCTTGAAAAGTGACATAAATGTTAATGCCTCATCTATCACATAACCCTCTGCAATTGACCCCTCAGGTTTTGCTTTATTTCTGACATATTTTTTCAAAGTACCCAAATAACGCTCAAAAGGATACATCCACCGAGAAGAAACTGGCCCAGCTAACATTGCCTCTTCTGGCAAGTGAATTGATAAGTGAATCATGATATCAAAAAAAGCAGGTGGAAAAATTAATTCAAGCTTACATAATATTACAACAATATCTCTCTGTAACTTCTTCAGCTTGTCAATAATCAATGTTTTCTTTGTTATCTCATGGAAAAAATTGCAAAGCTCTATAATAGCCTCACACACATCCTTCTGCAAGTATTTTCGAATACCAATAGGAAGCAAATTTTGAAAAAGAATATGACAATCATGAGTTTTAAGTCCTTGCAGCCTGCCTTCATTTTCGATAACTCGGCGAGAAATATTTGATGCATAACCATCTGGAAATCTCACAGATTTTAGCCACTTGCAAAAATCCTTACGATCATCAGGTTTCAAATTGTATTTGGCTATTGGCTTAAAAGTTTTGTTCCCCAATATTTGTAAATGCAATTCAGGTCTTAAACCCTTTTTTTCCAAATCCATACGTGCCTTTAGTGTATCTTTACTCTTTCCAATTGTATCTAATAATGTCCCAACTATAGCATCACACATTCTTTTCAATATGCATAACATCCAGATTATGTCTTAATTTCAAATGATGCCAATACTCAAGTTCATAGAAAATGGACTTCCTCACCCAATTATGTCCATCACCCCCTCTATTACCATATTTTCTTTTTCCACCCATTGTTTGCAATTGAATTAAAATATCATCAGATGTAAATGCTCGTGGAGGAGGTCTATTTTCAATCTTACCATTGAATTTCTTACTTCTACGCCATGCATGATTTAATGGTAAGCTTCTACGGTGACCCATATAACATAACTTGTTGATACATGGCTCTGCATCTGTATCCACATTACAAATAGGGCATGCTTTGTATCCTTTGGTACTCCAACCAGAAATCATTCCATATGCAGGAAAATCATGAATGGTCCATAAAACAATAGCACGAAGATTAAAACATTCTTCAGTTGATGAATCTAGTGTTATAATTCCATCATGCCATAACTCTTTTAGCTCTTCAATTAATGGTTCTAGAAAGACATCAATATTTTTTCCAGGCGATCTTGGACCAGGAATAAGAAGTGTCATCAATGTATAAGCTTGTTTCATCATGTGCCAAGGAGCCATATTATATGGGACAAGTATCACAGGCCACATGCTGTATGAATTGGACATCATCCCAAATGGGTTAAATCCATCACTGGCTAAACCAAATCGAATATTTCTTGGTTCAGAAGAAATATTTGGATACATTTTATCAAATTCTTTCCATGCAATTGCATCAGCAGGATGTCTCAAAATACCCTCAGTTTCAACTCGTTTTTCTTTATGCCAACGCATTTTAATAGCTGTATCTTTATGCAAATAAAGTCTTTGCAAGCGTGGCTTCAAAGGGAAGTGTCTAACAACAGTTGTGGGTATTTTTGAATTTTGTTTATGATTTAGAATGTAACGTGACTTTCCACATATTGGACATTTTTCAAGATTTGCACTCTCTTTTCTAAATAATTTACAGCCATTAGCACATGCATGTATTGCTTCATATCCCATTCCAACATTTTGAAGTATCTTCTTTGTAGCATAGTAAGACTCTGGGACATAATTGGGTTGAGGAAGACAACTTTGGAGAAACTTTAATAACATATCAAAGGAACGATTGGACCAACAGTTAAGTACTTTAATTTGCATTAAGTTTACCAAGAAGCTAAATGTCTTCACCTTATTTGCTCCCTGATACAAATCTTGATTGACTTCTTCAAATAGGGATTTAAAGAACTTCGATGCTGCATTATTGTTACCATTATCCATGTCAATTTGTCTGCTCTCTTGCATAACATGTTCTAAGTCAAGTAAGTTGTTCAACATGTCAACAAATTCTGGATCCTCACATTCCACTTCATTTATGTCATTATCAATTTGGGCATCAATTCTTATATCTGCATTCTCAGATAGATCTACAGACTCTTCACCATGATTATTCCATATCAAATAAGTTTGATCGAATCCATGTAGATGAATATGAGTCTTAACCATTTCAAGATCTCCAAACTTTAAATTTCGACATAAAATACAAGGACATCTAATAACTGACGACCCATCTTTCATATGATAAGCTGCAAAATTTAAAAAATCCTTAACTCCATTCTTATACCTCTGACTAATTCTATTTCGCTCCATTATCCAACTTTTATCCATTCTTCAAAACCTGATTATGTGATGCAAATAATTTACATCAATCAAATAAGTTATTACATGTAAGCAAATTTTTTATATTGTGACTAATAAATTTTTACATTACTAACATTTAATCTTACATGCTTCATAAAAAAGAGAATTTCACTCGGTTTGGAGACAAATTGGGATATTATGGACGAGAATCTCTAAATTGGGATATTAGAGATTAAATACTAAGATACACGCATGCAAGATTATTAGAGAAAATGATTAAATAAAGGCCTACTATTTAGACACATTCAAATATTAACAATAAATTGACATTGTGAGAAGATAGAATTTGAGAAAAAGGAAATAAGAAAACTTGATTAATATAATGAAAAGGAATGAAAAATAAAATAATAAGATAAGATCCAATGTGAAAATAAAAGAAAATTCGGTAGCTTTCTTCACTTTCCAACTTATAATGATTTTTAGTTTACAAGGCATGCCTTCTATAGTTCTCAAGAAAATTCTGTTGCTCCAGATTTGATCAAGAAAATGGTAGAGAAGAAGAAAGTTTGATCACCTTGCTAAAGTTGTATGAGCTTGACTGCTATCTTGTTAGATACGTAGAAGAACCAAGAAAACCAGTTGAACAAATTTGTAATAGTACTTGGTGGGACCTCAGAAATGAATCTGTAATAGAAACCAAAGCATTTAGTATACCCGAGATGTCACGCCCCGAGAGTATGTCGTGCCGAAAAGCAAACGGACGACATCTCCCCTGTACGTGGCAACATATCGGGTTAATACAAGGCCCGTAGGCCCACAACAACCATATGATATACACAGATATCAACATATCAAATGCAGCGGAAACATACAACAGATAAAAATATATACAAGGACCCAACTGTGCACTCCGGAGTGACTTGACACAACAAGAAACATAATAAAAACCACAACAACGGCCAAATACATACAATATGTCCGTATATCACAAATACGGAAACAATACAGGCTAGAAACCCAAAACAACAATACAAAATACCTCAATCCACAAGGATCCAATAAATCGTAAAATAAACCTTCATCCGTTCGGTGTGAGATGGGATCGTGGAGCTCGAAGCGTCAAGGAATCTTCTACTCGTTATATGCGGCGTAAAGCCCGAGTCCAGGTGGTGAGTATAAACTCAGGGGTAATATATAGAAAGTGCATGAACAACATATAAGGATAGATCTACAAGTATACATGTGAAGATCTACAGGTATACAGCATGAGTCCAATAGACATACAGTCATATCCAAAACTAATAACAAGTAACTACAGTAAAGTCATACTCAATGTATATCAATTGGTGATCAATCAACATAAAGTAATGTACCAACGTACACGATGCGCAACACCATAAGCTATATCATCCTGACAGATATATAATAACATAACCCATATAATATACCAGGTCAATTCCATACCTGACCCATACTCCAACATATGAACAGTATATGATCACCTGTATAATAACCCGGTCCATACCACACTATGACATGACGCTAATCAAATGCATACATCGGTCTGGACCAACACATATATCATGCTCAAAACATAACAGTATATAAAATGCAAATGACATGTATCATGATGAACAACCATATGCAGCAATCATGGCTCAATCAAATGCAGCATCTCACAGGCATATGTAAAACATATATCAAATACATGCATACATATATATCAGTAATGCATATGCATGGTCATGTCTGCGCACCCCACTCGCTACCACGACCCCAGTGTGGCCTAGGTGGCAGGACATGACAACTATCCCGACTCGGTAGCCACCACTCTCGGTGGCCGAGTTGGGTAGTATGAACGATAGCTAGCCCGCCATAGAGCTATATGCTATCCACACGGGGGTCCCTGCTGCTAGCCGCTCCGTCTCTACCCATGAGTAGACGAGCACCGCACCCAGGACAACTGCACATCACACGACCACTGTCTATAGTGGGTGAGTGCGCTAACTACCACTCCGCACAGTGGCCAAGTGCGCATCTCCAGCTACCACCATCCATAGTGGCCGAGAACGGCACGCACAACAATGCTCTGCCCTCAACCCTGCTACCACTACCCCGAGTGGCCGGGGAGGCAGGATGACTGACGACACGTCTCGACCACAAGGGAGACTCAGTCAACAGCATGCATGTAGTGTAATGATGCATAGATCCATACATGTATCCTCGCCACACTCCCTATCCCACGGGGAGGCCTGGTCAACAAAAAGTCAACTATGCGAGGACTACAATCCACAAGACTTTCTCTATCGCACAAGGAGTCATACTCATCTGACAGTCAACCACACTAAGACCTCTAGTCAGTAGCGATATACAATCGACCGTCCATATAACCATACACATGCACACAATCCATAATGGATATACCATCACGCTAGGACCTCTAGTCCATGGCCACATACTGACAACCATACACTTATCTATGCACAGACAACTAGATCCATCATACATGCACCACTAATACGGATATGATATAACAATCGACTCCATAATCCAAACCATCACCTAACCCTAGTGATGTAATACAGTAACCCAATCTGAAGTCACAAAGATAACCCTAACCACATGTACTTACTGAACAATCTATCAGCTAATACATAATAGGGTTTATAATTCCTATCCGTGCTAGATAATCAATGAGTAACAGAGTATATATCTCAAAGGTCAAGGCAGTACAAGCATGTGATTAAATAAGAGTGGATTTAAGGTAAACAGGTATAAACATAAATCCAAGATCATGCACTAGAATTTGATCAAAACTACCGGACCAGGTAGATATTACCCACCTGATACGAAGCTCGAATAATCCTCACAGCCGCGGACCCGCTTCGTATCCCAAACCTGCATATAATGGCAACTACAGTTAAGTTCTAACACTTAACAAATATACAGATTAACTACTACATTTCTATATCCACGTTCTTTCCTCGAACGATTTACCTAACCCAGTTTTCTCCCACGTCAACAAGATCAATTAAAATATATAGATCTAAACAACACTCACATGTCTATCCTATCATCTAAACAGTATCTCAACACTCAATACAATCCAAACTTACCCCAATATCCAAATCACCACAACCAAGCAATTCATACACACACACACCAACATTCATAGCCACGATAACTCATCGTTTACAGCAACATACAACCATAAACACAACCAGATCATCTACGGATCAACAATCATCAATTTGGACTCACAACCCGACACAACAACACAGCATCATCAATGACTACTCTAAAATCAACAACAACAAACACTGATTACACTCAAATCACAGCCGCCAACCTCACTGGATCGATGGTAGTAAAACCTCCCTAACTAACAGCTAAGGAAATCAACTAGATCAACATTGAACTAATTAAATAACACGCTGATTCAAAATCGTATCAACAGCTTCCTCACCTCGTCCACTGGAATAATCCCGAAACTCGCTGTGAGGAACACACCACGCCTTCACCACTACTGTAAACCAAAATCATGATCAAAGCTTACCTCACAACGCAACCCTTCTTCTCCAATCTCAGCTGTTCACCGCAGACAGCTTAACCACAACAAAATCCAAGCTCCGATCACTACCCAAATCCACACAATTGATCAATAACAACTTACCAAAACTCATAAACATATACGCTGTATCAATAATCTACCGATTGATCCATAGATCTAATCGTGGCTAACCTAGACACTCAGCTGCAGGGAATGTTCGCCGACGATGAGGCGACAACAGATCGAACTCACAATGGCAAAGGTGGAAGAAGAGAGAAGAGATCTGCGATGATCGACACTTGGTGGTCTTCCGCTCGAAGTAACCTCCGGCGATCAAGCAGCGGCATCGATCGGCTGGTACCGCCTGCTCATGGTGGAGATCAACGGCAATGACTAGCTCCAGATGTTGGCGATTGTGGCGAGTTGCTGCCGTCGGAATTGGATGAAAAATGCGGAGGCGAGATCCGGCTCGGGAAAGGCTGGCGACCGACAAGATGCTCCGGCGAAGCCCGCTCGGCGTCCCTCCCTACAGCTGGATCTCCCTTCGGAAAGAATCATCGGCAGCAGCTGTGGTTCGGAAGAAACAAGAAGCGAGGAAGAAGCAGAAGGGAAACGGCCGGATCTTCCACCGTCGGCAGCAGCAGTCGTCGGCTCGCGAAGGAAGAAGAGACGGAGCCAAAATCGCCGCAAGAGGGGAGGAGGAAATCGCGCGATCGCGATCTGTGGAAGAAGCTGCGGATCGGGTTTTGGGGTTCGGTTCGAAAGGTTTCGTTAAAAACCAGCCAATTGACTGAGCTAGCTCAAGTCTAAACCAAAGCTAACCTAAGTCAAATCCAATCCGATTTAGCCCATTTATAGCCCAAGCCCATTACAGATTCAAACCCAATTTAATCCACTAATTAACCCAATTAACCCACTAATTAAATCCAATTAATTAAAGGGTTAATCCATATAATTTTTTTTTTCCGTATTTTACATTCTCTCCCACTTATAAAAATTTGGTCCTCAAATTTCCGACTCATGTACGAGTACGAGATGCCACAACAACCATCTCAAGTATCCGGAGAAAAGTCACACCTCAAGTGACTAAGTGGGGTACTGAGCTCGAGTATTACATTCTAGCTCTTATATACATTCTCAATCAACCTATTAATAGGTCAATAACTGTACCAAAGTGGAGCTCTATACCCGTAACCGATGGGAGACTTTGCTAGAATCGTAAGGTGAATCATGAATCACCATCAGAAATGATACTCAAGGTTACCCCATGGATATAATTCCATCAAACGATCTAACGAAATCCATCTTACAGCTCGGAAGAAAATGAGCGGACTTAGCTAATCGATCATCGACTACCCAAATCCTATCCAGTCCTTTCCGAATTCTAGATAATCTCCCAACACAGTCTAACGTACTAGGCTCTCACTTCATCATGGTACGTAACCCTACCGGTCATTAATATTCCACTTTTACATGTTGGCACACCAACCTCAACTACGGAATCATCCATGTCCTATCTATCGTTCCACCAACCGGAACGTCTCAATACTCACTATTTTCGGATACACTCCGAATAAATCTTCACTCTCGAATGAAGAGTCTCCTGAAACAACTCTTCCTAAAGCGAATGCAACTCTGGGAACCACCATCCTTCCCAGAGACTGAGATTTATTCTCACAAGAGAAATTAATCTAATGTCCAAAATTCATTCTGTCACACAGAACTGAAAATAACTGGAAACCTATAATGACTGATCTCGCTAGTTTCCCAACTAGCATACACATAATATACGTCCCATTCAACTGCGTCGGGATTGCTCCTAATCCCTGACATGACGCATCTATGTATAATACCCTTCCATCCATATCGGACGGATTAACTAACACTGACACAAAAGTCAGCCACCTTCTAGGCCCTAAAACCTAGCTTCACAAACTTTCGACCAGGTGATTTCCATCACCTTCGTGGTCCAACAAGTCGACGGTATAGTATCGCTAGAACATCCTATCCTCATCTATGGTAAATACCAAAACAATCTAAGGAAACCACAACTTCCCTCAAGATTGGGAATATATCCATAAATATATCCTCCACAGATATTATGACAATCGGTCTCAAATACTCCAAGAGTACTTGATTCCTTAAATTCATGAACGACTAAATCGTCGATAAGTCTAACAACGTTATCAACATCTCCTAAAATTCATACCAAGTATGAAATATCGTCTTCTACACACCTGTATCCCTTTTACTCTAAGCTACAGATAGCTCAATCATCACACCGACAATGATAATTGTATGACACTAAGTCACTACAATATCAATCCTCCAGTCGTAGATCAACCCTAGGGTATACACAGGTGTCATTTAGCTGATCTAAACAGATCCTCTATCCACCACGAAGGATACTTGATCGAACGATTTTTAATGTCGCAATACCGTTCCCAAATTATTTACCGAACCCCCTAACTACACTAATGCAGTATAGGACTGACTCGGGTCATCTCCCAACGAACCTAATGGCTGAACGTTTGTTTTTAAACAGAAGTAAACACTGGGGGTTTTTACAATTCATCAAAACAATTATTCAAAGCTAACCTATTGCAAGAACGATTCAACCTTGCACCGCACTGTCACTATACGATGCAATGGTCAAACAATTCTGGTAAAAAGACATGGAAATTAAATCTGCAGGAAGTAAATCTAACTAATGCGCAAAAGTAAGTAATCACGCACCGCACTGTCACTATACGATACAATGATCACGAAACAAAGGTGAACAATTTAACCATGTACCGCACTGTCACTATACGACACAGTAGTCAAACAGTCACTAAAAATTGCAATAAATGAAATGCAATAAATGAAAGCAATTAAGCGAGACATACTGTCACTATACAGAATCGGTCGAATGTAAATGAAATCTAATCTAATAATGAAAGCACTCGATCAAACACCAGCCTTTGTCACTATCGATGCACAGATTGGACAATTTTAATTGATGGGGTTAGTATATCAACAACAAGAAATTAACCTACCCTATGAATGCACACGAACAAAATTAAACAACTAAGCTACAATTAACCTATAGAAATAACATTGCACGTAAACAAACAAACACTTAACAAACAAATCTAATCGCTACTACCAAATGCATAATCTAACAGAATAATTAGCGAGCGTAACTAACACAAAATCTCAACTAATCTGGTGTTCCAACAAAATCAAACATGCTTAGACACCCTATTAATCCAAATAAACAACGGCCCAGTAACCACGGCCGCAAATAAAACCGAACAGCCCTCTCGGCGTGAATGCGAGCCCAACCAATACGAGGAGGACTGACAGACGGAGGAACGCGATCACCGCTCGGCGGTGGAGTCGCCGGACATGAGGTGGAACTCCACCGGTGGAGATGGCGCCCCTAATCGGGCGTGCAGGGTGGCTCCGGCGAGGAAGGGAAGGCCTATCCGTACCAGGGATGGAGTGAACGCCGGTGAAGGTTGTACTCGCGGAATCCGCGCTCGCTCCTCTTCGATTAATTTGTCCGAATCACGGCATCTAATCGTCCGCCGAGGCTCGCCTAGGATCATCGCCGCATTTGTCGGAGGAAGGTCGCCGGAGTGGAGTCTTGCATTGCCCATGCGTAGCGTGTAAGTCATGGCGCCGCGAGGAAGAAGCGGCGTCGAATGGATTCTGTGCGATCGGCTCTCGCGATTTGGGAAGGTGAGTTATTAACGAAAAACACCGGCGTCCGATCGAGCTTCATCTAATCCCAGCCGCCCAAACAAGCTAGGGTTTAATGGATATATCAATTGCTTAATTAGTGCTCCATTCAGCGGTGAAATCGATCGATTTGAAATGGCGGATCGATCCGTCGAAGGTATAATCACGATCCAACGGTCGGATGAACGACCAAGGCGTGTAGATCTTAATGTATGCGGGCGGATCGCTCCAGATCCGGATGGATGACTCGTAATCAATCACTTTCCTCGGACGGTCCATAATGCTCGATCCCGAACCCTTGATTTAATTTGCCTTGATCTAGATGAAGGGCTCAGATTAAATCATCTTGAAATGTCCATTATGACCCCAGATGAAACCATATTTGATCCAACTTAAGTCTAGTCCAGTGGCTCATCTCGATCTCCTACAAACAAAGATAAAGTTTGCATATAAGCCCAAAAATTAGGAGAATTTACAATAAGGTCCAAAAATATATCCAACTCATAAAACATGTAAATAATCAATAATAAATCACTCGAGAGGATAAAAACAGTGATATTAAGGACCAAAATAATACAACAAAATGACAGTTATCAATTCCCCCACACTTATTTTTGCGCGTCCCGTGCAATAACAAAAATAAAGAAACTGACTCACTAACTCATTCCCCAAACAATACCCAGATCAATAATTCAGAGACAGAAAAAATAAGTTACTTAGGATCACCAAATTCATCAAGATCTAGGGTATTCAAAAGATCCGACTCCTACAACAATCAACATGTATGATGATTTACAGTCAAATCAAATAGACTAAGCCTGATACAAAACCTCCCAAAATGGATAAATGCACTGATGCTCACATAATATCATAGGAGTGGGGCGCCCTCAAAACAACATGCAATTTTGTACTACCATATGCTTGCTTATCATCTACTTCTCTACTGCTATCAATACATCTCATACATGAATCAAAAGGATTTATCATGAATCAGAATAAGATCAAAAGTAGATGGCAGATAAAGTATGCAAAGAGAAGTACAAGACAAAGGTACAAATGAATAGGGAACAAGAGAAGAATTGGAGAAATAAACCTGATGAGTTGCTCTGTGAAATACTCAGTAATCAGCAATATGGGAAGAGGCCAGGACAATTGGAAACTTTAGAATTGGATTCAGGATCAAATGGCTCTATCCAACACATTGCAATCCCATTTGCCTGCATTACATTTGCACATTTTTTTTTTCAACAAAAGAAACATCGATGGCTCCATTTATTTCTTTTCTTTTCTTTTTCTCTTTTTTTTTTTTTTTTTTTTTTTTGTGCAGAAACTCAAGTACTAATCACAGACAAATATATCTCAGGACCAATGACCTCTGAAAATCATGCCTTCCATATCATGTTTCCAACACAAATAATATAGCTCCTCCCCCACACTTAAAAATTTTGTCCGTCTCGGACAATACAACCCATCAAACTATTCCTCCAATATGGAAAATAATAGATATGAAAAAGATAATCCACAAAGATACAAAGACCATGAATAGCAAATGAAAAGATAAGACAAGTAAGACATGGAAGATGGAAGTATCAAGTGGATTAGACAATCAAACCAAGTCAGGAAAAGAGTCAAAGAATGAAATCCTTCATCATATTCATGCAAGTAAATGTTACTGCAGTTTTGAAAAGACTCAAAGCAAGTTCTAGAGTAACAAGAATCACATGTGTTATCACACAAAATTGGGTAGATGATAAGAATGGCTTGTAACCTCACTAGGTGAATAAACATCAAGCTTAGACTATCAATAAAAAGTTCACCATCATAACAAGTGACTGCATGCAAGTGAAGTCTCCTATCATACACAAAAAATCCATAATTTGATGATCAAACTTAACTAATTTTTACCACCTCTGAAATGATACTAAGGCAGGCATAGAGAATATTATTTGACTCAACGAAAACAACTAAATAACTGAGGCAACCAGGCAGATAAACAAACAACTAACACAGATTATTCCGAACATGAAAGGAAGGAAACAAACGCAGTAAATAAAAGAACACACTCCCCTTTCATGCCGGGGAAGAAGCATCCTCAAGGTCCACTTCCTCTACTATAGTTTCTCTCGCCCCTTCGTGAAATATCTTGAGACGGTGTCCATTCACTCTGTAAATGTTCCCTGAAGAAGGTTCCTGCACCTCTACAACACCATAGGGAAACACATTAGTCACACAAAACGGACCGCCCCACCTGGATCTCAACTTACCTCCGATTAACCTGAGACGAGACTGGTACAATAAAACTTTTTCGCCAATATGGAACTCCTTCCTCACAAGCTTCTTGTCATGAAAATTTTTTTTCTTCTCTTTGTAAATGCGGGAGTTCTCATATGCTTCTAACCGTATCTCTTCAAGTTCCTGAAGTTGGAGTTTCCTCTCTCTCCCAGCTCTGTAAGCCTCCATGTTGCAAGCTTTCACTGCCCAATAAGCCCTGTGCTCAATCTCCACTGGCAAGGGACATGGTTTGCCATAAACCAATCTGTAAGGGGACATGCCTATGGGAGTCTTATAGGCAGTCCTGTAGGCCCACAAAGCGTCCTCCAACCTTTTGCTCCAATCTTTCCTGTCTGGCCCCACTGTCTTCTCCAGTATAGATTTGATCTCTGTTTGACACTTGGCTGCCCATTTGCGAGGTGATAAGGAGTAGAAATCTTATGAAACACCCCATACACCTTTCGGCATGGCTTTCATGTGTCTGTTGCAAAAGTGAGACCCTTGATCGCTGATGATCGCCCTGGGTACCCCAAATCTGCAAAATATGTGAGACCTGACAAAATTCACAACAACTGGAGAATCATCAGTCCTGGTGGGGATGGCCTCCACCCATTTGGAAACATAATCAACAGCCAAAAGAATATAAGAAAATCCAAAAGATACAGGAAAAGGACCCATAAAATCGATACCCCAAACGTCAAAAATCTCACAGAATAACAAAGATTGTTGAGGCATTTCATTTCTATGTCCTATGTTCCCTGTTCGTTGACATCTCTCACAAGTTTTATAGAATTCATAGGCATCATGAAATAAGGTGGGCCAATACAAACCAGACTCTAAAACTTTCCTAGCAGTCCTTTGGGGTCCAAAATGCCCCCCACAAGCTAGAATGACAAAAAGTAAGTACTGAGAATGAAACTCATAGTCCGGGACACATCTCCTAATAATCTGATCACTACAAAACTTCCAAAGGTAAGGATCATCCCATACATAATACTTGGCATCACTTTTTAATTTCTGGACTTGTGCATGAGAAAAAAATGAAGGTACAACACGGGCAACTAAATAGTTAGCAATATCCGCATACCATGGTGTCTTACCCTGCAGGTGAAAAAGTTGCTCATCTGGGAAAGAATCTGCTATGGGGGTGGAATCTATCTCCGTCACTATCCTCGCTCGGATGGTGCTGCGGTTCTCCCTCCCGCTCTATCGCGTATCTCTCGTCGAATTCTTGAAGCGAAGCATCCATCTAATCGGTCTGGTTTTGCATCAGGCTTCTTCAGGAGGAATTTCAAAGCTGCATGATCAGAAAAAATAACCACATGAGAACATAGCAAATAAGATCTGAATTTATCTAAAGCAAAAACAATAGCTAAAAGCTCTTTTTCTGTGGTGGTGTAATTGGATTGTGCAGCATCCAATGTCTCGAGGCATAACAGATCACATGAGGCGCTTCATCTACTCTGCCAGCTGCTCCCCCACGCGTAGTTCGAGGCATTACACATCAACTCGAGCAGAGAGCCCAATCCGGTGGTCTAAGGATCAGTCTTGATGTCAAAGCTTTCACTAGCCGGGTTAAAAGAGTCCTTGCACCTCTGATCAAACTGAAACACCACCTCCCTCTGAAGCAAGTTGGTCAAGGGTAGGGCAATCTTGCTGAAATCTCTGATGAAACGTCAGAGAAACGCATGTCCAAGAAAAGCCGCGAACTTCCCGCCGCAGCGGGGTAAGATAGAGTAGAAATAAGATGATTTTTAGCATGATCTACTTCTATACCATGCACAGAGATAATATGACCTAGGACTATCCCATGCCCTACCATGAAATGACATTTCTCGAAATTCAAAACCAAATCCGTATCAATGCATCTCCGTAAAACTCTCGACAAACTATCCAGAGAGGAATCAAAAGAAGAACCATACACAGAAAAATCGTCCATAAAAACCTCCATGCAATGCTCTAATAAATCACCAAAAATACTAACCATACATCATTTGGAATGTCCGGGAGCATTGCAAAGTCCAAAAGGCATCGCCGATATGCATACATCCCGAAAGGGCAAGTAAAAGTGGTCTTCTCCTGATCCTCTGGAGCAATACAGATCTGGAAGTACCCAGTGTAACCATCTAGGAAGCAATAGTGTGACTTGCCTGCCAACCTCTCTAGCATCTGATCAATAAAAGGTAGGGGGTAGTGGTCTTTCCTGCTGGCCTGATTAAGCTTCCTGTAGTCTCCACAAACTCTCCAAGAGTTGTGAACTCTGGTGGGAATCAACTCATTATCTGCATTGGCAACCATGTAATACGGACTTCTTGGAACCACACGAGCAGGACTTACCCAATTGCTATACGAAATAGGATAGATAATGCCGGCTGTAGAAGCCTTGTCACCTCTTTCTTTACTACCTCGAGAATCGATTGGGTTAAGCGGTCATTGTGGTTGTCTAAGCGGTTTTACATCCTCTTCCAAGTGAATCACATGCATCTGGATCGAAGGTGATACAGGATATACGCCCGTCCACCCAATCGCTTTCCTATGCCGCCTCAAAAGATCTACTAATCTGTACTCCTGATCTGACTCTAGATCTCGGGCAATAATAACGGGTCGCCGCTCGTCCTTATCCAAATACACATACTTCAAATGCTCGGGAAGAGGTTTCAATTCAAGCTGCTGTGGTTGCATATCTGATGGAAGTGATTCCTGGGGCGTTGCCTGAAGGTCGCAAGTCCCTACACATTCCATGTCCCTGTCAAAATCAAAGGGCCCACAAATAGGTCCTAACAAAACATTATCTACACCAGAATCACCAGGATCACTGAAATCACTAAAAAGAACAGAAGGTATAGAAATATCCAACTGAAAAACAGACTCAGAAATGAAATCCATGCAATCCAGCTCATCCTCTAAGTCCATGTTGAGTATAGAATGATCTTCCGTCGGGTGCTTCATCGCATCCAAAATCTGAGGCGAACTACGGTATCTCCTACCTCCATGGAAAGTGTACCTGCATGCACATCAATCTTGGTCTTGGCAGTCTTGAGGAAAGGTCTGCCCAGAATAAGCGGAGCTCTACTGCTCTGTGAATCACCCTCCATGTCAAGAATGTAGAAATCTGCGGGAAATATCAGCTCTTTCACCTTAACCAACACATCCTCGATCACCCAATTTGGTGTGTCATTCTGCGTTGGCTAAGCCGAATCACTACACACAGTAATGTAAGGGTCCAATACCTAATGAGCGGAAAGCAGACCTTGGCATCACATTAATGGAAGCTCCTAGATCTAGCATAGCATCCTCGAACATATAGCTCCCAATCACGTAAGGTACAGTGAAAACTCCTGGATCCTCGCACTTCTGGGGCAAAGTCTGAATAAGTGCTGAAACATTCTTTCCAACTCTGATTAACTCATTTCCTTTCAGCTTCTTCTTATGCACACACAATTCTTTCAGAAACTTGGCATACTTGGGAATCTGCTCGATCATTGTCAACAAAGGGACATTAACTTCCACCTTACTGAACAAATCCACAAGCTCCTGAAATTCCCTAGCCTTTTCTTCACTAACCCCCTTCCTAGATCTTGGCCTCACGAGGAAAGGTAATGGGAACCGACTCGATCGTCAGCGTGTGGATCTGCTGCTCCTGCCTTTGCCTCTGAACTACAGATCGACAGCTGGATGCAGATGCAGTGCGAAGCACAGAGTGCGAAGTAACTCTACCACTCCGTGATTAATCAGTGATGTTTCCTTTAGGATTCGGGATGGTCTGAGATGGTAGCTGACTAGATCCCTGTGACTGCAGCTGGTTAATGTTGGATGCAAGCTGGCTAAGTTGTCTCTCTATGTTCTGAATAGATGCATCCGTCTTCTGCTGAAACTGCTGCTGCTGTACCAAAAACTGCTGCACAAAATCCTCCATCTTTGGATTTGAACTTGAACTGGAAGACTCAGCTATAACTGGCTGAACAGAAGGTCTGACCTGTACTGGGTTACTCTGGATAGCTAGGGGTCTCTGAAATGCTAGTCCTGGCTGAAACGGCTGCTGATAAAATGAATTCCCATACCTCAGATTTGGATGATCTCTCCATCCTGGATTATAAGTGGCAGACATCGGATCATATCTGGACTGTTGTTCTTTGATCGTCGAGGCGATCTTGATCTTCTCGATCTTGATATGGAGGATGATCTGAGGCGTCTTGAGTCTGGAAGAAGCCCGATTTGTCGCCGCTACTATTTCATCTTGCTGGAGTGAAGGACATGAATCAGAAGGATGCTCTGGACTCGAACAAATACCACAAACTCTCATAGGTTGCATAGGCACTATAGAAGATTGGCTTGCCTGGTTCAGAGCCAACTGCCTAACTAATGATGTGAGCTCCTGTATAGAATTCTTCATCTCCACTTTGATCGATGTGCGGGTGAGCCTCACTCACCCCTCTAGTCACTATAGCTCTGCTCCCAGCTGCTTTGTGAGTTCTCTGCCATGTTTGCAATAAGCTCTCGGGCCTCTGAGTCTTGTTAACTAATGCCCCTCCACTAATTGCATCTATCATACTCTGTCCATAGGAAGCGGTCCCTCATAGAAATCTTGAGCAAGCAGTCAGCGATCGATCTTTGGGGGCAAGCTGGAACATAGTTTCTTGAATCTCTCGATACTCATACAATGTCTCTCGATGGCTATTTGCTGAATCTTTCTGATGGTAGCGATTCGGGATCTTTGGGAAGAACTTTTCCAAGAATGCTTTCTTGATTCAAGCCAACTATTAATACATCGGTGGAAGATAGTATAACCAATCCTTTCTTTGCTCGGCCCGGTGAAAATGGAAAAAGCTCTCAATTTTATATCTTCCTCTGAAATGCCACGTGGCTTCATAGTAGAGCACACCACATGGAACTTCGTCTGCAAGTACTATTGGGATCTTCAGACAATCCATGAAACTTAGGAAGCAAATAGGCTATGCACGATCTGAGCTCAAAATCCTCCTCTAAAAATTTGGGTAGCTAATGCAAGAATCTTGGTATGTCATCGAGATGCAAGCTCCTTGATCTATTGTTATCTGCCATGACTATCTCTGACTCGATGGGTATGTCGAAATGTCGGTGACATGCTCTCGCCGTGAAAAGTCTATCAATCTCGGGATCCGGCTCAAAGAGTTTATCACACGAGGAACTGGTCATTTCAAAGCAAACAACCACAATGAGTATAGAAAAGATAAGAAAGACAATAATAACAAAGAAAAGAAAACAAACAAACAAACTATAGTTTAAAGACAAGCGAACCCATTAGAGTTCCGACAGCGCGCCAAAATTTGATCGAGCGATTTTTAATGTCGCAATACCGTTCCCAAATTAAACCCCTAACTACACTAATGCGTATAGGATGGCTGGGTCATCTCCCAACGAACCTAATGGTGAGCGTTTGTTTTTAAGCAAGTAAACAGGGGTTTTACAATTCATCAAAACAATTATTCAAAGCTAACCTATTGCAGAACGATTCAACCTTGCACCGCCTTGTCACTACTATACGATGCAATGGTCAAACAATTACAGTAAAAAGACATGGAAATTAAATCTGCAGGAAGTAAATCTAACTAATGCGCAAAAGTAAGTAATAACGCACCTCACTGTCACTATACGGTACAATGATCACGAAACAAAGGTGAACAATTTAACCATGTACCGCACTGTCACTATACGACACAGTAGTCAAACAGTCACTAAAAATTGCAATAAATGAAATGCAATAAACGAAAGCAATTCGCCCAGACACCGCACTGTCACTATACGGCAACTGGTCGAATGTAAATGAAATCTAATCTAATAATGAAAGCACTCGATCAAACACGCCTTTGTCACTATCGATGCAGATTGGACAATTTTAATTGATGGGTTAGTATATCAACAACAAGAAATTAACCTACCCTATGAATGCCACGGCCAGAACAAAATTAAACAACTAAGCTACAATTAACCTATAGAAATAACATTGCACGTAAACAAACAAACACTTAGCGAAACAAATCTAATCGGCTACTACCAAATGCATAATCTAAGGGAATAATTAGCGAGCGTAACTAACACAAAATCTCAACTAATCGGTGTTCCAACACACAATCAAACATGCTTAGACACCCATATTAATCCAAATAAACAGCGGCCGGTAACCACGGTGATCGCAACAAACGAACAACCCTCTCGGCGTGAATGCGGCTGCCCAACAAGCCGTGAGGAGGGGCCAGACGGAGGAACGCGATCACCGCTCGGCGATTGTGGAGTCGTCGGGACGGTGGTGGAACTCCACCGGTGGAGATGGCATCTGGCGCGGCGTGTGGGTGGCTCGGCGAGAAGGAAGGCCTATCCCGGCCCGGGATGGAGTGAACGCCGGTGAAGGTTGTACTCGCCGGAATCCGCGCTTCGCCCCTCTTGGATTAGGTTTATTCGAACCACGGCATCTAATCGTCCGCCGAGGCTCGCACAGGATCATCGCCATTTGTCGGAGGAAGGTCCCGGAGTGGAGTGTCGGTATCGCCGCCGCCAGCGATGTAGTCGCCGTCGCCGTCTCGCGAGGAAGAAAGGCGGCCTTCGCTCGAATGGATTCTTGCGATCGGCTCTGCGATTTGGGAAGGTGAGTTATTAAGCGAAAAACACCTCCGTCTGAGCTTCATCTAATCCCGGCGTCCAAACAAGCTAGGGTTTAATGGATATATCAATTGCTTAATTAGTTGCTCCATTCAAGCGGTGAAATCGATCGATTTGAAATGGGCCGGATCTGATCCGTCGAAGGTATAATCCGCGATCAGCGGTCGGATGAGCGACCAAGGCGTGTAGATCTTAATGCGGGCGGATCGCTCGGATCCGGATGGATGACTCAGAATCAATCACTTTCCTCGGGCCAGTCCAATGCTCGATCTCAACCCTTGATTTAATTTGCCTTGATCTAGATGAAGGGCTCATTAAATCATCTTGAAATGTCCATTATGACCCCAGATGAAGCCATATTTGATCCAACTTAAGTCTAGTCCAGTGGCTCATCTCGATCTCCTACAAACAAAGATAAAGTTTGCATATAAGTCCAAAAATTAGGAGAATTTACAATAAGGTCCAAAAATATATCCAACTCATAAAACATGTAAATAATCAATAATAAATCACTCGAGAGGATAAAAACAGTGATATTAAGGACCAAAATAATACAACAAAATGACAGTTATCAATACTCATTCTCAACTACTGCATTCTATCATCGATAATCGATGTATAATCTCAAAGGTTCATCTCTCTTTTAACAAAGAGTTCTGGATCCTCTCAAGAGAAATCCTAAGACAAATAAATCTCCCATAGTGTTTAGCAACACTGATACCCGTAAAATCATCTCCCGGTATGAGGTCTCAATATCGGAACTATTTCCGAAATCACCCTCCAATCGCATATTCCACTTGCCCATACAGTGGCAAGCCCGGGAGTTCATCCGAAACTATATCTGAATACTCTCATATTACACGTACATCCGAGAGTCCTAGTATACCAACTCTCCAACAATCCAACTATCCGTAAGGATATGTCTATGCTAAAGGTATGTCTATCAAAGTCTAAGGGCATCCCTTGACTTCGTGATCGTTGGTCAACATCTCACCTGACGGTGGAGATACCACCAATCCGCAAGTCGATAGGAACCCATCTAATCCTATCTAAGAATGTTCTAGATAAAAATATCTGTAAACTACCAGTATCTCTTGATATATCCGCAAATAGGATAACCTAAAGCAATACCCCGAAGGACCGATCCTTCGGTCTTCTATACTTCTTCTCGAGTAATCATGTACACTTGTCCGACATCTGTTCTGGATGGCTGAGCTCATGTAGATGCAAAGACTATCATGGAGAACTGAAGTCAACTGCTGAACTGAGATACAAACTGAAACAACCGCAATGGAGATGGTAAACACTGTTGTACTGGCAAATGATACATATCCGACTGTATAATACTGAAGAACTGTCAACATCGTAGTACGCTCCATCTCTGTGAAAGGTATAACTGCGTCTGAAGAATACAGCATAGATACGACCATCGTCGTATACTCTCTCTCCTCTGAACAAATCATAACTACGTCTGGGAAAGTAACAGTTGTCATCTGAAAAGGTACAATTGTTGTCTGAACGTCTGAGTCTTCTGAGATGTCTTCGGCTGATACTGCTGAGTAACTTGCTTCTTCCGGATGAAAGTATCAAAGGACTTCAACTATATCCGAGGTAGTAGATTGTCGCTGATGTGATAACCTAATCTTCTGTAATGATCTCGGCTTTCGAGGTTGTGGATCGTCCGCTCGAAAGTATCATCCATAGTCTTCAACTGAGTCTTCAAAGTACATACACTCCTCGTAGATACCGACTGCTTATAGTAGAAACAGATACAATGGTCCATCAGATGATCTGACTCTGTGTCTCGTCGTAACCCGCACTGCACACACCTAATCCCCTTTCGGAGTTTTTCCTCTGAGTTCGCTGATAAACATGAGAAGCTGCTGACAATCTGCAATCGGTCTTCTATGATCGAAAAACTCTCCAATAGTCGCTCGTGACTCATGACTTTACTCTTGCTCCTTTTTATCCAACATTTGGAGACTTCTTATTCTAATACTTTGACTTGCAATATCTGCTTATCAAATCTTCAACTCTTAAAACACTTACTACGGAGTCATTTCTATACACATGACTCAGTCTAAGGACTTCCGGTAGGATCTAGTAAGAGATCCAAACATCCTGATCAAGATGTCAACCGATAACCCGTGAGTGGCCAAAACCAACCCAATCACATTCTTGGGCTATTAAATGGTCGTAACTTTCGCAAGTCTAACGACTCTGCATGGTACTTCCATTACCAAACGATCACCCTACTCGATGCCCAAGAATTCCCTGACCATGAGTCAAAGAAGATGACGTGAGAAAATACTCTCTCACAACATCACTACACCGTGGCCAAGTGATGTGTGATTTCCCGTAGGTTATTTCCTATATCTTCCACTAATTACCGGCTAAATCCAGATGATGGTATGCAGCTACTTAGCTTCCTCTGTATAACACGAGTTAAGTACTCAAAAGTACCCTCAACGTTATACAACCTAGAACGACCAGTCCAAGGATCAAAATCCCCATGAATATCATATACTATTTTTTTTTTCTATCTGAATCAGTACTAGTATACTCGCTTAGTCCATTACCCCATAGGTAATGATCTGACTAACATAATTAGTGAAAATTCTTAAGATCATAATCCTTGATCTTCACAAGAGATGTGACAACTAACCCCTGCTATCCGACTCGGTATCAGTCGGCTCTCAAAGGTAATTACCTTTTCGATAGCAGGTACATATCTAATAACCTCAACATATCGTTCTCGTGGTCAAACTCAAACCACGGTTACGAATACTAACCAATATCCTACAAGTCATTCATGTTATAAGCAACTAAATGCATAACCAATAAAAGGATATGTAATAACAATTAACATACCTTAAACCTTGTAGATCGGAAATGTCCGCAACAGCCAGATCCCAGAACTCACAAAACCAAAACCGAGTAAAGCAAAACTCGATGTCCGAACGTAATCAAATCCGAAAATGGACTTCGCAACCTAGGGCTCTGATACCAATAAAATTGTCACGCCCCGAGAGTATGTCGTGCCGAAAAGAAAACGGACGGCATCTCCCCTGTACGTGGCAACATATCGGGTTAATACAAGGCCCGTAGGCCCACAACAACCATATGATATACACATATATCAACATATCAAATGCAGCGGAAACATACAACAGATAAAACAATATACAAGGACCCAACTGTGCACTCCGGAGTGACTTGACACAACAAGAAACATAATAGAAACCACAACAACGGCCAAATACATACAATACGTCCGTATATCACAAATACGGAAACAATACAGGCTAGAAACCCAAAACAACAATACAAAATACCTCAATCCACAAGGATCCAATAAATCGTAAAATAAACCTTCATCCGTTCGGTGTGAGATGGGATCACCAAGGAGCTCGAACGCCCAAGGAATCTTCCGTATCAGCGTGTAAAGCCGTGGTCCAGGGGTGGTGAGTATAAACTCAGGGGTAATATATAGAAAGTGCATGAACAACATATAAGGATAGATCTACAAGTATACATGTGAAGATCTACGGTATACTGACATGAGTCCAATAGACATACTGATCATATCCAAAACTAATAACAAGTAACTACTGATGAAAGTCATACTCAATGTATATCTTAATCGATCAATGAACATAAAGTAATGTACCAACGTACCTGACGGTCTGCAACACCATAAGCTATATCATCCTGACAGATATACAATAACATAACCCATATAATATACCAGGTCAATTCCATACCTGACCCATACTCCAACATATGAACAGTATATGATCACCTGTATAATAACCCGGTCCATACCACACTATGACATGACGCTAATCAAATGCATACATCGGTCTGGACCAACACATATATCATGCTCAAAACATAACAGTATATAAAATGCAAATGACATGTATCATGATGAACAACCATATGCAGCAATCATAGCTCAATCAAATGCAAAGATTTCACGAGGCATATGTAAAACATATATCAAATACATGCATACATATATATCGATAATGCATATGCATGGTCATGCTGCGCACCCACTCGCTACCACGACCCGGCCTAGGTGGCAGGACATGACAACTATCCCGACTCCAGCCGCCACCACTCTCGAGTGACCGAGTTGGGTAGTATGAAACAGTAGCTAGCCCGCCATAGAGCTATATGCTACCCACACGGGGGTCCCTGCTGCTAGCCGCTCCGTCTCTACCCATGAGTAGACGAGCACCGCACCCAGGACAACTGCACATCACACGACCACTGTCTATAGTGGGTGAGTGCGCTAACTACCACTCCGCACAGTGGCCAAGTGCGCATCTCCAGCTACCACCATCCATAGTGGCCGAGAATGGCACGCACAACAATGCTCTGCCCTCAACCCTGCTACCACTACCCCGAGTGGCCGGGGAGGCAGGATGACTGACGACACGTCTCGACCACAAGGGAGACTCAGTCAACAGCATGCATGTAGTGTAATGATGCATAGATCCATACATGTATCCTCGCCACACTCCTTATCCCACGGGGAGGCCTGGTCAACAAAAAGTCAACTATGCGAGGACTACAATCCACAAGACTTTCTCTATCGCACAAGGAGTCATACTCATCTGACAGTCAACCACACTAAGACCTCTAGTCAGTAGCGATATACAATCGACCGTCCATATAACCATACACATGCACACAATTCATAATGGATATACCATCACGCTAGGACCTCTAGTCCATGGCCACATACTGACAACCATACACTTATCTATGCACAGACAACTAGATCCATCATACATGCACCACTAATACGGATATGATATAACAATCGACTCCATAATCCAAACCATCACCTAACCCTAGTGATGTAATACAGTAACCCAATCTGAAGTCACAAAGATAACCCTAACCACATGTACTTACTGAACAATCTATCAGCTAATACATAATAGGGTTTATAATTCCTATCCGTGCTAGATAATCAATGAGTAACAGAGTATATATCTCAAAGGTCAAGGCAGTACAAGCATGTGATTAAATAAGAGTGGATTTAAGGTAAACAGGTATAAACATAAATCCAAGATCATGCACTAGAATTTGATCAAAACTACCGACCAGGTAGATATTACCCACCTGATCGGCTCGAATAATTCTCACAGCCGCGGACCCGCTTCGTATCCCAAACCTGCATATAATGGCAACTACAGTTAAGTTCTAACACTTAACAAATATACAGATTAACTACTACATTTCTATATCCACGTTCTTTCCTCGAACGATTTACCTAACCCAGTTTTCTCCCACGTCAACAAGATCAATTAAAATATATAGATCTAAACAACACTCACATGTCTATCCTATCATCTAAACAGTATCTCAACACTCAATACAATCCAAACTTACCCCAATATCCAAATCACCACAACCAAGCAATTCATACACACACACACCAACATTCATAGCCACGATAACTCATCGTTTACAGCAACATACAACCATAAACACAACCAGATCATCTACGGATCAACAATCATCAATTTGGACTCACAACCCGACACAACAACACAGCATCATCAATGACTACTCTAAAATCAACAACAACAAACACTGATTACACTCAAATCACAGCCGCCAACCTCACTGGATCGATGGTAGTAAAACCTCCCTAACTAACAGCTAAGGAAATCAACTAGATCAACATTGAACTAATTAAATAACACGCTGATTCAAAATCGTATCAACAGCTTCCTCACCTCGTCCACTGGAATAATCCCGAAACTCGCTGTGAGGAACACACCACGCCTTCACCACACTCAAGCAATACGTATCATGATCAAAGCTTACCTCACAACGCAACCCTTCTTCTCCAATCTCAGCTGTTCACCGCAGACAGCTTAACCACAATAAAATCCAAGCTCCGATCACTGCCCAAATCCACACAATTGATCAATAACAACTTACCAAAACTCAGAAACATATACGCTGTATCAATAATCTACCGATTGATCCATAGATCTAATCGTGGCTAACCTGGACACTCAGCTGCAGGGAATGTTCGCCGACGATGGGGCGACAACAGATCGAACTCACAACGGCAAAGGTGGAAGAAGAGAGAAGAGATCTGCGATGATCGACACTTGGTGGTCTTCCGCTCGAAGTAACCTCCGGCGATCAAGCAGCGGCATCGATCGGCTGGTACCGCCTGCTCATGGTGGAGATCAACGGCAATGACTAGCTCTAGATGTTGGCGATTGTGGCGAGTTGCTGCCGTCGGAATTGGATGAAAAATGCGGAGGCGAGATCCGGCTCGGGAAAGGCTGGCGACCGACAAGATGCTCCGGCGAAGCCCGCTCGGCGTCCCTCCCTACAGCTGGATCTCCCTTCGGAAAGAATCATCGGCAGCAGCTGTGGTTCGGAAGAAACAAGAAGCGAGGAAGAAGCAGAAGGGAAACGGCCGGATCTTCCACCGTCGGCAGCAGCAGTCGTCGGCTCGCGAAGGAAGAAGAGACGGAGCCAAAATCGCCGCAAGAGGGGAGGAGGAAATCGCGCGATCGCGATCTGTGGAAGAAGCTGCGGATCGGGTTTTGGGGTTCGGTTCGAAAGGTTTCGTTAAAAACCAGCCAATTGACTGAGCTAGCTCAAGTCTAAACCAAAGCTAACCTAAGTCAAATCCAATCCGATTTAGCCCATTTATAGCCCAAGCCCATTACAGATTCAAACCCAATTTAATCCACTAATTAACTCAATTAACCCACTAATTAAATGCAATTAATTAAAGGGTTAATCCATATAATTTTTTTTTCCGTATTTTACACGAGATCTCAAAAGTAAATATGTAACAGAAACGAGAAAAAAATGAACAACTAAAAGCAATATATTAAACCTGTTTTTCCATAGAATAATAAATCGAGAAAAAGTGAAACTCAGAGGCGAAGAATTGCTAAAGAAGAAGAAAGATGATTTCATTACCTGGTTGAAAATGAACAGAGCCGGAATGCTATCTTGTTAGATGCAAAGGATAACCAAGAAGAAGAATTAAATTTTCAGCGCAGATGTTGCATGAATGTTGGACCTGCATTCCGACATGGTCGTCAAGATCATTGACCCCAACTCTGAACGGAGGATGAGCGCGAATGATAAAGCGGCGGAGGATGATCGAAGGAATAAAGCGGAAGATGAAACGTTGCGTGAGATTAGGCTTTGAGGTGAATGGGGTTTTTTTTAAAGAAAGCATGGGGTTTTTCTTGAAGAAAAGAAAGTCGTGGATTTTTTATTGAAGAAAAAAAAGCTGAGGAACCAATTAAAATGGTTGCTTTTGATATTATTAAAATTTATATTTTATAATAGGGTTAAAAATTTAGTTATAATTTTATCTTTCCTTATTTAAAAAATAATATATTTGACTAATAACTATTTGTAATTACCAAAATAAAATTAAATGTTGTCAATAAAATTTTAAAAATACCAATTAAAATTACCAGCCAATTTAAATGTTGGTCTGAAAAAAAAATAAAAATTACCGGCCAAATTTAACTTTGGCCATTAAAATATAAAAAATTACAAGCCATATCTAATTTTCGCTGGTAAAAAGTTAAATATTACCAACCAAATCTAAATTTGGTTAGTAAAAAATTAAAGTTACCCGCCAAAATAAATTTTGGTCAGTAATTATTAATATTTACCGACTAAAATTTATTTTGGCCGGTAATTTCAAATGTTTACCGGCCAAATTTATTTTAGACAGAAAAATTTCGCCGGTAATTCATATTTTTCTCGTAGTGCCACCTAAATCCAAGGCCTTTGTTGTGAAGTCTCAATAGTGCGATGATAGTAACTTTGACGACAAGCAATAGTGGTGACGACATACCACAAGGTTAGCGATAGTAATGGAGATGGTAACACTAGGAGAAACGATGACAGAAAGAAGGATTCAGAGTTTTTTTTTGTTCAAAGGGAATTAGGTTGGGAGAATAAATATAAGAAGAGATGATGCGTGGAAAGAGATAGGATTATATCTTTATTCTTTTTGGCACTTCAGCAAAAAAAAAAACATAATATTTTAGAATATATTATTAGGCCATCTTGAATTTTCAGTAATATAACAACCTACCCCCTAAAAATAAATTTGGTCCTCCAAATTTAGGTGTTTATGTGATAGGAAGAGGTATAAATATAGTTTTTGCTTGTCTTATTCACTTTCCCAAGTAGCCTTCCAATCAAAGAGATATTGTCATGTCACTTTTACTGAACGTACTTTTTTTCTTGTGAAGTTGGTACTCCAAGATATGACTTGGATACTCTTCTTAAATAGCATCAAGATACAAAGGTGTCATTAAACACTCGAGCATATGAGATGGATATGGAGTATATTTTTGCCACATCGACACATGAAATACAATATGTACTTTTGCTAGTGATGGTGATAGAGTAAGCCTATAAGTCACTAGGTCCAACCATTCAGGAATCTAACAATGACCAAAAAATCTAGGTGTTAACTTTCCTTTAACAACAAATCTTTTCAAGCCCTTAGTAAATGATACACGAAGGAATATGTGCACTCCCTAGAGAACTCTAATTCTCTACATCTCTTGTCTGCATAGCTTTCCTTTGAACAATGTGTTGTCAATCTCTTTATTTAATCATCTTCACCATCTCTACATCTCTCTAAATTCACTGTGGACCAAATAGTAAATTTTGCCTACTTCATTCCAGAACACAGGTGATTTTCATGCTCTTGAGTATAGTGCTTGAAAAGGAGACATTTGAATAGCTAAATGAAAAATATTGTTATAAGCAAATTTCTACAAAACGCACATGGTCCTCCCAACTATCCGTAAAACGCAAGCTAGCTCGCAAAAGATTCTTCAAGATATGAATAAGACTGTCTGATTGACCATCCATTTAAAGGTGGAAACAATAGCTATAACATAACTTAGTACCCACCCAGAGTCTACTGTAAAGTGTTCTAAAATTTAAATGTGAAATAAGGGTCCCAATCAAATATGATGCTTAATGGAATTAAATGATTTAGTATTCTATGAAACAAGCAAAATTAAATAGTTTATAATTTGTAACTATGCAAACACTTAGACATCCTTTAATATTCTTTTAAGGGCAATTTAGGAAATATATTTTTGAAAATAAATGTTTTTTAATAAATATGAAAATTAAGTGTGCGTGTTGAATATTTTGGTACATTTGATCGAAACTCAAACTAACACGGCGAGCTCTCATTCGCTTCTTGAGAAGCAAGTAATTTCAATTTGCTATATTTCCCAAATAATCATGATCTTGATTTGTAATATAAAATAATAATTAAATTCAAAAATTAATTATATAATTACAAGGATGAGATATCATGTGAATGAATAATTTATTATTTTATAGTCTCAATTCTCGAAAGGATCGAAAGAATCATCGATCAAGTTAGAAAAAAACCTTTTTTAATTGTGCTTTTGATCTTGTGAGAGTGCGTAGTCAACCATGTTCATCACATGCATCCTCGTCCTCTCTCATAGTTTTTTATGCTTTTAATTAATTAACCGATTGATTAATTAATTAAATTATTAAGATGAAGTTGTTGCCATGTATAAATAATACAAAGCAAAGTCAATTGATTGCAGCATCCTTGGCATCTACAAAAGGACTGTCCCATAAAACAAATTATATCGATGACGTCATGAAAGTGACGTAAATGTTGGATGGTGTTCGCAATATTAATTTAATTGTCCTTTTTGTTAGATGTGAACTGGATTATATTAATTATATTGACTCTATCTAATGATCATGCATGGCAACGATACACCTCTTCAGTAGTCTATAAAAGAAGGAAATGGATGTCACTCCTGAATGCATGCAATAGTCTCTCTCTCTCTCCGATCCTCTCCTTCAGCCTTTTCAATCCTAGCTCCAACGCTACGTATATATGGCTGCCTGCGGCTTCAGCATCGGTGAGTATATCTATATAAGTAGTATTCTCCTATGCCTTTATCCTCTAAATTATTTACATCCTTCCGCGCCAATCCAATAACCTATGCATCTCAGCGGTTTTTTTTTTTTTTCCTTTCAAGAAAAGGAATCGAAAGTTCAAGTACAATATGGATCTAGGGCCGGCTCTGATAATCAAACTTTAATAATAAACTCTAATGGATTGTAGAAAATTAATTTTACTCTTTCAACTCCCAACATTAATTAATTCTTGTACAATTTCTATAATGACCACAATTTACATTCTTCATGATATTTAGCTTTAGTTGATAGCATCAAGATTGGGCCATGGGGAGACGACGGAAGCCCAAACTATGACGTCCAGTGTGCGGAGATCATAGAGGTCAAAGTCTCTGTGAACGATCGTCAATGGTTTGGTGATCACTTATTATGACGCCAAAGGAAATATCCTAACATACAAAACAAGCAGCATGGTTGGTAAATCGAAGAAGGTACGCCAAACGCACGAATGGTCGACATTCTATAGCTAGCTACATAACATATGTATATGGATTTTCATTACAAGTTATATACATATACATGTATAAATCTTAATTAGTCTTAATTATTATATATGTACATAACAATTTTGAGATGTTACATGCATGCAGATCGAACTAGCCCGTGGTGAATATATCGACGGCGTGAGTGGGTCCTACATAAATTATGACGACCAAATTTGCATCTCTAACCTCATATTTAAGACAAACCAGCCGAGTACGTATGGGCCTTTTGGGTGTGGATGTGACAAGATTGCTACAGAGAGTCCAAAAGAATTCACTGTTGATCTCGCGGGCAGTAAAATTGTTGGGTTTTTTGGCAAATCCGTCCCATATATTAATTCCATCGGATTCTATTTGGCTGCGGTAAGCAACGATGCAAGTGTGATTATTAAGTAATTGGCCATCTATCTATTCAGTATTTCGATCATCCATCTTGTCATCTTCGCTTTGCTCCATCGGGGGAGTATTTTAAATAAATTTGGTAGTTGTGTTTTAAATAAAATTGGATGATCGGTCAAGTTTGATGTATCGTGGGAATGTTTTAAATAAATTTGGAATCGAGTCTCGATGTATCGTGGCAATGTTTTAAATAAATTTGGTAGTTGTGTTTTAAATAACTTTGATATATCGTGGAAGTGTTTTAAATAAATTTGATAGTTGTATTTTAAATAAATTTGGATGATTAATCGACTTTGATGTGAGTTTGGTATTTTCAAATTTGATATTAATGGTTGTTGATCATTGAAGTACGCTTCTTAGGTTCTACAACTGCACACCATGCCTTAATTTTCTAGTCATAAGTGTATGACACTCTAGCTCTAGGTCTACCTCAAATGCATAGCAAACCGACTGCTCCATTTTCGATCTACTTGGGATATATGAAGTCACTAATAAGTGACATAGGGACCTCCAATTCCAAAACTTTCTCTAGCATCCAGAGCTTGACTTTGTCTTTCATGGAGAACCTCAATTGCATTGCAAACCCACCATTCCATTTTCCCTACTCGGAACATATATATGTTAGTGATTTTCCATTGCTCAAAAAATTACCATTTGAGATTGAAATATCCGAGAGCAGATTAAAAAAGATTGAAGGTGATCAAATTTGGTGGGCAACGTGGAGTGGAAAGATCAGAGCATTAAGAATTTCCTCACTCCTCTTTTTATTCCTATAGACCGGTACGCGATATATATTTTCATGCAAAATCATTTATTATTTAGTAGGTCGATATGAAACAGTTGAACATTTTATAGAGTAGGCAAAATTATGTATGATAGGACAAGGTTCTACAAGATAGTAGTCACAGAAAGGTTTTGTTGGATCTTGATATTTTCATAACTTGGGTAGCAATGATGCATTGCTAGATGTCGCCCATTGTTTATGTGTCTAAAGTGGTTTAGAGACATTGTCAACGTTACGAAAACCTCTAGGGTGACACACAAATAACATGTTATTTTGGAGATAGGATCATTTTAGTATGACTAAATGAATCATTAGTTAATTGAATTAACTAGAATGAGTTGGACTCATTTCTTGGCCAAACTTGAGTTGGATTCAAATTGGTTTAATTTGAGTTAGACTCAAGTGGAACCAATTGAAGAAGGTTAACATGATTAATGGTGATTAATCATGCATGCAAATGGATTAATTGCATGAAATGGGATTTCATGAAGATTCTTGAACGTTGCATGCAATGGGATTAATGCATGCAAATGGATTAATTGCATGAAATGAGATTACATGAAGATTCTTGAACGTTGCATGCAAAAGGTTAATGTTGCATGCAATGAGATTAATGCATGAAATGGATTAATTACATGAAATGAGATTTCATGAAGATTCTCAAACGTTTCATGCAAAAAGTTAATATTGCATGCAATGGGATTAATGCATGAAATGAGTTTTAATGCTCAACGTTGGATGCAAATGGGATATAAGCTTTTGGGCTTAACGTGAATGATAAATTGATTTTCATTTTTGGTGTGTGATCTTATTTTGGCTAAGCATCCCTTTTTCTCTTCTTCCTTCTTCTTGGCCAAATTCTTGTGAGGAAAGCCTTTGTGTGGGTGCTAGTACGACTAAAGATTTCATCTCCTTCTCTAAGATAGTGTTCGTGTGGATACCATAGACGAACCATACTGATCGCGCTAAGATCCGACGAACCATAAACGAGCGGGATAGACAAAGGGCACGCATCAAAAGTATACTCTATAAGTTAGGACCTTTTAATCTATACTTTGTATGAGTCTTCTTTCGCATGGATCGCTCAAGAGATCCTTTTTCCGCTGCGATTTTATTATTTTTCGCATAGGATTCCTAACATCGGCGCGATGGAGGGTTTTTTACGTGGATATTAGTGATGAAATATTTTTATTCATTGCTAATATTTATTATTTTAGCGACGAAAATTTAAATTTTCGTCGCTAATATTTGTATATCAGTCAACTGGTGGGTTCCACCAATTGACTGTCGATAATTTGGCCGACCACAAAATCGATCTCGACTAGCCAATTGATTGAATAGTTTGCGATGAATATTATATATTTCTTCGCTAAATATCACTAGACTGATGGTATCCACCAGTCGACTGACAATAATTTGCTCGGCCACAGAATCGAGTTTACTTAACTGGCCAATCGACTGAATAGTTTGCGACGAATATTTATTTACTTCGTCATTAAGTATCAGTCGACTAGTGATATATATATCAGTCAACTATTATTATTGGCGATGAATTTTTAAATATCGTCGCTAAACTTAAATATATTAATTGCCAATTGATTGTTACGTCACTTCCATGACGTCAGTCAAAGTCAATACGAACTTAGAAACAATATATATTCATTTGTTAAAGACTTGGTAAAATTATTGCCACCGGTTTTATGAGACTGCCGTTTTGTAGATGCTGCAATTGACTTTGCTTTGTATTATTTATATATGCCAACAACTTCTCCTAATTTAATTAAAGTATAATATAAAATAGTTTTTTTTTAAAAATCGATTTTTTAAAAAAATCGATCATCCTTCGGATCCCTCCGTGAATTGAGACTAAAGTATAATATAAAATAGTTTTTTTTAAAAAAAAATAATAATAATAAATTATTCATCCACATGATATCTCATCTTTATAATTAAATAATTAATTTTTGAGTTTAAAAATTCTAGAAAGATTCTATTAAGAAAGACAATGCTCTTGACGACTACATATCTGTTGAATCTATATTCACATTGATCCATATCCGATCTGAAATAAGAAGATGAGTTGTTTTAGCTTCTAGCCGAGCCAATGGTTAAATTGTAAAAGCTCAAAAAGAAATAGGAAAATAAACGTTTCTTCATCTATCATTATTGGAGTCGAAAGACTCTTTTATACAAATATTTACAACAATAAAATTGCCTGAGGTATGGAATGATAATAGTAGCAAAATATTATCAGTTGCTATAATAATTTTGATCATGAAGCCAAATATGAAAAATCGATGATTGATCAAAATCAATAGAGACATTTTCCTTTATTGGTATTATTACTGTCATTATTCCCCGACAAATTCAACAATATTATCTGAATGTTAAGTTTGATAGCCAATTTAGTAAAACATTGTCTAAATAATGACTTGGTAAATATGTCAGCAATTTGATTTTCTATAAAAATATAAGAAATTGAAAGTTGTCGAGTCGCCACACGTTCTCTGACAAAATGAAAATCAATCTCCATATGTTTGGTGAGAGCACAAAAAATTGGATTGACAGCGAGATATGTTGCTCCAATATTGTCACATCAAATTTTTGGAGTAGTGGTTGAAGAGAGATGTAATTCTGAAAGAAGAGATAATATCCAAATAATTTTAGATGTCGCATTACCTACAGCTTTGTATTCATCTTTAGTGCTTGACCGAGTACTATAGGTTGTTTCTTTGAAAGCCAAGAAATAAGGTTTCGTCCAAGAAATATGACATATCCACTAGTAGAACGCCTATCTTCAGGAGATCCTACTCAATCAGCATAAGAATAGGAGTGACAGTTCTATAAGAATATCAAACTCAGGCGTAACAAGATGAGTTGCTCCAGAATCTAGATGCCATCCGGGAGTTCTTTGTGTTTCTGAAACTGGATTAGGTGAAACAAAGAGGGAGAATGTTTCAGATTGAGATGACTGACATCGTGAATGCTAAGAGGTGGAACGAGCTTGATTTGATGATGCAAGTCCACCTGGAAAATTTGAATCAAATCTTTTATAGCAAGTTTGAGTAAAATGTCCTTAGTTAAGACAAATTTTGCATCGTCCTCGTCCTTGACCACAACTTTGGCCATGGATCCGACCGCAACCTCTGTGTCCTCCACTCTAATATCGATGAGCGTATTGCGGAAGAATTGGATTGCTATGATCAAATTTTGGAGCTTTGTTGGTTACGTGCACTGAGAAAGATTTTGGCATACACTGAGACTGTATTTGTAAAAGCCTCTCATAAGAAGACAACATACTAAGAATCGTTTCCAATGACACTTAATCCAAGCGAGTTGTGACACTTGGAATGAAACTATCACATTCAGAGCCTGAACCTACAAGAACATGAATTAATAAATCTTTTTTGGGAATCAGATGACCAATTGTAACTAAAGTGCTAGCAAAAGTCTTGACTGTTTGCATATAATCATTGATAGAGGCATCTCCTTGTGGTACAGATTAAAGTTGTAGACGGAGCTGAAAAACTCGTGCTTGAGATTGAGATGTGAAAGTTTTATTAAGAGCTTCCCAAACTAGACAAGAAGTGTCAAGGCCCACGAGGATATGAAGTATGTGTTCAGCAATTGAGGAGATTAACCAATGCAAGACTAATTGATCCTTCTTAAGCCAAATAGTATAAGTTGGATCATCTTTTTGAGGTGGAGTTGAAGTACCATCAATATGACCAAGTAAATTATGGACAGAAAGTAAGGAAACAAGATGCATTTTCCAGATTGGAAAATTGTCATTGTTGAGCTTAATGGGTGAAGAAGGAATCATAGTCATAGGTATGGAAAGATTTTGTGACGGTGGAGATGTTTCTATAAAATTAGAAGAGGAAATTTTAGATATTCTTGTTGCTCCTTCTACAATCAAAGATTGTAGCTTTATTCAAGATTTAATTTGAATGGACTACCAAGTCTACAGTCAAAAAATCACGAAGGTGTTAAAGATGTAAAATATCCCTTCAACTCCACCCCTTGTTTGATAGTTTTGCAAGCAAACAAATGCTTTGCATGCATAAACCAATGTACAGTCAGCAGAGCTTAAAAAAATTTTGTTGATTGATTAAACACCACGGAGGAGCGCAACTTGCTACAATAATAGAAAGAAAAAAAACCACGAAGGAGGGAAAGAGAAAGAAATTGACGGACAACGAAAAAAAGAAGAAATGACTCTAATACCATGTAAAAGCTCAAAAAGAAATAGGAAATTAAACGTTTCTTCATCTATCATTATTGGAGTCAAAGGACTCTTTTAAACAAATGTTTACATCAATAAAAGGAAAGATTACATAAGGTATGGAATGGTAACAACAACAAAATATAATCAGTTGCTATAATAATTTTGATCATGAATCCAAATATGGGAAATCATTGATTGATTAAAATCAATGGAGGCATTTTCTTTATTGGTATAATTACTATCATTACAAATCCCTTTTAGAGAATTGGTGGCACGACAAGTTATGTCAATTGATTATGTGGAGTCGGTGACATGTAGGGGTGTGCAATCGATCGGTTAAATCGAAAAAACCAACCGAACCCACCGAACTTTCAAGTTCGGTTCGGTCCAATCGGAAATTCAGTGTTTTTATTTAAAAATATCGGTTTATTTGGTTTATTCGTTGGTTTGGTTTGAACGTAAAATTCGTTTACCCGAATCGATTTTTTGACCAATGACCGATATATCAAATCGCTGGATCGATGTTATACATCACCAACTCGCATCTTAGACAAACGTATTGCCGATACGTAATGTTTATTAGTCGACTGATGGCTAACATCAGTCGACTGATGGCTCAAATCAGTCGAATGATTTGATAATCAGTCGACTGATTTAATATTCAGTCGACTGATTATCGCGATTTTATCTAAAACCCTAACCACAAATCATGATTTTCTTCCCTAAACCCTAACCTTTCATTCTCAGCCTCTCGCCAACTCTCCTAAACCCTCTCTCCGACTACCTCCGCACCACTCTTCAGATTCATCCATCCTAAACCCTAATTCTCTCCGTCTCCTTCTCCGTCTCCTCTCCTAGGCTCCACTTGCACATCGACGACAGCAGTTCTTCCCACACCTTTTAAATTTTCGACGACCGACGGTTAGTTTACTATACTTATTTTTATGATTCAATTTTCGACGACTGACGATGATCATGATTCATGAATAGTAAAAAATTTAGGTTTAGGGGCATTCTTTGTTTATAATTCTAAATTGCTAATCTAGTAAAATAGTTATATATAATTTTTGTAATGAATTGTATGTTTTTTTTAGATGTCAATGCAAGGAAATCTTTCAAATATGGATGTTGATAATAGTTGTTCAATGCCACAATATGGATTTTCAGTAGGTACAAGACCACCTGTGACAAAAAAAAGTAAGCAAACGGAAAACAATCAAACCAAGAAGTGAGGTATGGGAGCATTTTACGAAGTTTACCAATGTCGCTAATGAGATTAAAGCCAAATGCAATTATTGTGATAAGGAGTTTTTTTGTGATCCATACAAGAATGGAACAACAAGTTTGAAATCTCATATGACCTCATGCAAGAAACATCCTCATGCTATTGAAACAAATCAAACACAGTTGAGTTTTCAAGTGGGTGCAAAACAGGGTGAGGGATCTCTTATTTCTTGGAAATTTGATCAGGATGCATCTAGAAAAACATTAGCTAGAATGATTATCATGGATGAATTGCCTTTTAAATTTGTAGAAGGAGAAGGGTTTAAAACATTTATGTCTATAGTATGTCCAAAGTTTAGTATTCCTTCGAGATGGACAGTTGCACGTGATTGTCTTGAATTATACAAAATTGAAAGGGAAAATTTGAAAAGTTTGTTGCATGATTCGACACAAAGAGTTTGTTTGACTACTGATACATGGACATCGATTCAAAAAATTAACTATGTGTTTGACTGCTCATTTTATCGATAAAGATTGGAAGCTGCATAAAAGAATTTTGAATTTTTGTCCAATTACAAGTCATAAAGGCGAGGCCATCAGTATAGCTATTGAAAATTGTTTGAGGGGTTGGGAAATTAATAGAATTTTCACTATTACTGTTGATAATGCAAGTTCAAATGATGTCGCTGTCAATAGTTTCAAGAAAAAGAGTTAACTGGGATTCTACTATTTTAAAAGGTGAATTCATTCATATGAGATGTGTAGCTCATATAATCAATTTGATTGTTGTTGATGGCTTGAAAGATATAAATTCATCTGTGATGAGAGTCAGGAATGCTATTAAATATGTTTTGCAATCCCCCTCTAGATTAAGCAAGTTCAACGAATGTGTAGAAATTGAAAAAATTGAAAGTAAAAAATCATTGTGTTTGGATGTACCAACCAGATGGAATTCAACTTATTTGATGTTGAATGTAGCGGAAAAATTTGAAAGAGCTTTTGATAGGTTTGATGAACAAGACCCATGCTTTAGACTGTATCTTCAACATACAGATTGGGGTGTTGTTGTGAATGACAATGGAGATATGGTATTTGGACTAGACGGGAATGTCCAAAACGTAATTCTGACTATTGATGGGAAGCCAACTAGTGCTGATTGGAATAATATTAGACTCTTTGCATCTCTATTGCAAGTTTTTTATGAGTTAACATTAAAAGTCTCAGGATCTTTATATGTCACTTCTAACACTTTTGCACATGAAATCAGTTCTATTCATTCCATATTAAAGGAGTGGCAAGAAAGTGATGAACCTGATGTGTATTCAATGGGATTGAAAATGAAAATGAAATTTGACAAATATTGGGGAGATCCAGAGAAAATGAATAAATTGATTTATATTGCAGTGGTACTTGATCCAAGACATAAATTAGATTTTTTGGAATTTATGTTGATCGAGTTATATGGAGATGAAAAGGGTGCAATAGCAGGAAAGAATATAAAGGAGACTTTGTTTGCTTTGTACAAAAATTATAAGGAGAAAATGGAGCCTCAAAGTAACACCTCAAAAATTTCAGTTAATTCAGAATCAGGTGATAGCGACATCGTGCCTAAAAATATGAGTCAAATAGATTTGAAAAGGCAATCAATCTTTGCAAAGTAGAAGAAACAAAAGGCACAAATTTTTGGTGATGGCAACATGTCAGAATTAGATAAGTATCTGAATGAAATAGTTGAAGAATATTGTGAGACTTTTGACATTTTGGGATGGTGGAAACAAAATTGTCATAGATTTTCTATACTTGCTCAAATTGCTCGTGATGTGTTAGTCATTCCAATATCAACAGTTGCTTCAGAATCCGCTTTCAGTACTGGTGGTCAGGTACTTGATTGTTTCAGGAGTTCATTGACTTCTAGAGTGGTAGAAAGTCTGATTTGTACTCAAGATTGGCTTCGATTAAGTTTGGTGCCAATTAATGTCGAAGAAATTTTAGAAGATGTAGAAAAACTTGAAAGCAGTACGTTTTATTTATAGTTAGTTATTTGTTTACAATTAAAAATATATAGAATATTAATTTGTTTGACTTGTATCATGTTATAATTTTTTTTCAGAGTTCTCAAAAGTAATATTGGATTCGTCTTCTTCGACAACACCAATTGAGGTTTAATTAACTACTTCATGGTATGCTTCAATTATTATAATCTAGTTACAAGTGTATTTACTTTTTAATTATCTTGTTCAAATGGTAATAACAAATTTGTACTTCTTGATCATTATTTATTAGGATAAACACAAGTGGTGAAGCAGACAAGTTTGAACTTTGAACTCTGAAATCAAGTCACAACTTACAAGGAGTCAAGGAGTGAAGGAAGGACCAAGGACTCAAGTCAACTCTCAAGTCTCAAGTGTCAACTCTCAAGATCTAAGGATACATTGTATTCATTTTGATATTTGACATGTTCTATAAGGCTATAACTGAAGTGTAAAAAAGTTAAAATTATATGTTTCATTGCTATGTTAGCAGCTTGATTGCTTGAATGTTTTAATTTTAACGAGATTTTTTTATATATTTTGATGTGTTGACATTTATTAAATTGTATTTTGTATAGTTGTGCTCTTGTTGACATGTATAATGTATTTAATTTAAATAGTTATGTTATTGTGTAATATTGAATGTTTTAAATTTTAATGTTGAAATTTAAGAATGTACAGGAAAACAACTTATATAAATATAGGGGAGGTATTTTATTTTTTTTTAAATTCTAATAAATCGTGTAAATTTAAGGTTTCACATAATAGATATAGGCTATATCTAATCGTATATATTCATTAAATGCACGAAATGACATCAAATTAGTGTTTTAATATAGAATTTTACAGAAATCATGACCGTTCAAGAATCGATCGCTTATCGTAAAATTCGTTTAGAAATCGATCGTATTATTTAACACGATCAGATACTATTGTTCACGATCGATATAATCGATCGATGTTATATATCGATCGATTGTACTATCGATCGATTGATTTGAGTCATCGACTTAAAAACATTCTCGGCTCGACGATTTCATCGATGATACGATCGATGTATCACATCGGGCCGATCGTTAGACCACCGATCGATGTATTACACCAGTCGACTGGTGGTAAAAAATCGATTTTTTCAATTTTTAACCGAAAAAACCGATTTTTTTTTTTTTGCAAAATCGGTTCGGTTCATTGGAAAAGTTCGGTCGGTTCGGTTTAGTTAAAAAAAATTTAGTTTATTCGGTTTCGATCTTAATCGGTTCGGTCGGTTCAGTTTTAACCGAATGCACACCCCTAGTGACATGATAGGGTCGGCTACTCCTCTCCCAAGTAATCATAAGGACTTGGATGAAGATCTAAGGCGTTGGGCCACTAGAAAACTAGAAAGAGATTAAAAGGGGGTCCAGGCATACCTTATTAAATCCCTCCGAAGTTTAAGTCAGATTCATAGAGAAGATATAAAATAGTATAAAAAAACAATCTTTTATATGTTTACTCATACCTTTTCATATAACAATGACTTAGCTCCCCAAAGGATTTGTTGTAAAAGCCAAGTCCTTTGGACTAGTAGTCGCATCCTGTGCACTGTCGGCTATGATTCGTTGTAACTATCGCATCCTTTGGACAAGTAGTTGCATCCTTCAGACTAAAACAACTGTCAAGTACTAAATGACAATGAATGCATGTGTTCCTTGAACTGCAATAACTGCAACGGTTGCATCACGCGAATTGTTATAACTACTGAGTACATTAAGGCAGTGGTTGCGTCCCTTGGATTGTTATGACTGTCGAGTCTTAAAAATGATGTGGATGGAACTCGATTGAGAGTCGCCTCTCTATAAACTGATTTCAATAATAAGTTCATTACCTTGAATTGAGACCTTAATCCGACTCTATTCACCTCACCTCACCTCAGTCCCCATACCAAATGAGACAGTTTGGACGTCTACTTTCTTTGATTACACCTCTTGATTCCTGAACCCTTCGACCATCCACATCTATCTATGAGGTTATTCTACTTTCTTTTATGTCAATTGGCAAGTGGATTCTGATTCCCTTTCTTCTCTTTTATCACATTCCCCATTTCTCCTATTATTTTTTAATATTTCTTCTTCCATAAAAGGTTGAAACTGTAGTTTTTTATTTTTCATCCTATTCTTCTCTTCAATTCCTGGAATTGTATTTGACTTTCAATAAATTCTAAAAAATTCATTATTTCTTTATTTGGCTTCCTTCTCCATTCACCTAGTCATTTCTCTAGCAAAACTAAGCTACTGCCTCAACTAGAACTAGGTCCTTTTAAAGAGAATATCATATATCTAGAAATTGCTGAGATTCTGAAAGGTCTTCACTTTGATATCAATCTTCTTCCTAAGGAGGATCTTCTTTCTTACTTCTAGTTAAATCTGATAGCATTGGAACTACCCCATAGTCTACTTTGTTAGTGCAATTGATCTCTAGTTAAGGTTGACCCAGTTCGAGTTCAATTTTGATATTTAAATAATGCCAAAGGATTTATATTACTTTTCCTCTGCTACTCTACAACCATCCAAGGATTTTGATGCTCCCTTGGAATACTTTAGTAGTGCACTGGAATGGCTTGAAAATATTCCACTTGGAGCACATGGTTTTCATATCCCTATTCCACTTATAGAGTATTCAAAGCACTCTCAAACCCATTAATCAAATGGACTATCTAAAAACTATCTCCAAAGTTATCACTGAACAATTCTAAGCAACAAATTATAATATTAATTGAACCTTGACAATCACTTCAATTCTGCAAATGTGATGTCAAAGGAAAGAGAGGAAGCTCAAAGTACAAAGTGAAATAAGGAAAGACATACATAAATATATAATTTAAGAGGTCAATAACAAAAGAGATAATTTTAGTTTTCACACACCATTGATAAATACTCCTTTCTCTCTAATTTAATTCTTATTCACTCTTTAACTAAATTCATCTGTTCCCCTCAATTTTTCATTTTCAATATTAGACACATCATACTCTTACTTAAATATATAGTCCAACATAGCTAGTAAATGGGTGAATGACTTGCCACCTACCCTTTTAGGATGTGTATATATATCAAAGTGAATGATCCACAATCCACTTGATATGAAATACATTATATATAAATATAAAATAAAGGTGAAAGACCTACAATCCATTCAATAGAGATGTATCGTATGTACACAGAATGAAGTACATCCATTCAATGGATGTATCGTATGTAATCTTTATCTCCACAAGAGATGTAACTACCTAACCACTACTTTCCAACTCGGTATCAGTCGGCTCTCAAAGGTAATTTACCTTTTCGACAGCAGGTACATGTCTAATGACCTCAATATGTCGTTCCCGTGGTCAACTCAAACCACGGTTACGAATACTAACAAACACCCTACAAATCATCCATGTTATAAGCAACTAAATACATAGCCAACAGAAGGATATGTAATAACAGTTAACATACCTTAATCCTTGTAGCTCGGAGATGTCAGCAACAGCCAAATCCCAGAACTCACAAAACCAAAACCGAGTAAAGCAAAACTCGATGTCCGAACGAAATCAAATCCGAAAGTGGACTTCGCAACCTAGGGCTCTGATACAAATAAAATTGTCACGCCCCGAGAGTATGCCGTGACAAAAAATAAATAGACAACACCTCCCCTGTACGTGGCAACATATCGGGTTAATACAAGGCCCGTAGGCCCACAACAACATGACATATATATGGACAATACTAAACAATACATCCATAACAACACAAAGGTGCGCACCAGTGCGACTCTAACATACTACACAAAAACAACATACAAACCAACAACCAAATACAACACTGATTATACATGGTCATAATACAAAACAACAGCGGAAGCAAATACGTGGAAAACCCCAATTGTTCGGTGTGAGATGGGATCAGCTGGCGGAGCTCCGAACGTCCAAGGAATCTTCTACCTGTTATCTGGGCGACAAGAAACCCAGGGTCCAAGGGTGGTGAGTATAAACTCAGGGGTAATATATAGAAAGTGCATGAACAACATATAAGGATATAGAAATCTACAAGTATACATGTGAAGATCTACAGGTATACAGTATGAGTCCAATAGACATACAGTCCTATCCAAATCTGATAACAAGTGACCACAGTATAGTCATACTCAATGTATATACTAAATTGATCAACTGAACATGAAGTAATGTACCAACGTACCTGACGGTCTGTAACACCATATGCTAGATCATCCTGAACAGATTTACAATAACATAACTCATATAACGTACTAAGTCAATCTCATACCTGACCAATACTCAGACATATGAACAGTATATGATCACCTGTAATAACAACCCGATCCGTACCACACAATGATATGATGCTAATCAAATACATACAACAGTCTGGACCAACACATATATCATGCTCAACACATAGCAGTATAAAATATGCAAATGACATGTATCATGATGTACAAGCATGTGCAACAATCATAGCTCAATCAAATGCAGCATCTCACAGGCATATGTAAAACATATATCAAATACAAGCATACATATATATCAGCAATGCATATGCATGGGCACTGTCTGTGGACCCGTCCAACCACGACCCCAGAGTGGCCAGGGTGGCACGACATGACAACTAGCCCGACTCCAGCTACCACTACTCTCGAGTGACCGAGTTGGGTAGTATGACTAAGTAGCGTATAAGCGTAAAAAGCTAACTACTCCTAGGGGTCCCTACTGCAAGCCACGCCATCCCTACCCATGAGTAGACAAGCACCGCACACAGGACAACTGTACGTCACACAACCACCGTCTATAGTGGGCGAGTGCTAACACCACTCTGCACAGTGGCCAGGTGTGCATCTCCAGCTACCACCGTCTATAGTGGTCGAGCGCGGCACATCCAATGCTCTGCCCTCAACCCTGCTACCACTACCCTGAGTGGCTGGGGAGGTAGGATGACTGACGACCCGTCTCAACCACAAGGGAGACCCAGTCAACAGCATACATGCAATGTAATGATGCATAGCTCCATACATGTATCCTCGCCACACTCTCTATCCCACGGGGAGTCCTGGTCAACCAAAAGTCAACTATGCAAGGACTACTATCCACAAGACTCTCTATCGCACAAAGAGTCATACACATCTGACAATCAACCACGCTAAGACCTCTAGTCAGTAGCGAGATACTATCGACAATCCATATAACCATACACAGATATACGATTCATAATGGATATACCATCACGCTAGGACCTCTAGTTCATGGCCACATACTGACAACCACACCCTTATCTATGCACAGACAACTAGATCCACCATAGATGCACCACTAATATGGGTATGATATAACAATCGACTCCATAATCCAATCCATCACCTAACCTTAGTGATGTAACATAGTAACCCAATCTGAGGTCACAATGATAACCCTAACCACATGTACTTACTGAACATCTATCATCTAACACATAATAGGGTTTGTAGTTCGTATCCATGATAGATAATCAATGAAATAACAACAATATATCTCAAAGGTCAAAGGCAGTACAAGCATATGATTAAACATGAGTGGATTTAAGGTAAACAGGTTTAAACATATATCCAATTTCATGCACTAGAATTTGGTCAAAACTACCGGACCAGGTAGATATTACCCACCTGCTATGTAGCTCGTATCAGCTATCCCTACTACGAGCAGCATCACTAATCAAAGTCCTGAAATCAACATCCTGTAATCAACACGCAAACATTGACAAAGTCTATCATAAGTCCAATGATGGTATCAAATCCCAAATCGAACTTACCTAGCTCGATTCATTCGTACCCAGTAGATCTGAAACAAAGTCTTCAGTCGTATAGGAACAATCCCTACGCAGCTCACTATCATGTAGATACACCCTGTAACCATCGTCCAAAGTAACTACATGAATACCATCCCATTGTTAAATCCAAGAGTAATTTCCATGCCCAATTGATTGCATAGCTATAACACAACCAAATTGATAGTTACCTTATACTATTGATACAAAACCATCCTTCTCATCTCCACTTCAATTACCTCGGCAGCTCCACTTCACATCCCACTTGCACCGATCTGCTACCATCACAAACAGGGCAGATCTCATATCCTAGCTCCAAGCTATGCAACAAACAGAGGCTGAAATACCCGATCTCGCGATGAGGAAACAAACAAACTATATTACCACTGCTGTGAACGAAACCACAATCAAAACTCACCTTAAGCACGATCCATAGCTCCATCCTCACTGGATCGAAGACAAAAAAATCTACCCAACTCATCCATCGAACCAACGACAAACAAAATCACTGTAACATAAATCAAGAATCACCACCACCAATTCTCGGTGAAACCAGAAATCTAACCAAATCCATAGATATAGGACTTACCCCAATAGGCAGAACACGATCTACACACAGTCATTCTCACTGGCAACTGATCAGAAATAGCAAAAACCAAGGCATCAATGGAAGTAGCCGATCAAGCTCACACTAAGAAAATCCTACAATCGATCTGAGCTGCGATGGAAGAGTGACACGGCAGCAACGCGGACCTTGCCAATGCTAAGCTCACCAACTGACCATCCGTAGAACATCCGGAGGCAAGAAGAAGCAACGACAGCGATGAGTTGCTACCGATAGTGATGGTGGCAGATCTAGCTCCCGGGATCCGAAGCAGAGGTAGAAAAAGAAGGCACCGGAGACAAGCCGATGCACCAAGCAGTTGTTAGGTTAGCAGCATCGCGCGGGGATCATAGCCGATCGCGATCGATGTTGGCCGCAGAGCCCCCCCCTGCGTCAGACGTCGGCAATGGATTGAACTCGATGAGATGAGGGTGATCCGCTCGATCGGAGAAAACCGAAGAAATCGGCAACTCCTTCACTGAGCTGGGCTCGCTCGAAGAAAAATGGCGATGAGATCCGCTGTCGAAGGTCACGGCACGCCGCAGCCGAGGAGGATGACGGAAGCAGAGAGCACGACTACGAAAAATAGAAGAAGGAACGGGATTGGGGATGAGCAAGTGGCTGCTCGAGTGGAGATCGTCGGTGATGATGAGCTCCGACAGCGGCGACGAGGCTACGACAGCGAGGAAGAGGGGAAATCGCACGACGATGGGGAGGAAAAACTCACGACTGGAAACTTTGAGGAATCAGAATCGGGATTTAAGGTTGACCCAAACCCAATTCAAGCTCCAACCAGTTCAGCCATCTGGTCTAAGCCCATTTCAAGCCCAATTTCAAACCCCATCATTAATTCAATCCAATTAACCCACTAATTAAACCCAATTAATTAAAGGTTTAATCCATATGAATTTTAATTTTTTTTTACCGTATTTTACATTCTCCCCCACTTATAAAAATTTGGTCCCCAAATTTCTGACTTATATACTTGTACGATATGTCAAAACAATCATCTCAAGTATCCGGAGAAAAGTCACACCTCAAGTGACTAAGTGGGGTACTGAGCTCGAATATTATATTCCAGCTCTTATATACACTCTCAACCGACCTCTTAAAAGGTAAACAACTGTACCAAAGTGGAGCTCTGTACCCGTAACCGATGGGAAACTTTGCCAGAATCGTAAGGTGAATCATGAATCATTATCAGAAATGATACCCAAAAATACTCTATGGATATAATTTCATCAAGCGATCCAACAGAGTCCATCTTACGACTCGGAAGAAAATGAGCGGACCTAGCTAATCGATCATCGACTACCCAAATCCTATCAAGTCCTTTCCGAATTCTAGATAATCTCCCAACGTTGTCCATCGTACTAAGCTACCACTTCCATAACGGTACGTAATCCTACTGGTCCCTAATATTCCACCTTTACATGTTGGCACACCAACATTAAGCTACGAACTCAACCATGTTCCACATGTCGTTCTACCACTAAGAACGTCTCAAACTTGCTATTTTCGGATATGCTCCGAATACAACATCACTCTCGAATGAAGAGTCTCCTGAAACAACTCTTCCTAAAGCGAATGCAACTCTGGAAACCACTATCCTTCCCAGAGATGGAGATTTATTCTCATAGGAGAAATTAATCTAATATCCAAAATTCACTCTGTTACCCAGAACTGAAAGTAATTGGAAGATTATAATGACTAATCTCGCTAGTTTCTCAACTAGCGTACACATAATATACGTCTCATTTAACTGCATCGGAATCACTCCTAATCCCTGAAATGATGCATCTGCGTACAATACCCTTCCATCCCCAATGGAAGGACTAACTAACACTGATGCAAAAGTCAGTCACCGTCTAGGCTCTGAAACCTAGCTTCACAAACTTCCGACCAAGTGATTGCCATCACCTTCTTGGTCCCATAAGTCGACGGTATAGTATCGCTAGTAACATCCTATCCACATCTACGATAAACACCAAATCAATCTAGGGAAACCACAACTTCCTTTAAGATTGTGAATACATTCCAAAAATATATCATCCACAGATATGATGACAATCGATCTCGAATACTCCAAGAGTACTTGATTCCTCAAATCCATAAACGACTAAATCGTCGATAAGTCTCACAACATTATCAACATCTCCTAAAATTCTTACCAAGTATGAAATGTCGTCTTCTATACACCTGCATCCTACTTTACTCTAAGTTGATGATATCTCAACCTTCACACCGACCATGATAATTGTATGACATTAAGTCACTACAATATCAACTCACCAGTTATAATCAACCCTAGAGCAAACTCAGGTGTCCTTTAACTGATCTAAATAGATCATCTATCCACAACGAAGGATATTCATTCACAGCAACTACTGCATTCCAATCATCGATAATCGATGCATAACCTCAAAGGTCTGGCTCTCTTTTAACAAAGAGTTTCGGATCTTCTCAAGAAGAACCACTAGGACAGATAAATCTCCCATCTAATACCTCATATAATCGCAACTTACGTTCTTTCGATTTCCAGTGTTTAGCAACACTGATACCCGTAAAATCATCTCCCGGTATGAGGTCTCCAATATCGGAACTATTCCCGAAATCACCCCAAACGCATATTCCTACTTGCCTATGCAGTAGCAAACCCAGGAGTTCATCCGCAACTATATCCGAATACTCTTGGATTACACGCACATCCGAGAGACATAGCATACTGTCATTTCAACAATTTAACTATCCGTAAGGATATGTCTATAGTAGAGGTATGTCTAGCAAAATCTAAGGGTATCCCTTGACTTCTTGGTTGTTGATCAACATCTCACCAGATGGTAGAGAAAAAAATCACCAACCCACAAGTCGATAGGAACCCTTCTAATCCTATCTAAGAATATTCTAGACCTGGCTACCTGTAACTATCAGTATCCCTCAATATATCCACACAGGGTAAACTAAGGTAATACCCCAAATGATCAATTCTTTGGTCTACTATATCTCTTCTCGAGTAACCATGTAAACTCGCCCAACATCTGTTCTTGACGACTGAGCTCAAGTAGCTGCAAAAATCTACCATGGAGGAACTGAAATCAACTGCTGAACTGAGGTTCAAACTAAACAACTGCAACGGAGATGGTAAACACTGTTGTACTGGCAAGGGTACACATCCGACTGTAAAATACTGAAGAACTGCCAACATCGTAGCCCGCTCCGACTCTGTGAAAGGTATAGCTACAACTGGAGAATACCGCATAGATACGACCATCGTCGTATACACTGTCTCCTCTGAACAAATCACAACTATGCTCGAAGGTACGCTTTGTCTCAATGTCCAATCTTCTCGAGATGTCTTGGTACATCTCTTGAGTAACTTACTTCTTTCGGATGAAAGTATCAAAGAGCTCCAACTATATCTGAGGTAGTAGATTGCTGCTGATGTGATAATTCATTCTTCTGTCATGATCTCGGCTTCCGAGGTTGTGGATCGTCCACTCGAAAGCATCATCCATAATCTTCCACTGAGTCTTCAAAGTACATACTCTCCTCATAGATTCCGGTTGCTTATAGTAGAAACAGATACAACGGTCCATCGGATAATCTGGCTCTGTGTCTCGTCGTAACCCGCACTGCACACACATAATCTCCCTTCGGAGTCTTTCCTCTGATTTCACTGATAAACATGAGAAAATGCTGACAATCTGCAGTCGGTCTTCTATGATTGGAAAACTCTCCAATAGTAGCTCATGACTCATAACTCCAATCTCGCTCCTTTTATCCAACATTTGGAGACTTCGGGTTCCAATAATTTGACTTGCAATATCTGCTTATCAAATCTCCAACTCTTAAAACACTTGCTACGGAGTCATTTCTATACACATGACTCGGTCTATGCACTTCCGGTAGGATTTGATAGAAAATCCAAACATCCTGATCAAGATGTCAACCAATAACCCGTGGGTGGCCAAAACCAACCCAATCACATTCTTGGGCTATTAGGTGGTCGTAACCCTCGCAAGTCTAACGACTTTGCATGGTACCTTCGTTACCAAACGATCACCCTACTCGATGCCCAAAAATTCTCTGACAATGAGTCAAAAATGACGTGGGGAAATACTATCTCACAACATCACTGAACTGTGACAAAGTGATACATCATTTCCCGTAGGTTATTTCCTATATCTTCCACCAAGTACTGGTTAGATCCGGATAATGGTATTCAACTAACACTACTATCTTCGTATAACACAAGTTAAGTACTCAAAAGTACTCCCAATATTATACAACCTAGAACGACCAATCCGGAATCAAAATCCCTATGAATATCTGCATCAACAACAGTGTACATGCCTAGTCCATTAACCCACAGATAATGATCTGACTAGCATAATTAGTGAAAATCCTTAAGACTGTAATCTTTATCTCCACAAGAGATGTAACTACCTAACCCCTACTTTCCAACTCGATATCAGTCGGCTCTCAAAGGTAATTTACCTTTTCGACAGTAGGTACATGTCTAATAACCTCAATATGTCGTTCCTGTGGTCAACTCAAACCACGGTTACGAATACTAACAAACACCCTACAAATCATCCATGTTATAAGCAACTAAATGCATAGCCAACAGAAGGATATGTAATAATAGTTAACATACCTTAATCCTTGTAGCTCGGAGATGTCCACAATAGCCAGATCCTAGAACTCACAAAACCAAAACCGAGTAAAGCAAAACTCGATGTTCGAACGAAATCAAATCTGAAAGTGTACTTCGCAACCTAGGGCTCTGATACCAATAAAATTGTCACGCCCCGAGAGTATGTCGTGTCGAAAAGCAAACGGACATCACCTCCCCTGTATGTGGCAACATATCGGGTTAATACAAGGTCCGTAGGCCCACAACAACATGACATATATATGGACAATACTAAACAATACATCCATAACAATACAAAGGTGCACACCGGTGCGACTCTAACATACTACACAAAAATAACATACAAACCAACAACCAAATACAACACTAATTATACATGGTCATAATACAAAACAACATCGGAAGCAAATACGTGGAAAACCCCAATTGTTCGGTGTGAGATGGGATCAGCTGGCGAAGCTCCGAACATCCAAGGAATCTTCTACCTGTTATCTGGGCGACAGGAAACCTAGGGTCCAGGGGTGGTGAGTATAAACTCAGGGGTAATATATAGAAAGTGCATGAACAACATATAAGGATATAGAAATCTACAAGTATACATGTGAAGATCTACAGGTATACAGCATGAGTCCAATAGACATACAGTCCTATCCAAATCTGATAACAAGTAACCACAGTATAGTCATACTCAATATATATACTAAACTGATCAACTGAACATGAAGTAATATACCAACGTACCTGACGGTCTGTAACACCATATGCTAGATCATCCTGAACAGATTTACAATAACATAACTCATATAACGTACTAAGTCAATCTCATACCTGACTAATACTCAGACATATGAACAGTATATGATCACCTGTAATAACAACCTGGTCCGTACCACACAATGACATGATGCTAATCAAATACATATAACAGTCTGGACCAACACATATATCATGCTCAACACATAGCAGTATAAAATATGCAAATGACATGTATCATGATGTACAAGCATGTGCAACAATCATAGCTCAATCAAATGCGGCATCTCACAGGCATATGTAAAACATATATCAAATACATGCATACATATATATCAGCAATGCATATGCATGGTCACTGTCTGCGGACCCGTCCAACTACAACCCCAAAGTGGCTAGGTAGCACGACATGACAACTAGCCCGACTCCAGTAACCACTACTCTCGAGTGGCCGAGTTGGGTAGTATGACTGAGTAGCGTATAAGCGTAAAAGCTAACTACTCCTAGGGGTCCCTACTGCAAGCCACGCCATCCCTACCCATGAGTAGACAAGCACCGCACACAGGACAACTGCACGTCACACAACCACCGTCTATAGTGGGCGAGTGCTAACACCACTCTGCATAGTGGCCAGGTGCGCATCTCCAACTACCACCGTCTATAGTGGCCGAGCGCGGCACATCCAATGCTCTGCCCTCAACCCTGCTACCACTACCCCGAGTGACCGGGGAGGCAGGATGACTGACGACCCGTCTCAACCACAAGGGAGACCCAGTCAACATCATGCATGCAATGTAATGATGCATAGCTCCATACATGTATCCTCGCCACACTCCCTATCCCACGGGGAGTCCTGGTCAATCAAAAGTCAACTATGCAAGGACTACTGTCCACAAGACTCTCTATCGCACAAAGAGTCATACACATCTGACAATCAACCATGCTAAGACCTCTAGTCAACAGTGAGATACTATCGACAATCCATATAGCCATACACAGATATATGATCCATAATGGATATACCATCACACTAGGACCTCTAGTCCATGGCCACATACTGACAACCACACCCTTATCTATGCACAGACAACTAGATCCACCATAGATGCACCACTAATATGGGTATGATATAACAATCGACTCCATAATCCAATCCATCACCTAACCCTAGTGATGTAACATAGTAACCCAATCTGAGGTCACAATGATAACCCTAACCACATGTACTTACTGAACATCTATCAGCTAACACATAATATGGTTTGTAGTTCATATCCATGATAGATAATCAAAGAAATAACAACAATATATCTCAAAGGTCAAAGGCAGTACAAGCATATGATTAAACATGAGTGAATTTAAGGTAAACAGGTATAAACATATATCCAATTTCATGCACTAGAATTTTGTCAAAACTACCGGACCAGGTAGATATTACCTACCTGCTATGTAGCTCGTATCAGCCATCCCTACTACGAGCAGCATCACTAATCAATGTCCTGAAATCAACATCCTGTAATCAACACGCAAACATTGACAAAGTCTATCATAAGTCCAATGATGGTATCAAATCCCAAATCGAACTTACCTAGCTCGATTCATTCGTACCCAGTAGATTTGAAACAAAGTCTTCAGTCGTATAGGAACAATCCCTACGCAGCTCACTATCATGTAGATACACCCTGTAACCATCGTTCAAAGTAACTACATGAATACCATCCCATTGTTAAATCCAAGAGTAATATCCATGCCCAAATTGATTGCATAGCTATAACACAACCAAATTGATAGTTACCTTATACTATTGATACAAAACCATCCTTCTCAGGTCCACTTCAATTACCTCGGCAGCTCCACTTCACATCCCACTTGCACCGATCGGCTACCATCACAAACAGGGCATATCTCATATCCTAGCTCCAAGCTATGCAACAAACAGAGGCTGAAATACCCGATCTCGCGATAAGGAAACAAATAAACTATATTACCACTGTTGTGAATGAAACCACAATCAAAACTCACCTTAAGCACGATCCATAGCTCCATCCTCACTGGATCGAAGACAGAAAAATCTACCCAACTCATCCATCGAACCAACGACAAACAAAATCACTGTAACATAAATCAAGAATCACCACCACCAATTCTCGGTGAAACCAGAAATCTAACCAAATCCATAGATATAGGACTTACCCCAATAGGCAGAACACGATCTGCACACAGTCATTCTCAATGGCAACTGATCGGAAATAGCAAAAGCCAAGGCATCAATGGAAGCAGCCGATCAAGCTCACACTAAGAAAATCCTACAACTGATATGAGCTACGACGGAAGAGTGACACGGCAGCAACACGGATCTTGCCAATGCTAAGCTCACCAACTGACCATCCGTAGAACATCCGGCGGCAAGAAGAAGCAACAACAGCGACGAGTTGCTGCCGATAGTGATGGTGGCAAATCTAGCTCCCGGGATCCGAAGCAGAGGTAGAAAAAGAAGGCACCGGAGACAAGCTGACGCACCAAGCAGTTGTTAGGTTAGCAGCATCGCGCGGGGTTCATAGTCGATCGCGATCGATGTTGGCCGCAGAGCCCCCCCTGCGTCGAACGTCGGCGATGGATTGAACTCGATGAGATGAGGGTGATCTGCTCAATCGGAGAAAACCGAAGAAATCAGCAGCTCCTTCACTGAGCTGGGCTCGCTCGAAGAAAAATGGCGATGAGATCCACTGTTGGCAGAAGGTCGGCGGTAGCTGATTCTCGCAGCGAGGAGGACAGATCGGAAGCAGAGAGCACGGCTACGAAAAACAGAAGAAGGAACGGGATTGGGGATGAGCAAGTGGCTGCTCAAGTGGAGATCGTCGGCGATGATGAGCTCCGACAGCGGCGACGAGGCTATGACAGCGAGGAAGAGGGGAAATTGCGCGATGATGGGGAGGAAAAACTCACGACTGGAAACTTTGAGGAATCATAATCGGGATTTAAGGCTGACCCAAACTCAATTCAAGCTCCAACCAGTTCAGCCATCTGGTCCAAGCCCATTTCAAGCCCAATTTCAAACCCCATCACTAATTCAATCCAATTAACCCACTAATTAAATCCAATTAATTAAAGGGTTAATACATATGAATTTTAATTTTTTTTTATCGTATTTTACAGCAATAGTGGTGACGACATACCACAAGGTTAGCGATAGTAATGGAGATGGTAACACTAGGAGAAACGATGACAGAAAGAAGGATTCAGAGTTTTTTTTGTTCAAAGGGAAGTAGGTTAGGAGAATAAATATAAGAAGAGACGACGCGTGGAAAGAGATAGGATTATATCTTTATTTTTTTGGCACTTTAGCAAAAAAAACCCAAAATATTTTAGAATATATTATTAGGCCTTCTTGAATTTTTCAGTAATATAACAAGCTACCCCCCTAAAAATAAATTTGGTCCTCCAAATTTAGGTGTTTATGTGAAAGGAAGAGGTATGAAAATCGTTTTTCCTTGTCTTATTCACTTTCCCAAGTAGCCTCCCGATCAAAGAGATATTGTCATGTCACTTTTACTAGCTAAATGTACTTTTTTTCTTGTGAAGTTGGTGTTCTTTGTACTCCAAGATATTACTTGGATACTCTTCTTAAATAGCATCAAGATACAAAGGTGTCATTAAACTCTCGAGCGTATGAGACGGATATGGAGTATATTTTTGCCACATCGACACATGAAATACAATATGTACTTTTGCTAGTGATGGTGACAAAGTAAGCCTATAAGTCACTAGGTCCGACCATTCAAGAATTTGAAAGTGTCCAAAAAATCTAGGTGCTAACTTTCCTTTAACAACAAATCTTTTCAAGCCCTTAATAAATGATACACGAAGGAATATGTGCACTCCCTAGAGAACTCTAATTCTCTTTATCTCTTGTCTGCATAGTTTTCCTTTGAACTATGTGTTGTCAATCTCTTTATTTAATCATCTTCACCATCTCTACATCTCTCTAAATTCACTGTGGACGAAATAGTAAATTTCGCCTATTTCATTCCAGAACACAGGTGATTTTCATGCTCTTGAGTATAGTGCTTGGAAAGGAGACATTTGAATAGCTGAATGAAAAATATTGTTATAAGCGAATTTCTACAAAACACACATGGTCCTCCCAACTATCCGTAAAACCTAATACGCAAGCTAGCTCGCAAAAGATTCTTCAAGATCTGAATAAGACTGTCTGATTGACCATCCATTTAAAGGTGAAAAGAATAGCTATAACATAACTTCTTAGTACCCACCCAGAGTCTACTGTAAAGTGTTCTAAAATTTAAATGTGAAATAAGGGTCCCAATCAAATATTATGCTTAATTGAATTAAATGATTTAGTATTCTATGAAACAAACAAAATTAAATAGTTTATAATGTGTAACAATGCAAACACTTAGACATCGATCCTTTAATATTCTTTTAAGGGCAATTTAGGAAATATATTTTTGAAAATAAATGTTTTTTAATAAATATGAAAATTAAGTGTGCGTGTTGAATATTTTGGTACATTTCAGTCGAAACTCAAACTAACATGGCGAGCTCTCATTCGTTCTTGAGAAGCAAGTAATTTCAATTTCGCTATATTTCCCAAATAATCATGATCTTGATTTGTAATATAAAATAATAATTAAATTCAAAAATTAATTATATAATTACAAGGATGAGATATCATGTGAATGAATAATTTATTATTTTATAGTCTCAATTCTCGAAAGGATCGAAAGAATCATCGATCAAGTTAGAAAAAAACCTTTTTTAATTGTGCTTTTGATCATATGAGAGTGCGTAGTCAACCATGTTCATCACATGCATCCTCGTCCTCTCTCATAGTTTTTTATGCTTTTAATCAATTAACCGATTGATTAATTAATTAAATTATTAAGTGAAGTTGTTGCCATGTATAAATAATACAAAGCAAAGTCAATTGATTGCAGCATCCTTGGCATCTACAAAAGGACTGTCCCATAAAACAAATTATATCGATGACGTCATGGAAGTGACGTAAATGTTGGATGGTGTTCGCAATATTAATTTAATTGTCCTTTTTGTTAGCTGTGAACTGGATTATATTAATTATATTGACTCTATCTAATGATCATGCATGGCAACGATACACCTCTTCAGCAATCTATAAAAGAAGGAAATGGATGTCACTCCTGAATGCATGCAATAGTCTCTCTCTCTCTCCGATCCTCTCCTTCAGCCTTTTCAATCCTAGCTCCAACGCTACGTATATATGGCTGCCTGCGGCTTCAGCATCGGTGAGTATATCTATATAAGTAGTATTCTCCTATGCCTTTATCCTCTAAATTATTTATGTCCTTCCGCGCCAATCCAATAACCTATGCATCTCAGCGGTATTTTTTTTTTTCTTTCAAGAAAAGGAATCGAAAGTTCAAGTACAATATGGATCTAGGGTCGGCTCTGATAATCAAACTTTAATAATAAACTCTAATGGATTGTAGAAAATTAATTTTACTCTTTCAACTCCCAACATTAATTAATTCTTGTACAATTTCTATAATGACCACAATTTACATTCTGCATGATATTTAGCTTTAGTTGATAGCATCAAGATTGGGCCATGGGGAGACGAAGGAACCCCAAACTATGACGTCCAGTACTGTGCGTAGATCATAGAGGTCAAAGTCTACACAGAAACAGTCGTCAATGGTTTAGTGATCACTTATTATGATGCCAAAGGAAATATCCTAACATACAAAATAGGCAGTTTGGTTGGTAAATCGAAGAAGGCACGCCAAACCCATGCATGGCTGACATTCTATAGCTAGCTACATAACATATATATATGGATTTTCATTACAAGTTATATACATATACATGTATATATCTTAATTAGTCTTAATTATTATATATGTACATAACAATTTTGTGATGTTACATTCATGCAGGTCGAACTAACCCCGTGGTGAATATATCAACGGGGTAGGTGGGTCCTACATAAATTATGACGACCAAATTTGCATCTCTAACCTCATATTTAAGACAAACAAGCTGAATACGCATGGGCCTTTTGGGTGTGGATGTGACAAGATTGCTACAGAGAGTCCAAAGGAATTCACTGTTGATGTCACGGGCGGTAAAATTGTTGGGTTTTTTGGCCAATCCGTCACATATATTAATTCCATCGGATCCTATTTGGCTGCCGTAAGCAACGTTGCAAGTGTGATTATTAAGTAATTGGCCATCTATCTATTCAGTATTTCGATCATCCATCTTGTCATCTTCGCTTTGCTCCATCGGGGGAGTATTTTAAATAAATTTGGTAGTTGTATTTTAAATAAAATTGGATGATCGGTCAAGTTTAATGTATTGTGGGAATGTTTTAAATAAATTTGGAATCGAGTCTCGATGTATCGTGGCAATGCATGTTTTAAATAAATTTGGTAGTTGTGTTCTAAATAACTTTGATATATTGTGGAAGTGTTTTAAATAAATTTGATAGTTGTATTTTAAATAAATTTGGATGATTAATCGACTTTGATGTGAGTTTGGTATTTTCAAATTTGATATTAATGGTTGTTGATCATCGAAGTATGCTTCTTAGGTTCTACAACTGCACACCATGCCTTACTTTTCTAGTCATAAGTGTATGACACTCTAGCTCTAGGTCTACCTCAAATGTATAGCAAACTGACTACTCCATTTTCGATCTACTTGGGATATATGAAGTCACTAATAAGTGACATAGGGACCTCCAATTCCATCACTTTCTCTAGCATCCAGAGCTTGACTTTGTCTTTCATGGAGAACTTCAATTGCATTGCAAACCCACCATTCCATTTTCCCTACTTGGAACATATATATGTTATTGATTTTCCATTGCTCAAAAAATTTGTCACGCCCCGAGAGTATGCCGAGCTGAAAAGTAAACGGACGACATCTCCCTTGTACATGACAACATATCCTAGTTATACAAAGTCATTCGGCCACAACTACATAACATATATATGGATATAATCTATAAATCACAGCGGAACATACTGATAAATAATAAATATACAAAGACTCCAATATGCACTCCGGAGTGACTTTGACACCACAAGAATCATAATAAAGACCAAATACATACAACACGTCCGTATACCACAAATACAGAAACCATTGTTGGTGCAGTGGGCACCTAAGTCGAACCTAAGTTTTGATTATAGCAAACGATATAAAGTTAAGCTTATATTGTTATCTCACGAGCTAAATCAAGTGTGCAGAAAAGTCTCAATGCTGGAGCTGAAGGCTAGCGACACCCGGAGGAAGCCGCGGTGGTCGGGCGACACTCGAGTTACTTCGGAGGGAGCCGAAGGAATCGAGTGGAAGGCCGGAAGCAAAAGCGACACGTAAGTATCGAGGTAAGCTCGTGTGTGCGAGCGTAAGTGAGGTCGTATCCTCTTTACGGGGATGATCTTAGGCGACGATCCGACCCAAGACTTCCCATGGAAGGTCTATGTTGAGATCGGACGGCAAGTAGCCGTCGAATCCACTTATATTTTGAGCTAACTCTTTATTGTAGTAAAAAATCCTGGCCATCAGTTCAACCGGCCAGTTCAACCGGCGCCAGTTCAACCGGCCAGTTCAACCGGTGGTCAAAAATCAGCCTCGAGGAGTCAAGCTTTATCACCATTTTTCAAGGAGTTTTGTGCCCATTTGTGATTGGTTGAAGACCCATTCGTTGAGGGGCTTAAAGGCTATAAAAGGAGGGCCAAACCTAGGGTTTTATTCTCAATTCTAAGTGCTCAAAAGCCTCCGTTACGCTGCAACTCTCCGACGACTCTACAACAACGAAGTGCTGCCAACAACCCTAGCTTAAAGTTTCTTTTGTTTAGTTGTTGGTATAATCTTAATTTGTTATTGCTTTCAATATTGCAATTCTTTTTAATCGAGGCTTTTCGTTGCATTTTACTTTAATAGAAGAGAGGGTTTGTCTCTCTATCTTTTGCTTCGAAGGCTTTTGTAATCGTAAAACTCCTACCTCCAACGAGGAGGAGTGTTTTAGTGAATTGCCCTCCGTACACGGTCTAGGACCGTTAGGGCCTTGGAGTAGTAGTCGAAGGCTACGAACCAAGTAAAAAAACTATTTGTCTCATTTAGTTTTTATTTACATTTCCGCCATGCTTTAATTGTCTATCGAACGATTTAAAAGAAAAGTTTTTATCGCTATTCACCCCCCCCTCTAGCGATCCGCTTCGATCCAACAATTGGTATCAGAGCCGGGGGTTGCTAAGATTTGGTGAAACCACCAATCTAGCCATTTTTCACAGATTTATTTTTCTTTTATTTCTGTTTATTTCTGATTTATTTCGCTTGTTAAATTTACTCTCAAGATTACTAATCCAAGACGCGAGTCTTGGTACCTTGTTTTGTGTTTTTGTCGCTAGTTTCTTCGCCTTCGCCTTTTGTCTTTGTTCTAATGGCCCATCTCGAGGGTTTTAGCACCGTCCGACTCCGCTTTACAACGGAGATGACTTCGCTATTGGAAGGGTCGGATGGAATGCTTTCAAAACCCAAATCGAGATGTGGATCATAATCCAAACGGTTTCACACTTCCGACTAATGAAGTGGGTGACTCCTTGATTATGATCAATGGACCATTGCGACAAAACGACAAGTCGGCCGACGCCAAGGCAAACACAAATCCTCCAATGCGCTTGTCCAAGGAGGAGTTAAATCGCTACGGCCCTTCATTAGCGCAAAGGACCTTGGACAAAGCTGATCGAGTTACACGAAGGATCGGATCAAGCTAAGGTTTGCAAACATGATTTGTTGTTCAATAAATTGTACACACTAAAAATGCAGGAACACGAGTCCGCGACGCAACTCCACGCCCGTGACCAAGACATAGTCAACAACCTACACGCACTCGCAAAAGGTCTAAAACCGCGACCTTATAAGGTATGTTCTAAACTCTTTCCGAGGATCACCTTGTGGGCATCTATGGTCGATGCCTACAAGGTCTCCAAGGACCTTTCTAAACTTAGATTAGATGAACTCTTTTGGATTTTGAATTACATGAGCGGTCAACTCGGAACAGAGAGGTATAGCCTTGTTTGCGAGTTCAAAGAAGAAGAAAATCGCAAGCAAGCCACCACCAAGAGGAGGAAGATGAGTCGAAGAAGAAGTTGACCCGGAATTATTCGAACTAATGAACCTAGCTCGAAGGATAGCCAAGGGACGAGCGAACCACAACTCGACCCAACCAAGGTAAGCCTAAAAGTTCTAATATTAGGTGTTATGAGTGTACAGTTTGGACATATAAAGTCCGAGTGCCCCAAGCTCAACCACCAAGCACCTAAGCACAAGAAGGCCCTCAATGCGACATGGGAAGAAGCGTCATCGAAGAAGCGAAGACCACGTCTTCATGGCGAAATCGATTAAGTCCGGCCACGAGGCCAGAACTGAACTTGAGTCGGAACACGAGGATGACTCGGACTACGAAGCTACCTTCAAGTCAAGCCATGGATACGCATCCGGTTCAAAAGATACCCTTAAGGTGAGTCGAACCTTATTTAATACTTTACATAATACGGTTAGGTTTTTGTCTAGGAAGTTAGCTAAGTCCGAGTCCAAGGTCGAGACCCTGGTTGAGGAAGTTAAACTCCTCAAACACGAGGTCTCCCTAACCTCTTCGACTAGTCGAGTTCAAGAGAAGGACTCAACTCGGGTTGAAAAACTCGAAGTTGAGAACTCACTCTTGAAAAGTCAAGTCGAAGATCTTAGGAATACGTTGGAAAGGTTTACTTTGGGATCCAAAGGACTTGACCTCCTACTTGGATCGCAAAGGGCCGTGTACAACAAGGCCGGACTAGGATTTAGCTCAAACACGACCAATAAGTCGTATATGTCAATCGTAAGTAGACATAAAAAATGTGTCCAAGCATGGGTCCCTAAGACCACTTTGATTTCAACTCTAGGATCCAACTCGTACTGGGTTCCCAAGGACCAAATCCACTATGTGGATAGACCGAACTGATTCAACGGTCTAGGGGGAGCTAGTACAAAACATGTTTGTGTTATAACTTAGAAATTGCATGCTTAGATTTTTTTTGTTTTTTTTTCTTTCGTGAACTCAGTTAGAACACGTAAATAACCAACTAAAATCCTTCGAAAAGATTGAGCCTCGGGGAGCCTCTTTTCAAATAATCAACTAAAATCCTTCGAAAAGATTGAGCCTTGGGGAGCCTCTTTTCAAAAATAACTAGTTAGATGAGGAAATAATTTTAGGTGAGTCAAGTCATCATTTTCTTGAAAATGGCTTTGTCTAAGGAAGTGGTCGATGATCCGATAAAAGAAGGCCCCTGTGCCTCGTCACGACCTGGAAGCCATGATCTTGAAAAGGTAAACTTGACAAGCCTAGGGTCAAATCCAAATCTAACATTACTTAAACATAAATGCACTTAATCAACTTAATTGGAAGTCATCTCACAAAGAACACATAAGTATAACATGCTTAATCATATAGACTCCGGTGAGATGACCTAGGTTTAACAACTTACAACCAATTTTTTTTTAAAAAAAAATATAATAATCTAACATCCAATCCAACCACCTTGTGTGTAGGATCAATGGATGTTAGACAGCGGTTGCTCCCGACACATGACCGGGGATCAACTCAAATTCGTAAAGCTTCGATTCAAACGACAAGGATCGGTAGCCTTTGGGAATAATGGCAAGCTCAAAATCATCGGATCAGGTGATATCGAGCTTAACTCGAATTTTGTTATTAAAAATGTATTACTTGTAGAGAATTTTGAATATAACCTGCTTAGCGTAAGCCAATTATGTGACAATAATTATAAGGTCGTATTTTTAGAAAATGAATGTGTAATTAAAACAAATAAAACATCTAAAACAATACTCAAAGCAAATAGGACAAAAAACAATTATACAAGTAACTGAATCAAATACTCAGCCAAATGTCTTATGACACAGGCAGAGGAATCATGGTTTGTGGCACCACGACTCGGTCACTCGCAAGACTCGTCCACAAGATGAGTCGAGTGGCTTAGTCGGAGGCTTACCCAACCTCAACAATTTGGTTAATAAAATCTGTAATGCTTGTCAACAAGGAAAACAACCTAGGACACAACACAAGTTAACTAACCAGAAGCGAACCTCAAGTGTACTTGAGCTCCATATGGATCTATTATTCACATGGAGCCAAGTCACTCAATAAAGTCAATATTGCTTAGTCATAATTGGCGACTACTCGAGTTTACAGGTTAGGTTCATCAAACATAAAAATGATAACCTAGATCAATTAATCAATTTATTCAAATTAATCGAGAATCAAAAAAACCTTAAGGTTAAAAGACTTAGAAGCGATCATGGTGGTGAATTCGAAAATCAAAGGTTCACCGACTTCTGTAACCTAAACGGATACCACCATGAATTCTCTTGCCCTAGGACCCCTCAACAAAATGGCCTAGTGGAGCGGAAAAACCGAACTCTACAAGAAGCCGCTAGGACCATGTTGAGCGAATCGACCTACAGATGGGTTTTGGGCGAAGCCGTAGTCGACATGCTATGTCAAAATAGGATCCTTATGGTAAAGAGGCACCTTAAGACCTCGTGCTGAGATTTATCACGATAAAATACCTAACATCAAGTACTTTAGGGTATTTGGGTGTAGATGCATATCCTAAACACTAAGGATTACCTAGGGAAATTTACATCCAAGACCACGACCGGAATCTTTCTAGGATACTCGACTACAAGTCGAGCTTATAGAGTATATAACCACGACACCCTTAGAGTCGAGGAAACCATTAATGTAGTGTTCGATGAAGGACACGAACCTACAAAACCCCCGGCAACCCCAATTAGCGAGCCGATTCACACTAAACCTAACCCCGATCCGAGATCACTAGTGTTAATCCTAACCTAAGTCAACCAAGTCACTCTATTGATCAAGTGATAGATGACTCCAACCAAACTAATGTTCAACCAAGTCACCCCATTGATCAAGCATTAGGTGACACAAACCCAACCCAATCTAGGATTCAGACTAACCACCCTATCGATCAAGTGATAGGAGATCCTAATCTAGGAGTTCGAACTAGAGCATCCTATAGGAACCTTAGTCAAATTTCCTTAATTTCAAAGATAGAACCCAAATCAATTGAACAAGCTCTTCTTGATCCCGATTGGATTATTGCAATGCAAGAAGAGCTAGCTTAATTTACTAGGAATGAAGTGTGGGAATTAGTACCACCACCTAAAGACAAAACGATAATTGGAACAAGGTGGGTGTTTCGAAATAAGCTTGATGATAAAGGTGAAGTAGTTAGAAACAAGGATAGGTTAGTCGCCAAAGGGTTTAGTCAAGTCGAAGGCTTAGATTACGACGAAACCTATGCCCCAGTAGCTAGACTCGAATCCATTCGAATGTTGCTAGCTTATGCCGCACATCGAGGATTTAAGTTATTTCAAATGGATGTTAAGTCGGCATTCTTAAATGGATACATTAAAGAAGAAGTTTATGTTAGCCAACCCCCCGGATTCGAAAATCTAAATAAACCTGACCATGTTCTAAAACTTAAGAAAGCTCTCTATGGACTTAAACAAGCTCCTCGAGCTTGGTACGAGAGACTTTCAATCCATCTTAAGTCAAAAGGGTTTAACCAAGGCTTGGTTGACCCAACTCTCTTCGTAAAAACCTTAGGTAAAGAAATATTCATAGCTCAAATTTACGTAGACGATATAATTTTTGGAACCTCTAACTCAGCCTTACTAAACGAGTTCGTTTCACTCATGGAAAGTGAGTTTGAAATGAACTTGGTAGGCGAGTTAAGTTTCTTTTTAGGTCTACAAATTAAACAAACTAAGGATGGTATATACCTATATCAACAAAAATACACTAAGGAGTTAATTAAAAGATTTGGAATGCAAGACGCTAAGATAATAAACACCCCAATGGCGATTAATGTTAACATAGGAGAAGACCTAGAAAGTAAGTCCATTGACTTAAAGTACTATAGGAGTGCGATAGGAAGTCTCCTATACTTAACTGCGAGTCGACCCGACATCCTATTCGCAGTAAGTATGTGTGCCAGGTTTCAAACCTGTGCTAAGGAGTCTCACCTAACCCTAGTTAAGCATATCCTTAGATATCTTAAGGGTACACTTAACATTGGTATTTGGTACCCTAGATCTACGGAGTTCGAACTAATCGGCTACTCCGATTCGGATTATGCTGGTAGTAAACTCGATAGAAAGAGCACGAGTGGTTGTTGTCAACTACTTACCAAGTCTAGTGAGTTGGTGCGAGGGAAGCAACATTGTGTTGCCTTATCTACCACCGCCAATACGTTGCGATGGGTGAGTGTGTAACTCAGCTTCTTTGGATGAAGCACACTCTCCGAGACTTTAGGTTGGACTTCACCAAAACTAAAAATTTTGTAGACAACATAAGTTCGATAAATCTAACTAAGAACCCTATATGCCATTCAAGGACAAAGCATATAGAGGTAAAACACCATTTCATTCGAGAACATGTAGCCAACGGCTCCATACAACTCGAATATGTTGACTCGAAGTCTAACCTAGCATATATTTACTAAACCACAAGCCAATTTAGTCTCTTGAGACGAAGATTAGGCATGTGCATAATAGAATAGGAACTTGCAAATTATATTTTCTTACTACTATTTCTTACCTTTTTTTCATGGAACTAGCATAGGACATACCTTAGATATCATGCACCTATAGATTTAAGGAGCCAATACATCTCATAACACATAGGACTAATGTGTTTGTGTACTTAGCCATGTAGATGGGCGTGAGATGTTAGGACCTTACTCCTGGTTCCAGATGTAGAGTTAGTGCATCGCTATGAACCACGGAGTATAATCATACATACTAACCGACTCTGACCAGGACTGGTTGATCCTTCATATCAATCAAGCCAAATATGAGTCGAACATTTTATAGATGAACTTATTTTCAGTATATTATTTTTAAAAATAAAAATGTGGAACATGCTTGGACTTTAAATTTAACATTTATTTTGTTTTCCACACACCCCTTACTCTTTTCGATATACGGCAAAAGGGGGAGAAAAAGGACAAAAGTTAAGGGGTCAAAAAATTTTTTTTGATAACTTAACTCTTACTTCATAATTAAACCAAAAGTTAACTTTAAGTTTTGAAAACTTATTTAACTTTTAAAGGCCAAGGTTAAGAAATCATTTGGTTTCTTAACTTAAAACTTATTTTAAACACTATGGCCAATATTAAGTAATTTCGGTTACTTAATTCTTTTTCTTAGTAGCAAATATCAAGGGGGAGAGTTAAAATCCTTTCTCAAGTACTCACCCTCGGTCAAGGGGGAGGATTCCTCAAGGGGGAGCACTTGAAAAAGAATTTTTATATACTCCTACTCATTCATGCATAATCTCATACTTATTTTTGTCTTAACTTTGTATGTGGGTTTGCCATAAATCAAAAAGGGGGAGATTGTTGGTGCAGTGGGCACCTAAGTCGAACCTAAGTTTTGATTATAGCAAACGATATAAAGTTAAGCTTATATTGTTATCTCACGAGCTAAATCAAGTGTGCAGAAAAGTCTCAATGCTGGAGCTGAAGGCTAGCGACACCCGGAGGAAGCCGCGGTGGTCGGGCGACACTCGAGTTACTTCGGAGGGAGCCGAAGGAATCGAGTGGAAGGCCGGAAGCAAAAGCGACACGTAAGTATCGAGGTAAGCTCGTGTGTGCGAGCGTAAGTGAGGTCGTATCCTCTTTACGGGGATGATCTTAGGCGACGATCCGACCCAAGACTTCCCATGGAAGGTCTATGTTGAGATCGGACGGCAAGTGGCCGTCGAATCCACTTATATTTTGAGCTAACTCTTTATTGTAGTCAAAAATCCTGGCCATCAGTTCAACCGGCCAGTTCAACCGGCGCCAGTTCAACCGGTGGTCAAAAATCAGCCTCGAGGAGTCAAGCTTTATCACCATTTTTCAAGGAGTTTTGTGCCCATTTGTGATTGGTTGAAGACCCATTCGTTGAGGGGCTTAAAGGCTATAAAAGGAGGGCCAAACCTAGAGTTTTATTCTCAATTCTAAGTGCTCAAAGCCTCCAATTTACTCTACAACAACGAAGTCCGCCAACAACCCTAGCTTAAAGTTTCTTTTGTTTAGTTGTTGGTATAATCTTAATTTGTTATTGCTTTCAATATTGCAATTCTTTTTAATCGAGGCTTTTCGTTGCATTTTACTTTAATAGAAGAGAGGGTTTGTCTCTCTATCTTTTTGCTTCGAAGGCTTTTGTAATCGTAAAACTCCTACCTCCAACGAGGAGGAGTGTTTTAGTGAATTGCCCTCCGTACACGGTCTAGGACCGTTAGGGCCTTGGAGTAGTAGCCGAAGGCTACGAACCAAGTAAAAAAACTATTTGTCTCATTTAGTTTTTATTTACATTTCCGCTGCGTTTAATTGTCTATCGAATGATTTAAAAGAAAAGTTTTTATCGCTATTCACCCCCCCCTCTAGCGATCCGCTTCGATCCAACAACCATGTAGGATAAAATCCCCAAAACCAACAATCGAATAGAATACCATGAAACAGAATAAACACCCAACCGTTCAATGTGGGATTAGATTAGCTGGCGGAGCTCCGAACATCCAAGAAATCTTCTACCTATGACCTGGGCGATAAGAAACTCAGGGTCCGTGATGGTGAATATAAACTCAAGGGTAATATGTAGAAAGTGCATGAACAATATATAGGGATATAGAGATCTACAAGTATACATGTGAAGATCTACAGGTATACAGAAGGAGTCCAACACACATACAGTCCTACATGTAATAACTAGTAACCACCAGTATAGTCATACTCAATGCATATACTAAACTGATCAACTGAACATGAAGTAATGTACTAACGTACCTGACGGTCTGCAACATCATAAGCTATATCATCCTGAACAGGTATACAATAGCATAACCCATATAACATATAAGGTCAATCCCATATCTGACCAACACTCAGACATATGAACAATATATAATCACATATAATAACAACCCGATCCATACAACACTATGACATGATGCTAATCAAATGTATACAACAATCTAGACCAACACATACATCATGCTCAACACACAGCAATATATAATATGAAAATGACATGTAACATGATGAACAAACATATGCAGCAAACATAGCTCAATCAAATGCAGCATCTCAGGCATATGTAAAACATATATCAAATACATGCATACATATATCTCAGCAATGCATATGCATGACCATGTTTGCGGACCCATCCAACTACGACCCCAGTATGGCCTGGGTGGCACAACTTGACAACTATCCCGACTCCAGCTACCACTACTCTCGAGTGGCTGAGTTGGGTAGTATGAATGGTAGCTAGCCACCATAGAGTTATATGCTACCCCACGAGGGTCCCTGCTGCTAGCCGCTCCGTCACACTACTCATGAGTGGACGAGCATCGCACATAGGACAACTACACACCTCACAACCACCATCTATAGTGGGCGAGTGCGCTATCTACCACTCTGCACATTGGCCAAGTGCGCATCTCCAGCTACCGCCATCTATAGTGGTCGAGCGCGGCACATCCAATGCTCTGCACTCAACCTTGCTACCACTACCCCGAGTGGGCGAGGAGGCAGGATGACTGACGACTTGTCTCAACCACAAGGTAGACCCAGTCGACAGCATGCATGCAATATAATGATGTATAACTTCACACATGTATCCACTCATCACTCCCTATCCCACGGGGAGTCCTGGTCAATCAAAAGTCAACTATGCAAGGACTACTAATCCACAAGACTCTCTCTCTACCACACAAAGAATCATACACAACCGACAGTCAACCACGCTAGGACCTCTAGTCCGTAGCGAGATACTATCGACAATTCATAAAACCATACACAGATACACGATCCATAATGGATATACAATCATGTTAGGATCTCCAATCGATAACCACCTACTGACAACCACACACTTATCTATGCCTAGATGACTAGATCCACCATAGATGCACCACTGATATGTGTACGATATAACAATCGACTTCATAATCTAATTCATCACCTAACTCTAGTGATGTGACCCGGTAACCCAATCTGAGTTCACAATGGTAATCCTAACCACATGTACTTAACTGAACATCTATCAGCTAACATATAATAGGGTTTGTAATTCATGTATGTGATAAACGAGCGATAAATTAACAGCAATTTATCTTAAAGGTCAAAGGCAGTACAAGTACGTGATTAAATAAGAGTGAATTTAAGGTAAAAAAATTCAACATAAATTCAAATTCATACACTGGAATCGGTCAAACTACCTGACCAGGATTGGGATAGAGATAATATATCTCGTGTGTTGTCTGTAGCTTCGTTATTCCATTGAACTAAGATCTTAGAATCTCTAATCAATAAGGTTGGATTACCGCTACATTCATTTTAGTTGTAGATTTTTAATCTCATTCCTCTCGATTAGCAATATACTTGATCTCGACTTAGCCCATTCGTAAGAGGATTTGCCAAATTATCTTTGGACTTGACATAGTCGATTGCAATCACTCCATTCGATATCAACTGTCTAATGGTAGTGTGTCTACGATGTATATATTGTGACTTACCATTATACATTTACTCTTTGTCCTTCCGATCGTCGATTGACTACTACAGTGCATAAGTACGGTAGGCACAGGTTTCGTCTAGTTCGGAATATCTTTCAAAAAATTCCACAGCAATTCAGCTTCTTCAGCTGCTTTGTCTAGTGCTATAAACTTAGATTTCATAGTTGACCGAGCAATGCACATATGCTTAGTTAATTTCCAAGATACCGCTCCCCCACTGATCGTGAATACATATCCATTAGTGAATTTGGAATCTTTTGTATCAGATATCCAATTAGCAGCACAATATCCCTCTAAGCCAGTGGGATATCTTCTGTAATATAATCCGTAGTTCATAGTATATTTCAAATATCTAAGAACTCGTATTGGTGCCTTGCAATGGGTGTCGTTTGGATTACTTATAAAATGACTTAGTTTGTTGACCGCACAGGCAATATCCGGATGTGTGCAGTTTGTGAGATATATCAAGCTGTCTATTATCCGAGAATATTTAAATTGTGATATGAGCTCACATTGGTTTTTCGCTAAGTATTGACTTAGATCCATAGGTGTTTTCACTATAGAGAGATCGTACATATTGAACTTATTTAACACCGACTGTCACATAGTGGGATTTTGTCAAAACTATTCTCTCAAATGTCCTGAGAATTTTGATTCCCAATATAACATCTGCTCGATCCATATCTTTTATATCGAAATTTTTTGTCAATATTTTTTTTGTACTCATGATTACTTTCCATTATAAGAATATCATCTATTTATAAATAGACGATTACATGTTCTTTAGGGGTGTCTTTGATCTTGATTTGTAATATAAAAAAATAATGTACTACCCGATTTCAATTAGTTGGTTGCAATTTACATATCTATATATTGTATATGTCTAAAAAAGATTTGATTATTAATTTATCTGTTATAGGCAAAGTGAATCAGAAGAAGATAGAAACATACAACGGATTTATAGAATCGCCAAGTATATTGTCTTTCTCAACTGAATATTAGCTCCCAAGGTTAGTCCAGTTGGTAAGTGTAAAAGGAATAATTTTTAAGTGGACAGGAGTCAATTCCTGAAGAGGTCATAACTCTGGACTATCGATAGATCCCCTCTTTTACACTTGCCACCTGAGTCATAATTTATCTCCTCCACTAGTAGGGGCAATCGGAAAGGACCATTAATGTAGCGGTTCCATATTTTTTCTAACTGAATATTTCTAGAATTTTAAAATTCAAAACTTAATTATTTAATTATAAAGATGAGATATCATGTGAATGAATAATTTATTATTTTATATATTCCTCACAATTCTAGAAATTAAGGATCGAAAGAATCATCAAGTTAAAAAAAAAACTTTTAATTGTGCTTTGTGAGAGTGCGTAGCCAACCATGTTCATCGCAAGCATCCTCATTCTCTCTCATAGTTTTTTATGCTTTCAATTAATTAACCGATTGATGTTGAGTTTATGTTAGAATTCATTTATGGAAGAATGACAGAGTATTTCTATGATCGACTGAGGTGGTTCGTAAGTCCTCAGATCATGTCTATATTCCTACACAGCTCGGCGCTAGCCGAAGCTACAATCCTCGTGCGGTGGTGGAACGGAGGGGTTGAGTTTAGGTTAGAATTCATTTATGGAAGAACGACGGAGTATTTCTACAGTCGACCGAGGTGGTTTGTAAGTCCCCAGGTCATGTCTAACTCCTACACAACTCGGCACTAGCCGAAGCTACAATTCTCGTGCAGTGGTGGAGCGGAGGAGTTGGTTTTAGGTTAGAATTCATTTATGGAAGAACGACAGAGTATTTCTAAGGTCAAATGAGGTAGTTTGTAAGTCCTCAAGTCAGGTCTATATTTCTACATAGCTCGGTGCTAGCCAAAGTTACAATCCCCGTGCGGTGGTGGAGCGGAGGAGTTGGATTTAGGTTAGAATTCATTTATACAAGAACGACGGAGTATTTCTACGGTCGGACGGGGCAGTTCATAAGTCCTCAGGTCAAGTCTATATTCGTTCACAGCTCGGCACCAATCGAAGCTACAATCCTCGTACAGTGGTGGAGCGGAGAAGTTGAGTTTAAGTTAGAATTCAATTATGGAAGAACGGCGGGGTATTTTAACGATCGATCGAGGCTATTTGTAAGTCCTCAGGTCAGGTATATACTCCTACAAAGCTCGGTGCTAGCCGAAGCTACAATCCCCATATAGTGGTGGAGCGGAGGAGTTGGGTTTAGGTTAGAATTCATTTATGGAAGAACAACAGAGTATTTCTACTGTCGAACGAGTTGGTTCGTAGTCCTTAGGTCAGATATATATTCCTACACAGCTCGACGCTAGCCGAAGCTACAATCCCCGTGCAGTGATGAAGCGGAGGAGTTGAATTTAGGTTAGAATTCATTTATGGAAGAACGACGGAGTATTTCTATGGCCAACCGAGGTGGTTCGTAAGTCCTCAGGTCCGGTCTATATTCCTACACATCTCGGTGCTAACCGAAGCTACAATTCTCATGTAGTGGTGGAGCGAAGGAGTTGGATTTAGGTTATAATTCATTTATGGAAGAACGGCAGAGTATTTCTACGGCCGACCGAGGTGGTTTGTAAGTCTCAGGTCATGTCTATATTCCTACACAACTCGGGGCTAGCCGAAGGTACAATCCCCGTGCAATATTGGTGGAGCAAAGAAGTTGGGTTTAGGTTAGAATTCATTTATGGCAGAACGATGGAGTATTTCTACGGTTGACTGAGGCAGTTCATAAGTCCTCAGATCAGGTCTATATTCCTAACAGCTCGACGCTAGCCAAAGCTACAATCCCCGTACTGTAGTGGAGCAGAGGAGTTGAGTTTATGTTAGAATTCATTTATGAAAGAACGGCGAAGTAATTCTACAGTCGACCGAGGCGGTTCGTAAATCCTCAGGTTAGGTCTATATTCCTACATAGCTCGGTGCTAGCCGAAGCTATAATTTATGTGTGATGGTGGATTGGAGGAGTTGAATTTAAGGTAGAATTCACTTTAGAAGAACGACGGAGTTTATTATCACGGCTGACAGAGGTAGTTCGTAAGCCCTCGAGTGGTCTTCATTCTTATTTAGCTCGGATGTAATAACCGTAGTTTTACATTCCCCCTGCAGTGGTGGATGAGAGGAGTAGGGTTTAAAAAAGGAAGAACAACGGGGTATATCATCACAGTTGGCAGAGGTAGTTCATAAGCTCTCGGATCGCTCTTTCTTCTTAATCAATTCGGCACTGCCTGAAACTTACTGTCCCCGTGTGGTGATGAACCGGGAGGAGTATGGTTTGATATTCAATCGGTTGAAGAGAGGGGTATTCTATTTGCCTACTTATGAAGTGTTGATATGGAGGGAGTTTTTATTTTATTCGGTCCACATGTTCTTGAGCAACCGAGGCATTTTAATGTGGTTATTATTTTATTTTATTAATATGTTCTGAGGTAGCCCAAGCGTTACGTTGTCAGGCAAATTCTTATTTTATTAAAGTATTGCGAAACGGGCTAATTCTTATTCTATTGAAGGGTTGTGAGGTCGATATTATTTTATTCAGTTCATTCCAGATATCTCGGGTCAATTCTTATTTTATTGAAGTATTGTGAGACGTATATTATTTTATTCAGTTCAGTCCAGGTATTGTCGGACCATTTCTTATCTTATTCAAGTGTTGTAAGGTAGATATTATTGTATTTAGTACAGTCGAAGCGTGTCACGTCAGTTATTAGTTTATTTCTTTATGCCGAAGTGGTCCAAGCTTAGGCGCTTTAGGTTAGTTGTTATTTTATTATGTTAAATTGAGCTAGAGCATATATTAATTCATTCTACCGAGATGCTCCGAGTCCACTATTATATTATATATCAGAGGTGTTTTGAAGTGAATCTTATATTATTCGATTGAGGTGTTCCTAGCTAGCTCTTATTTTATTCTTCCGAGGTGTTCTGAAATAGACATTATGTTGTTCGGTCGAGGTGTTCTGGGTATTCTCTTATGCTATTTATGTCAAGTGATTTGAGGTGGATATTATTTTATTCAGTTGGAATATGGGGGCCCTTCTCTTATATCTATTCGAGGTGAATCATAAGTTCTCACTTCAATTATTCTCTTATTCGATCGAGGTTATTCGTAAGTCCCTCGAATTAGTCATCTTATTATATTCATCCGAGGTTATTCGTAAGGCTTTGTGCCGACCTATTTATTCAGCCAATCTTTTTATTATTTGGCAGATCAGACATTATGAATAGGTATGATATCTCTGAATAGAGAAGGGAGTAGAGATGTGATCTGGTTTGAGATGATGAAGTGATAAAACTGAAGTCAGACTCATCAGAGAGACTCGTCTGACTATTTAAGGGGGTTACCTCTGATATGGGAAAATATTGACCCATTGATTGGAGGAAGGGCTCAACCCATTTAGAGGGGATAAAAGCACATCTAGGGTTTAGGGAGAAGAGATCTTCTAGAGCTGAGGGGGAAAGAGGCAACCATTTTTTCTTCATCATGAGAGCACCTCTCTTCCCCGATGGCGATTTATTCAGCTACTTCCTTCTCTGAGCTCCTCCGCTTCCTCACCGTTGCCCATTTATCTCCTCCACCAAGGTCGGCGGTGGTTTTCACTACTCCATCTACTCGCTCCACCACCGACAGCCCCTTTGTCTCTGTCGCTTCCTCAATCTCTATATATTGCAAGCTCCGATCAACTTTCTCCTTCCATTCCGATCACCATCAGTTAGCTCATTCGTTTCACTGGACACCACAACAAATCCTATCATCGGAGAAGGGGTTTCCCCTTCGATCGGTCGTCTCCTTCGTCAACAGCTCGAAGAGAGAGCAGAGCAGTGAGGGATTGGTGAGGAAGATACAGCACCATCCCGCTTAGCCCTTACTACTTTTATCTGTGCAAGGATGCATGGGAGGAACTCAGGATCAAGATCAAGGAGAAGTCTTGGATCTCGCAGAAGGCATGATCATCCTCCTCAACCAAGTCATGGATATCATCAACCTATGGCAGTAAAGCGATGGCAACCTGCAGCACCTTTCCTCCACTTGCATTTATTTTCTTGTTCTCTATGATATAGAATATTTACTGTATACTATTGAAGCCATCTCAGGCATTTTCTCTTGCCGGCACCGAGGTGAATTGGACTGTGTTTCTAAAGGATGTTTATGGGAAGGATGGGATTCTGATTGAGAAGGATCCATAAGTATCATTCAATGAAAAGTTACAGAGTTATGCCTTAATAGATTCAGAGTAAAGTGATCAGCAGAAAGGTTGAACAAAGAACTGCACGCTAATGGAGAAGGAAAGACAAACTTTCTTAACCTGATCAATTTTATTTATGAAGCATTCATATATTGACAAGGAATCATGGAAGGATAGCAAGGTTTGTCATGATAGTGGAGAAGGTTGGTTTGGTTCACAACAATAGCAACCTCGTATATGACAGAAGATATAAATAATATTATCATCTAACGATACCGGTTATTCATGCCGCGGGGATTCTATGGGTTTTCCTCCCTTTGGCATTTCTCTTCTAGCCATCCGACGGTACTACTTCTAGTCTTATCTAAATACTATCTCGTGGGCTCTCACATTTTTCTAATTACATATGAGATACATTCTCTAGTTTTCTCTTCTTTTATACTACTTTTACTGTATTTAATATATTCTCTTTCATTAATGTCCGATTTAATTTGAGTGTCGGAGTGCCGCGGCCGAATAAGTCGGCGGTGATTTAATACGTACGTATTAATTTTTTCAGGACAAATTTACTGTTGTGATCGGAGAGGATCCTTCCTCGGTGGCACAAAATTGAGGAGTGAAAAATCTGTACCGCATCAATTAACTTTGATAGTGAAACAAGTAGGGTGTTAGGATGTTAATGATATTTTAGTGATACGGCTAAACTTAATGTTCATTAGTTGAAAGACGGCAATTCTATTAAACAAGAATATATAGTCAATTGAGGTAGGATAAATGAAATTCATTAGAATAACAACTTGCCTTAGCTTCTTATATCAAACGAGATGAAAGAGTAATTGTCCTCACGGAGATGATGTGGTGGTTAAGACACGACGGTGTTTGCAGAAGTGGCATGGATCGATTTCGGAGAAAGTTTAAAGTCTTTTCTTATATTTAGATGATTCCTATGTATCTTGACCACCACGTCAAGATCCATAGGGTCGTCCTCTGTGATTTACCTTCCTCACAATGATCATGGGACAAGCCGATGGAGTCCACTAAATTGACAGTTCCAAGGAGATGAAAGAGTAACCATCGAACTTTTTTTTCCCTTTGTGAATCAAGAAATTTCTTTTCTTTGCAATAAAAAAAAGTCCAAATTCCTGTCAATGTGAAACTCCAAAGAAAAATCTATTGAAAAAAGGCTATAGGAAAAAATTATTTTCATAATTCAAATTTATGTTTTTAAAATTACATGATAATAATTTTATCGATAAGTCAAGATTTTCCTTCTTTTAAAAAAAACATTCACATAAATTATTTTTTAAAAAAAAATGTATTTTTGGATAAATACAAAAGTAACCAACTATTTCGGTCAACTTAACATTATATAGATTTTTTTTTTCCCGACGGTGCGAAAGGAAGATCAATTTTTATAGGATAGTTAAATTACTGTCGGAATTAAGTACAAATTGCTTAAGACAAATTAGATTGGATAAAAAAATAAAAGAATTAATAATAGAATCTTAGTAAAAGAATATGGATATATACTCTCTTTTAGTTCTTATCAATTTTAGATTTTGTTTTAAATTTGGATTTGATTTGGCGATATGGACAAGTGGCAAGAATTTTTTTATCCCCAATTCAAATTAATTTGCATATTGCTTAATCAACAAAATACAAATGGAAAAATTTATAGTACCTTAAACAAGAAAAAGGACGAATTACATCAACATAAACGCTTTCTCTCATTTACTAGATGTAAAATTAAATAAAATGAAATTTCTTTATCTTCTTCGTGAGGACAAAAAAACTTTTTTTTCCCCTCTATCGCTTCCTATGATTCCCACATCTATATTGATAATTGATGGTGATATGAGGCTTTGGATGATGACTACATATTCTTATTAATTATATTAATACATATATTATAATTAAGTAAAAATAATTTGGATGATAAAATATTAATTGATTTACTTTTATCTTGATTGGTGTGGCATTCGACTTGCTTAATTAGATCGTGCTCGTGCACAAGTTAACTTGATTTAGTACAATCCGAACTTTGAATTTGTATTCAAAATTTCATATACAATAAAATCTTCTTCTTTCATTCCGTCTTTTTTTTCCATACAATGCACAAGAGAACGCGTATTCACATTATACATATATATATATCAACTATTAAACTTTGAAATTTTTAATATCGAATTAAAATCTCATACACAATAAAATCTTCTTCTTTCATTTCGTATTTTTTTTTTCCATTCAAAATTTTTAAAATTCCTGGAGCTAATTTGAAGAGATAAAAACACGCAAGAGAACGCGTATTCGCATTTGTAGTTTCCAATTGATCTGTATTGGGTCGTATTGACTTGTGCGTATCTAATGAGCAAGATGAACTAATCAACACGTGACATGTCATATCATGATAATGATATATAGGCGGATCTCTTCTTCTTCCTCGCATTAGGCTGCATTTGATTTGCCTTTTTCTATTTTTTTATTCTCGTGTATTCTTCCGTTTTCCAAAAAACTTGAAAATGAATTTTTGACGTTTTTTTTTGTTTTTCAATCAAATTAAGACTTCGTTTTCTAGAAAACGGAAATGAAAATACGAATCAAACAGCGTTTTCTATATTTTCTTTTTTTCTCAAAAAATAAAAATGAAAAAAATATATATATATAAATCAAACGCGGCCTTAATTAGTTTTTCTTTGCCTCGGTCTCTTCACAAGTGTATAAAATGCACAAAATGAATCTACTGTGGGCATCACTCCTGCATCCAACAATCTCTCCTTTCCTTTGGCTTTCTCAATCCTCCATATATATCGCCACTGAAGCCTCCGCCTGCAGCTAGCTATCTAGCTATTCATGGTTGGCCCCAACTTGAATTTCAACGTAGACGTCAACAAGTGCTTCGGCGGGTTATGGAAATCCGGCAGGCAGTCCAAAACCGAAATACAAAAGATGAAGAAAGAGATGGAAAAGCTGAAAGCTAAACGAAATGATTTCAAAAGTAAGATCGAAGAAGCCAAGCGCGAGGGAAACCTTGCAAGTGAGGAAGCCAAGCAGTGGCAGATTGACCTGGAGTCGTTGGAAGACCAAGTTGTTGACATCTTTAACGATTTCAAACGCATCCGTGAGTAGTCTCCAATCCCTTTAATTTCTCTTCTTAATTAATTAATAAACCAGTTTATTAAGTACTAAAATTCTGACGTTTAATTAGGTTTTTATAAGAATATCAAGATTGGGGCATGGGGAGGCAGCGGAAGAAACGAGTTCGACATTGGTCGATCTGCCTCCCGAATCACAAAGATCAGACTCTTCTTTGGAGGCGTCGTCGACAGTTTGGAGGTCTCCTACGTCGACGACGGGAAGACCCTGGAAACAGGTCGACTTGGCGGCCAGTACGGTGGCTCCAATCACATGGTACGTGGAGTGAAGTTGTCAATCGCAAAAACAAAAAAAAAAAAAAAATTCATGGTAAATTTTATACTGCCAAATACTAATGTGACAGAAGAACAAATATGCCAACAAAATGTGTGCTTCTAACGAATCGATCCTTACAGTATATATATAGGTTTGATATTTTGAAGGTCCATTATTGTGTAGGCATATTTATCGGTTTTTCGATTCCGATTTCGATTCGGTTCTGATCGATTTCGGATTCGTCGACGTTGGAATCGTTCCAAATCGGTTCAAAATCGGTTCCGAACCAGTTCAAAATCGGTTTCGAACCGGTTCAAAATCGGTTCCAAAGTTTTAACTTTGGAACCAATTCAATCCGGACCGATTCCGAATCGGTTTCGAACCGATTCCAAAATGGTTCCGAACCGATTTCGAAATTGTTCCGAACCACCTTCTTTGAACTCGAGCTTCCAAATTCATCTAACGTGTGAGTAATCCTATTATTTTTCTATCACAAAATAATCTTGTAGACATATGCATGTTAGCATGCTAAGAATTTTCACCCTTGAATTAGAATCGGTTTCGAACTGGAATCAGAATCGGTTTCGAACTGATTTCGAACCGGTTCTGACATTGATTGGAACCGAATCGAACCGGAATCGGAACAGTTGCGGTTCGATTCCGGTTCGGTTCCAAAACCAGTTAATTTGAATCGGTTCCAATTCTGAATTTATTGGATTGGTTCTTTTTCGATTCCGGATCGAACCAATCCATTAAGCATGACTATTAATGTGCGTCTGTGCGCGACGAATGAGAAAAACACAGTAATCACGCTGCAATGTCGCTCGAATTCACCGACGAAAGGTCGGATTCCAGACACGATCTGGCTGGAATCCGACTACGATCTGGCCGGAATCCGACCGCGATCCGGTCGACACCAGAGTCCGACCGGATCGCGATTGTATTTCAATCGGAATTCGGTCGGCTGCTAGTGAATCCGAACCGTAGGCGGGTGAAATTAAGTTTTACAAATTAGTTCTTCTAGTTAGAATCGTCAATTTAACGACTCCTACCAATCTGTCCCGCGATCATTGTGATTGAGATAAATCATAGAAGGTTTTATGGGCCTTGACATGGTGACCAAGACACGTGGAAGTCATTTGAATCTAAAAAAAATTTTTAGTCTTTCTTCGAAATCGATCCATATTATTTCTTTCTGTAAACATTACCGTACTTTAATCGCCATGTCATCTCCGTGGCGACTATATATCTTAGTCGTTAACCACTGTATACATGGATGGATCTTGCAGTTTGAACTAAACCTCGGTGAATATATCAACTCCGTGTTTGGGTCCGTCTGTGAATACGACGGCGAAACTTGTATCTCTAAGCTCGAGTTTAATACCAACTTCGGGAAGCGGCATGGGCCTTTCGGGACAGCAGATGGCAACAATTTCAGTGTTCAGTTCGAGGAGGGTCGCATTGTCGGATTATTTGGCAGGTTCACCAAGTATCTAAATCAGATCGGAGTCTATTTGGATCCTAATTAATTCATTGCGTTGCCCATTTAATTATTCAGTATTTTTAAATTATGTTGGGTTTGTGCCATGTCCCACCGCATGATCAGTTAAGTTATTTAATTAAATATATTCTTTAAAAAAAAAATCAAAATCTTTTCTCCACTCGATTAAAATGATTCAGTTAATCTCCGGTTCACTCTAAAACCTCAATTCATTCGCCATGCACAATAGACTGCTTATTTTTAAAAATAGAAAATTGAGTTTTGTTTGTTTTTTTTTATATATATAACCGAGTGGGAAAAAGCCGCACAAAGTATTATGCATGCTCGGCAGGACCCAAAGAGCACTAGGTGCTTGGATTTTCTATATGGTGGTCGGGATTACCATAAGGTGCTTGGTTTTTCTATATGATGCTCGGCCAGACCACATGGTGCATGGTTGGCTAGCACATATGATGCATGGTAGCTTGGTGCTTGGTAAGAGCACTAGATGCTCGGATTTTCCACATGGTGGTCGGAATTACCATAAGGTGTTCGGTTTTTCCATATGATGATGCTCGGCCATACCACATGGCAGTTGGCTAGCATAGTAGCTTGGTGCTCGGTAAGAGCACTAGATGCTCGGATTTTCCACATGGTGGTCGGGATTACCATAAGGTGTTCGGTTTTTCCATATGATGATGCTCGGCCAGACCACATGGCGATTGGCTAGCATATATGGTGCACGACAGCTTGGTGCTCGACAAGAGAACTAGATGCTCGAAATTTCCAAATAGTGGTCGAGATTATCATAAGGTGCTCGACCATACCACATGGTGGTCGGCTAGCACATATGGTGCACGATAGCTTGGTGCTCGATAAGAGCACTAGATGCTCGAACTTTCCACATGGTGGTCGGGATTACCATAGGGTGCTCGGTTTGTTCATATGGTGCTCGACCAACCCACATGGTGGTCGGCTAGCACATATAGTGTTCGGCAAGAGCACTAGGTGCTTGGATTTTCCACATGGTGGTCGGGTTTTCCATATAGTGCTTGGCCAGAATACTGGGTGCTCGACCAACATATGTATGTGCTCGGATGGACCACATAAGTGTTCATACGGATCACTAGGTTTTCGTACGGAGCACAACATGCTCAAGCTATATGCTTAGTGCTTGTGTTATGTGCTCTATATTCGGGATAAGTGAGCACAGTGTTGATACTCGACTAAGGAGAGTTGGGCATGGTACTTGGTTGAGTGAGCACGGTGCTTATAAGTCGGCATCGACTAACTTGCTAAAGTTGATAATGGTCAACTAAATCTCATAACTAGATTGTCGAGTAGTTATTGAAATAACTTGTACTCGGAAAACAACTCAAGAATAGACTTAGTTAACTAGAGTTATCGGCTAGAGATGTTGAAAAGACAAAACACCACGCATGGTGCTAGGGTACCTAAGGTGCTTAGAGTAGAATGTGTGGTATTCAGGTTCTCATGGAATATTACCCAGTTGAGTTTCCATGGTACCAATCGATTGGAATAAGTTTTAAATATATAAAAACTTATTTATTTCATAAATGACTTTTTATCCTAAATTCAATTAATTATGACTTTGAATATACTCATAATTAATAACCTCCCAAATCTATCATGTTTATTTTTAAAAAAAATGTTTTTTAATCCATCAATAAATTTTGACAATTTTTTTTAAAATAATTTATAAGCCCTTGAGTTTCTGAAAAGGACCTGAGCAATCTCCATCCAACTTATTTTATTCATTTCATCAAATTAACAACATACCATTTAAGACTATTAATTAGATCGAATGTGTCTTCCTCAAATGAGGTCCTTTTTGGTTCTAAATTAAGAGGGGCCCATAGACAAGTAATTAATTAAACATCATATCATTCAAAATCCTTAATTAGGATGGACATACGAAAGATAAGTGATTGGAGATATCACGCAGTCAATATTTTAATTTTATTAAAAGTTATTTAAGTCGTTAATTTTTATAATTTATTGAAAATTTTTAATATGTATTTTATCTCTTTTTGAAAGAGTTATTCAAGTTGGGATAATTAGGATTTCATTATAAATTTCGTGTTAGATTTTTTTTTTTAAAAAGTTTTATTTCTTTTTGAAAGAACAAGTTAAATTTTATTTAAAAAGGTCTTTAAGAATAAGTTTTTATTAAATTATAAAAGGGATCGATATCCCATATAATGAACGTGATTTGATTAATATTATTTTATTTTATTTTTCTCTGCCTCTGAATGAAAATTGTAACTTCGTTTGTAATAAGACATTTTAAAGAATATTGTTGGATACGTATAGCTATTGTATACGTACTCGAGGGACCATATAAAAGATCGTGAGAGGTGCTACACGCTGAGGCTGGTATACGTAGAAGTCTACGGCTAGCAGATCTCTCAAAGGGATTGTATAAATCGTTTCAATCGACTTCAAAAGAGCTTTGAATAGCAAGAGTATAGTATGTACGTTGCTCAACTCTAAAGCCTACTATCTGCAAAAGTGATATCGTTCATCTCAAACGTCTCTCAAAGTCTGTCTCATGGCCTGTCTGAAGGAATAATATATAAATCACAATCGGTCTATAGTCATGAAATGACTTAACTATTCAGCTCGACCAGTTAGAATGAGCTGTTTTGTTGCAACAAGGTGTTAATTCCTTTTCTCCGCTCTCTCATTTTTACTTTATGGTTAATTGATCAAAACTTTAAATATTTAAAACTCCCAAGCAACCATATAAAAATTCAAATTAAAATTTAACCAATCAAACTCAAACAATTTTTAATAAAATTGCTAGAATCGTTTTTAACGCATCTATCGCAATGAAATTGAGTTAGATAAATTCGAATAAATTAACACGCCCACACTTTCTATGAAATATAATGATCGAGTGGATGAATAATTTACTAACTTTTGAAGATAAAAAAACTACTTCTTTAATTGTTCTTTCGATCATGTGAATCTCATTGAGCGGGAAGTCACTCATGTTCACCAAAATGCATGCTTAATTATTCACTCTTATAGCTTTTATGCTTTTAATTAATTAAATTAAATTAGGTCACATAATTATTAGAAGTGGTTGTCACATATAAAGACATATAAAATCAAAGGCAATTGTCCTTTCCTTTTGTTAGCTATAAAGTGGGGGTATAATACTAGCAAAGAGTAATTAAATAAGAGTTGATTCATTAAGCACTTGAGACTTATTTGGACCGAGAATATTAATTAGATATATAATATTTAAATTTATATAAAAATAATATTTGTATTTGTATATAGCATTAATGCATATTATTTAGACTAGTTTAATTGCATATTCTTTTTGTTAACCTATATCTATCATCAAGTGAGTCTCAATTGAGTGTGTAGTCATCCATGTTCACTAAGTGCACACTTGTTGACTAGGATAAAAATTAGAATCGTCAATCTAGTGACCCATCACTCCGGTGCCATAAGTATGAGAGGGTATTAATCATGAGTGATCTTTTGACCTTTGGCACAATTGACTTGTGGTGGAGGAAAGGATCCGGGGTAAGTATTTAATAAGAATGGGATTTGATCCTTTTTCATTGAGATAATTTGTACTGCACTAATTAATTAACGTGTCATTTGGGACAAATGTATACTTGTCCAACATATAAAGCAATAATTAATACAAAGCAAAGGAAATTGTCCTATCTTTTGCTAGTGGTAAAGTGGTGCATTCGCATCGTGGAACATCAAGTCATAAAACAAAGTATTGATCCATTAGACACTTGAGGAGCTTTGGGCCAAGAATATTGTTGATTTCTTGATTCGCGCGCATTAGCTTTATATTTGTTAGTTTCTATAAACGAGTCAATCTCTTGATTTTGTTTTGTATTGATATTTGTTTCCCTTCCCTTCCCTTCCCTTCCCTTGCTTTGCTCTGCAAAAGAAACAAGTTGCTCGTTACTAGCTTCTCCTCGTCCATGGCCACACTAAATCTCAGGCCAAAATCTGGCATCCAGAAATTGGAAAAGGAAATAGCAAAATTGAGAGGCGAAAGGGACGACGTCAAGAACCAAATTGGCGAAGCGGAACGCGAGGGAAAAATTCCGACCAACAAGGTGAACCAGTGGCTACGGGAGGTGGAAGACTTGGAAGGTCAAGTGACTGATATCAAACGGAAATTCCAAAGCATGAGTGAGTATTCTCCCATACCTTTTTCCTTTTCACGCAAATTCAATTGCCACTCTTTGTGTTTTGATCCACACAGTTTTTATATGTAAGAGAACAAAAAAAGAAGAAGGATTTTCCGTCTAATCTTTGCTCCAGTAGGTTGCTTCAGTTGCAATTGCTTCAATCTAACTGGCGGCACGTCGAGTCAAACTCAGCAAGTAGGAGATCGGGTCTCTGTCATTGAATCATCAAACTACTGCTCTATCATCCGAAAAGTAGCGGCTCGGCGAGGCTAATGAATTGATTATCCGAGCTGGTGCACTGGATCTGATTTCCACATTTGGACCTCAGGAATCCATCATGATGCTTCCCATCTCACACCGACTATCTGTCGGGATTGAGTCCTATGTGAATGAGATTGTTGGCTACATCGATGGTGGAGAAGGCAATATCATAGACATCTATGAAATGGGTGGCATCGGTAAGACCACAGTATTGAAGAGCATCAAGCTAACATTTTCTTCTTAAGCATACCATATTTGATTGTGTCATTTGGGTTGTGGCCTCCAAAGATTGCCAATTGAAAAGGCTCCAGATGGATATTGCTAAGAGTCTAAGTTTGCAGACACTGCAGGAGAATGACGATGAACTAACTTGTGGTGATAAGCTCTTTAGCTACTTAATTAAAGAAGAAGAAGTGATTGTTGTTTCTTCATGACATTTGGGAACATATGGATCTTCAATTGTTGGGGATAGCACACTCGGCTACCGAGCGAGGAAGAAGAATGCGCAAAGTCAGAAAGAGTGTTCACGACCCGCAGCGAGACAGTATGTCAACAAATGGAAGCAGAAAAAAAGATTAAAGTCAAATGCCTGGATCATGATCAAGCATGGCAACTCTTTGAGCAGAATAGCGATAAGAAGTTTCTTAGCTCATATGGTGGAATTAATTTCGTTGCTCAAGAACTTGCAAAAGAATGTGCAGGTCTTCCGCTCGCTCTTATCACTGTTGCCCGGGCCATGTCAAGGAAAAAGTCTTGGAAAGCTTGGAAGGACGCTCTCCATCGAATAAGGGATAAACATGAGTGGACATCCGTATAAAGCCTTTAAGCTGAGCTACAACAGTTTAGAGTTTGACTTCTTCAGAGAATGCCTCTTGTGCTGCGCTTTGTGGCCGGAAGATTATGAAATCCACAAATTCTATGAGTTGATACCGTGTTGGATTGGTTGCGGCATAATCCGTGAATTTAATGTAATCAATGAAGCTTTTAACAAAGGATTCTCCCATTTGGAAGATCTCATGGCTGCATCCTTGCTAGAGCACTCCTCCAAGGGCTGTGCAAAGATGCACGATGTCATCCGAGACATGGCGCTCTTGATGGTCTCTGGGTTGGAGGGGAACAAAAGAAAATGGATTGTAAAAGTAGGAATTGGATTGAGTCATTTGCCTAGACAAGAGGAATGGCAAGACGCAGAGCGAGCATCATTCATGAACAATTACATTACATCTTTACAAGACTACAGAGCTTCCACTTTTCCAAAACTTTCTATATTGAATCTCCATTACAATAGTCTGACAAGAATTCCTCCGAGTTTGTTCGCAAGCATGTCTCGTTTAACATACTTGGATCTCTATTACTGTGGTATAACAGAGCTTCCCATGGAGATTGGTTGCTTAACTAAGCTTCGATATTTAAACTTGTGCTTCAATCCTATTACAACACTGCCGGCCGAGTTTGGTTGCCTGGACAAACTAGAGTATTTGCTCCTACATAATACTAAACTTGAGACTGTACCCAACGGGACAATATCCAATTTATCAATGCTCAGATTGCTTGATCTAAGAGATATTTATCCTACACCTGAATGGAGGTGTGATGAGCTGAAATATTTCAAAGGACGCCACCAATTAAGTGTGGGAATTCACATTTATGCAACAACAGAGAACATTGAGAGATTGAACATGTTACCAAATATCTCCATATGGAAACTCGCCATAAATGGAAAGATTGTTTCAAAACTTCCAAACTTTGATCTGGGCACTCCACAATGGAACTGCAACGTGAGTGACAACCTTGATCGTCTGAGTATTAGACATATACCCAATTAGGATACCAGTAACCAATCAATCGAATTATCAAACTCAAATAAACTTTGAAAAATTATTAATTAACTTAAAGTAATTAATTAAATTGCTCATGTTTAATTAGATGGTCTAAGACTAGGCAGACAACAAGATCAAGCACTTGAAAACGCATCTAAAGAAGAGATTGTATTACCTCGAAAGATTTATTAGAGTCATCATCCGACGAGATCTACCCATTAAAAAAGTAATGTGGAATCCATGGAGCACAAAATAAACAATAAGGATTGGAAGGAGTTAGATTTAGAGGATCTAGAATAGTCGAGCGTGTTAGAATCTTCCTCAACATTTTGTTCAACTTGAGGAACAGAGAATTTATGGGCTCAGAAATTAATCATTTAATTATAAAGATTAGTTATTTAGAGGAGCAACTTACACTTAATTTGGTAGCGTCTGTTTCATAAGTAAACATTGATTTTATTGTAATATGACCATTTTGTAGCAATATGGCTAAACAATTTCTCTTGATAGATCAAACTAGACAACTAGGAGCCATCTAAGTTGAATGTTACATCAATGAAGCTTTCACCAAAGGATGCTCCCATTTGGAAGCTGTCATGGCAAAGATCGCTAGTAGAGCTTATTGGTGGTGGACTTACATATGATTATCGTAACGCATCCGAGTGTGTCGTATTGGTTCGAACCCGATTAAAAAGTGATCTAACCATTATGGTTTAAGTTAACTGATTTGTGTTATTAGATGTGGGTTAATGGATATTAGATCCATATGTGTAGAACCCTTTAACCCGTACCGTTAGCATTGATAGGATGTTAACGGGTTTTGGGTTAACACTATATATAGGGTGTGATCCCTGCAAGAGAGGAAGATTTGGTCGACTCTTGTTTTCCTCATTAGGTAGAGCATCCGGGGTCGGTCTCTCTCCACCTATGGAAGATCAAGCCCTTCGGCTCGTCGGCTTCTCCAGATCTTCTTCTGGCGATGCAAACTCCGGAATCAGGTACATGGTTTTACACTTCCATTTTTTGTTTTTACTTTCGCATATTTATTGTAGATCGTCAGACAAAATCCTGTGTATGGATCATTTTTGTTTTCGATTTTACGATTACAAATGTGAATACACGATCCGTTGAGGGATCCAAAGGATCCATCAATTGGTATCAGAGCCACAGGTTTTGTGTCGATGATCTTACACATTAGGATGCGGTTTTTTCGACAATTTTGGTCCAAATGCGTGCGTTTTGCGTTAAATCTTCATTGTCGAATCTAAGGGTTAGAAGTCTTAGGTTTAAAGGCAGATTGAAGTTTTCCACATTTTTTCACGAAGAACGGCGATGTAATCGTCGCCGTTTTCATCAAAACTGCCGCTCTGATCCGCTGAAATTATGTCACTAGTTGATCGATGTATACATCGATCGTGATATGGACCATCGATCATTCGGTCGAAATCGACGCCACGAAAGGTTAAATGTCGATCGATCGAGCATCAACGATCTCCATCGATCATTGTTGTGTGAAATTCGAACAAAATATTTGTTAGTCGATATTGCGGAACTCGATCGTATGGTATGTGATCATTGCCATTTGCGGTCGATCGATGAGTTTAAACCCGCAGAATGATTTTTAGTTGATTGGCAATCGACTGATGATATCAGTCGACTGCCATCAAGCACCAGTCGACTGCTGGGCCTTAGTTTGAACACAGAAGCTTTGTTTGTTGACTAAAGCAATCGACTGATCATAATCAGTCGACTGCTATATGGAAACAGTCAACTGATGACTTAGGAAACTTCCGGAGGCCATAACTTTTCGCTCGGGATGAGTTTTGAGGCATTATCGGTGGGGTTTCGAAGCTCATTAAGAGCTCTACATGTCTTACAATGGGGTTTACCCCCTGTAATAGCTTGTTTCGGGTCTTAAAAATGTCGTTTAGTGCCTTTTCAGAGGCTCCAAAGTTTTTAAGTCCCATGTTATGGTCATTTTGCGTTCCCTACATCATTTAAAAAGCAACAATACAGTTGAGCAACCTAGGATTTCATTTGTATCCATTAGCACATGTGTTATTAAGTTGAACTAATATTATCACCAAAGTGATAACTATTAGCTAAACTTAGTGCATCATTATGTGAGTGGATGTATATCTATGCTAAGGATGGTTTACCCAAAGAAAAATCATCTTTATGCCAAATATATGTTTAAAGATGGTTCACTATAAACATCATACATGTAAGATGTCAGTCCAAAGGAAGGCTTGTTATATGACTGATTAAAGGAATAGTGAACTGTAGTTATATAACCAAACCTAACTCATATTGGATTATCAATCATGCACATATTGTGTCAGCCCAAAGGAAGGCACATTATGTGGTAGATTACAGTGTTTTGAGTTAGGATTAGAGAGTACTACTAATAAGTTACAATTTAATCCAAAGATTAATTTTAATGTTGTATTTGGTATCTCATAAAAGGACCTATCATATGTGCATATATTTATTTCTTAATGTTTGCTTTATATTACTATTTATATATATGTGCATGTTTATCGTTATTGATGTAAGCATCTGTTCTGTTCTATTCTTTCTTTTATTTTATATCACAAATGATATCTACCAATAAACTTAATATTTCAACAACTTTAATTATAGAGACCACTGGACATAAAAGGACTATTAGGAGTAAGGTTACTAAAACTGCAGTATATGGTAATGAACTTCTCAGCTTAGTTAGTTCAAAAGTCAATTTTGTTACTGTACCTACTGATACATGGTGGATAGACACTAGTGCTACCACTCATATTAATGTTACTAAGCATGGTTGTCTTACTAGTCGACTGCCTATTGATGGTGAAAGATACATCTATACTGGTAATGGCAAGAAGGCTAGAGTGACTGCTATAGGTGTTTTTAGGCTTTGTCTAGGGACTGATATATTTTTGGATTTGGAAAATACATTTATAGTTCCATCCTTTAGGAGGAACTTAATTTTCATTTCTTCTTTAGACAAATAGGATATACTTGTTCATTTGGAAATGGAATATTTAGTATTTTTCAAAATTCAAAACTTATTGGTATTGGTTCCCTAGTTGATAAGCTATACAGGTTAAACACCATAGCTCTCACTGACAACATAATAATGCACAGTATAGGTACGAAACGCAATTTGACTGACGAGAATTCATCTATGTTGTGGCATAGGCGTTTAGGACATATATTCAAACAACGTCTAGAAAGATTAATGTCACAAGGAATTCTCCACTCCCTTGACATGTCAGACTTTGAGGTTTGCATATAGTGTGTCAAAGGGAAAATGACTAACAAGAGGAATAAAGGTGCAAGTCGATGTAGTAACACTTTAGAACTGATACTTACAAATATATGTGGGTCATTCCCTAAGGCATCTTGGAATGGATAGACATATTTTATCAATTTTATAGATGATTATTCCCGATATGACTACTTGTACCTTTTTCATGAGAAGTCACCTCTTGGACATGTTTAAAATCTTCAAAGTCAAGTTGAAAATCAACTAGGTAAGAAGATCAAAGCTGTCAGATCCGACCGTGGAGGTGAATATTACGGTCGTTATGATGGATCATGTGAATAGCATCCAGGATCTTTTGCCAATTACCTATTTGAGTGTTGTATTGTGGCTCAATACACTATGCATGGTACTCCTCATCAGAATGGTGTAGCTGAGCAAAGGAATTGAACCCTAAAGGATATGGTGAGAAGCATGATGTCTTTCACTTCTTTATCGGAGTCCTTGTGGGGTAATGCACTCAAGACTGAGTGTACTTACTCAATAGAGTACCCAGTAAGACAGTAAGTAAAATCCCATATGAGCTATGGACGGGCAAGCAGCCTAGTATTAGGCATTTACACGTTTGGGGTTGTCCAGCTGAGGCTAGGCCTTATAAGCCTAAAGAAAAGAAACTGGAGCCAAGGACAATTAGCTGTCATTTTGTAGGGTATTCTGAAAGGTCAAGGGGCTTTAAGTTTTATGATCCCTCAAATAGGTCCTTTTTTGAAACGGGAAATGTCAAATTCATTGAGGACAATGGGAGAATAGACCCAAGGGATATATCTTTTGAGGAGGATAACACTTGTCATCCTACCTCAGTTACTACAGAAGCAGCTAGTAGTGGTATGGTTACTATACCCTACATTATTGATGTTGAACATCCGATGGGAGTAGTACTTCATGATGTCCCTGTATCCTCCCCTTTGCAAGTAAAGGAACCATCTGCTCAAATTGAGGTACACCCTCCTATGGTTGAGCAGGTTCCCCAAGCACCTCAAATGCCTCAAGAACAAGTGCCTCTAAGGCAATCTACTAGGGAAAGAAGATCCGCGGTTTCACGTGATTTTGCTTATCTCCAAGAGCATGAGTTTGACATAAGCCTGGAAGATGATCCTTCATCTTTCCAAGAAGTCAAACAGTGCTCTAATCCTGAAAAGTGGATTGAAGCCATGAAAGATGAGATGAAATCTATGGCGCATAATGGCGATGGTGGGAACTAGTCGAATTGCCTGAAGGTGTGAAATCTATTGGTTGTAAATGGATATTTAAAACCAAACGGGATTCACTAGGAAATATCAAAAAGTATAAGGCACGCCTTGTAGCCAAGGGATTTACTCAAAAGGAGGATATTGATTACAAGGAGACTTTCTCACCTGTATCTACGAAAGACTCCCTAAGAGTAATCATGGCACTTGTAGCTCATTATGATTTGGAGCTACATCAAATGGACGTCAAGGCTGCATTCCTTAATGGAGACATTGAGAAATCTATATACATGGTGCAACTAGAGAACTTTGAATCTGATGATTCAAAGCACCTAGTATGTAAATTGAAGTAGTCCATTTATGGCTTAAAGCAGGCATCCCGTTAGTGGTACAAGAAATTTGATCAAGTGGTTATTTTATTTGGTTTTAAAGAAAATCCAATTGATCAATGCATTTATGTCAAGTTCAGTGGGAGCAAGTTTGTCATACTTGTCCTATATGTGGATGACATTTTATTGGCAAGCAATTGTAAACAATTACTGCATGAGACCAAGTCATTTCTATTAGGTAAATTTGAAATGAAAGACCTTGGTGAAGCATCTTTTGTATTAGGCATACAGATATATCGTGATATATCCAAGGGTATACTTGGATTATCACAAAAGGCTAGCTTGCAACAATGTCCACAACGTGAACTTGAAATAAATGAGATGAAGAAATTTTCCTATGCATCGGCAGTAGGGAGTCTCATGTATGCTCAGGTTTGTCCGCGTCCGAATTTAGCGTACATTATTGGAATGTTAGGTAGGTATCTAAGTAATCCTAGACCAGGACATTGGAAGCTGTAAAGAGGGTAATGTGGTATCTACAGAGAACCAAAGAACTCATGCTCACATATCGGAGATCCAGTCAGTTGGAGGTGATTGGATATTCAGATTCCGATTTTACTGGATGCTTGGATAGCAGGAGGTCCACCTCAGGTTTTGTCTACATGCTTGCTGGAGGAGCTATATCATAGAAAAGCGTCAAATAAACGCTTAAAGCGACTTCCACGATGGAGGCAGAATTAATAGCCTACTATGAAGCATCAAATCACGGGATATGGTTACGGAACTTTATCACAACATTACAGGTCATCGATGGTGTTGAAAGACCATTGAAAATTTTATGTGATAACAAAACTGCAGAACTCTATTCCAATAACAACCGCAGCTCATCGAAGTCAAAACACATCGACATCAAGTACCAGGCGGTTAAAGAAAGAGTACAGAGTGGTCAAATAATGATAGAGCCTATTCAGACAAACTCAATGCTGGTGGATCTGATCACCAAGGGACTATTACCCGAGGTGGTTCATCAGCACGTATTGCATATGGGGGTCCTTCATATGGATGAAGTATCCGTTTAGTGGGAGCCTGTATTTATTTATATTTTGAATGCTTTTATGTATATATTAGACACATGTAGTTTTTTGATTATCGTACGAATAAAGTTTCCTTTTACATGTGTACTTGTTGACACTCTGAATAAAGAAACTGTTGAGATGTGTACTGAAAAGTCTATCTTTTGTATGAACATCTTTATTTTTGAAATAAGAATTACATGATCATTGTTTGCATATTTATGGTTATGCATATTATCTGATACATTACATTGTAGATAACATAGTGTGTGGTGCCACACGGAAGATCAAGTTATCAATTCCTTGTAGAGTATAAGTAGAGGATCACAACCGAGATGGTTTTGGACAAACCATTGGTATGGTTGTAGTGTAATTTGGTATTGGTTTATCTTGACCATAGAATTACACTAGTACACTTTGTGTGTATTGAGCAGGACCGACTTAGAGGTGATTCAATTTATTGCTGACTACATAATTGAATCGGACCTCGAATATTATGGTGTACATGCTCTTAATCCCGATATAATAATGGACACATGTACTTAGTATTTATTTCTTTGATTTACCAATGGGCGAGATTTATAGATTAAATCGATAGGCTCGGTAAGTTGGGAAATGATATTATTTACATGGTGTGTCGTTGATTATAGGAGGAAACTGTGTCCTATATATTAGGATGATGATGTCCCCTTGAGGAGCTCATAAGGATCATGTAAACCCTACTGGTGGACTTGGTCCGGCATGATGATAAGGTTGAGTGGTACTACTCATGGAGTTAGATGTTGATTAATTAATTATCAGTAAATTAATTAATTGACGGACATTTGATATCTTAAACACGGGGAGATATTTGTACAATTAATATATGGAGCCCATATTTATTTATGGGGGTCGGTGAGGTAGATCAATGATAATCCTCTAGTGGAATAGATTATCATTAATGGATCGGACTTTATGTGGGATAGATCCATTGGGTGGCCAAGATCCAACTCCTCCTCATGGTCCCTATTGTAGCCTATTAAAATCCTCATGAAACCTAAATTCGACGGACACGATTAAATGGAGTCTTGGGAGAAATCTATATAAGGAGGATAGGAGGCTTGGGCGGCAACTAACAGAATTAGATTCTAGGGTTTGCTCTCCTTGGCTTGGGAGGCAAAACAAGAAGCTAGGGTTTGTTGGTTGTCGTTGGAGGCGGCTAGGGTTTCCTTCTCCTATTGGGCGGTGGAAACCTAAGGAAGTCTCCCCTTTGCCCGGCGACAACAATAACAAGGGCTCTCTTCATTGCCGGCGCCTCCTTCCCCCTTCTCTTTCTCCTTTGGTCGGTGGTTCCTTGTCCTATGGAAAGGGCTGGCATCTTCTCCTTCTTCCTCTCCTTGGCCGGCGGCAACATCCAAGGTTGGTGGCTTGGTGGTCAGTGCTAGATAGGAGAAGAAGGGTGCGTGTATTCTTCCCTTTGTTTGGAGCGAGCAAGGAAGGAAAGAATGTGATCTAGGAAGTTTCATCTCTTGGAGGATCGTTGCCCACACAATGTCCAAGAGGAGGATAGGACATATAATAGAAGATCAAGAGGTATACAAGAGGTATAATCTTATTTATTTTGATTTAGTTCTTTTGTATAATGCATGTGGCTAATTTACTTGGACCCCGAAGATAAACACAAAAATCGGCGATCCGTACATCATCTATTCTGCGGCTAATCAAGGAAAAGAGTTAGGTTGCTTGAACAACAAGTTTGTTCAAGAGACCACTCTAATCGAATAGCACGATGATGGATCGGTTGCTTGGGTAATCCGTCTATGTCAAGGATTAATTTTTTTAATCCGGGGACGTAGATAGGATAGTCATGCACAAGCTACCAAGTCGAAGCGAGAAGCGAAGCTTCGGACCTTCAAGTGGTATCAGAGCCACGGTTTCCGGTCTTGTGTGTTTAGGATTCAGTTATTTTTATGCACTTATCATATATTATGTGTGTCGGATAATAGTAGGATGTGCATAGGCTAACTTTTTGGTTACAGGCATAAGATCCAACTATTATGGTCATATGTGTGCGTATGTAATTGGATGTGTGTAATTGTAATATTATTTGAATTCTCGGGGTTGATGAGGCTAGTATTTAATTTTTGCAATTAAGTACAACATTGTTTAGCCACTTTTTTATTTTAGTTTACTTTCGATCTAGATTTCATGTATACTCCTTCGTAGAGTATAGGATCGATGGATGTAAATTAAAATAATTATTCTCAGCTCAGATCTCCGGATGGCTTGTACATGGCGTAGGGAGGAGCGAACGAGATGACGACACGACGGGAGGCATATTGGAAAACAAAAGTCATAATAGTTGGAAAATATTTTTTTTCATATTTATTGCTTCTTATTTGATATGCGGATCACAGGGTCAAATATGGTTATAGAAAATTATTTGGGAGCGTGTGTATTTCCCCATCGGAAGGCACATAATCTGAGATAATTGCTTTGGTATCGAGTAATGATGCACACTTAGATGCAAATAAGAGTATCCTTCCCATCGGAGTCACTGCTTTTATTTGTAGGGCTGAAGAGGAACCAACTATTAATTTTATTTGTCAAAAAGTTAGGTTGACAGGATATAAAAATTAATGGGTAAAACCTCCTCTTACAAATGTAGAATTCGTATACATCTACACTATCGTGCCATATGATATTCTCGGTGTTTTGAGATGTTGGTTGATTTTAAAATTTTATTGTTTGAGGAATCAATAAATTTTTGAAATCTAAAGTTTTGATCTATGTGATTCTTAGGTTTTTCAAAAATGACTTTCAACCCACTTGCTGTGATACTAAAGGAAAATAAACTTACTGAACCCAATTATGTTGATTGGAAAAGGAATCTAGATAGTCTTGACTGCTGAGGAGTACAAGTATGTACTCTTCGAAGAGTGTCCTCCTAAGCCTGTGGATGATTCTGGGGAAAAGGAGAAAGAGAGTTATAAAAAGTGGATTAAGGCTGATGAGATGGCTCGGTGTTACATTTTGGCTTCTATGTCAAATATATTATAGCATCAACATCAAGTTATGCCCACTGCTTATGACATGATGCTCAATCTCAAGGAACTTTTCGAACACCAGAATCGGGCTGCGAGGCAGGAAGTCATGAGGAACTTGATGACGACCACCATGATTGAGGGAACACCCGTGAGGGATCATGTTCTCGAGATGATGACTCATTTGAATGAGCTGGAAGTCCTTGGAGCTGAGATTGATGGGGAAACCTAGGTTGATATCATTCTCCAATCTCTACCTAGGAGTTTTGAGCAGTTTTGCCTGAATTACAACATGAATAAGAGGTTATATTCGTTGGCGGAGCTTCTTACAGAACTTCAGGTGGCAAAGGGGCATTTTCGTCAGAGTGCTCAGGCTCAGGCCATGGTTGCTCAGAAGGTTTCGACTTCTAAGCCGAAAGGCAAGAAGAAGAAGAAACAAGGTGGAGCAAAGGTGGCGAGAGGATCTCAGGGAGGAGTGAAGAAGCCGAAAGGCAAGTGCTTCACTTGCAAGCAGACTGGACATTGGAAGAAGGACTGCCCCAACCGGAAGCAGAACAAAGGTATATCTTTTGGTCTAGTCATTGAAACATATTTAGCGGTGTTATCTACCGGCACCTGGTGTGTAGTGTAACAACCCAAATTTTAGTTACTATATTTTTATTTAAAGGAAATATATATATATATATATATATATATATATATATACATAAGAATAGGAATTAAAAAAAAAGAAATTCGAATAAATGGTTCGTTAGCCGGGGCTCGAACTAGGAACCGTCGGTTTGGGAGAATAGGCTCCCTACCACTAAGTCATAAGATTACCAATGAGTAGGATATAACAGAATATATCTATTGGTAGAAAAAAAAGAAAGAAGTTGATTAATCTAGCTGATCATTTAAAGGGATAATTAGGTTAAGAAAAATCCTAATTTATATATATATTTTTCTTCCTTATCTCTCTATAAATTTCACGCCAACGCCCTTCCTCTCTCTCCCTCTTCTCTCCCTCACGCCGACCCAATGGAGCACCCACGCCGCCTCCTCCCCATCCCGTTTTCTTTTCTTTCCAGCCACCGGAGCAAGGGCTTCTGTAGAAAGAATTGCTTCGTCCTCTCATCCCTCTCTCTCTCTCGATCTCTCGTGTTCCAGCCGTCAAAGCCAGGAAGAAGGTTGTCTTTTCTTTGGATGATTCAAGAGGTGATTTTCAAGAGGGACTTGGTAGAGGATCACGCTAAAGCAAGGAAACACATAGGAGGTTTTCTCTTTGCAAAGTCTAACGGTATAAATTGGTGAAAAAGCGTAGGAGGTAAGTATCCCCTCACCTACAGTATAAGTGCTTACGATGTAATGTTGTATGCTTGATTTTGAACGAAAGAATCTAGAACTAGGTGTAGAAGGTTCGGCTAATAGGATTAGAGAAATTATTCTTGTTGAAATTCTTCCACGTTATGCATGTTAGATGATGATTTCTATTTATTTTAGCTTAATTTTCCTTATGTCACTACCTTATGCCATGTTAAATTGTACTCATGCCGGTTTATGCTATGCTACATGCTTATGTTTTCACCCATGTTAGCCATGACTCACGTATATGAAATGTTTCCCTAAGAGTGGGGATAAGAACACTCTTTAGGACAAAGAACATGTATGTTATTTTACTTTATGCATGGCTTGTACCGGACCCTAACAAGGTCCACAGGATGGGCTCCAAGGTTTCCCCTAGGTCGACGGACATAGTACGGACCTAGTAACCTAGTAGGTTCGGGATTAGCTACCTCAGATCTATTTAGGATGCGCGCGAATGATGTATGTGGTACAATGTCGGACCCAATATGTTGAGATTATGTTTAAGTATATAAACTACACGTTTTCAAAGAGCATCTTGCATATACCATTTTATGTTCATCGAATTATCATGTTTAGAGACAATGTACCATTGCGATGGAAATGCTAAGTTTATATTCTTTTCCTAAATTGATCATGTCTCTACTTTAAATAAATGTTGTGCTCATATGTTGTTTAAACGAACATGTCATTACTTTACGTTTAATTCATGATGTATGTTTTTGTGAGTAGGAAAGGACCTTACTAAGCCTATGTGCTTACAGTTTACTTTCCTTGTACTGCAGAAAAGGGCAAGGAATGGATAAATTAAAGGGAGCAACAGGAGGGGAAAAGATGTGTGTGGCAGTAGCATGGTGGACGAGATCATTTTTCATATACGGACTTATGCATGATTTTCAGTTTATGTGTAAACTGTTAGGAGACGTTAATGCTTTCTATGGTGGTTACTCATGTTTATTTTTATGAACCTTGAAATGGTTGATACATGTTTAGTTAAATAAATTGCTAAGACCTTTTGTCGTGATTAAATTGTTAGGTTGATTGGGTTAATGTAATTAGAGTTAAAAGTTGTAAAGTTTTTAAATGCTTCCGTTGTTATATGCATGAATGTATGATCGCGTAGCGCCGCCGCCCGTCTATAGGATGTGTGTTAGGAGGACGGGAAGGGCGGGCATTACATGTAGATACGGGAGTCACTGATCATGTCTGCAATACTTTGCAGGGGTTCCAGGAAACCAGACGACTGACTGAAGGGGAGATTACCATTTACTTGGGAAATGCTACGAAGGTGGCGGTTGTTGTAGTGGGAGATGTTTATTTGTCTTTTGAGAGGAATAAAATTTTAGTTCTGAAAAATTGCCTTTATGCACCTTTATTTAGAAAGAATTTAATTTCGGTTTCTAAATTGTTTTTGGATGGATATTCTATTTCTTTTAATGATAGAGTTGTTATAAAAAGGAATAGGGATATTATCTGTTCTGGTGCATTGATAGGTAATTTATATACCCTTGAACCAAAAGCTCCCACGATGCAAATAGAAGTGAATAACTCATCTTCTAAATCTAATAAGAGAAAAGAACCTTCGAAAATGAACCAAACATATCTTTGGCATCTAAGATTAGGTCATATTAACCTAAGTAGAATTCAAAGGTTGATAGCTGATGGACCTCTGGATTCATTAGTGGTGGAAGATTTCCCAACCTATGAATCTTGCTTGGAAGGTAAAATGACCAAGAGACCTTTTAAGGCCAAGGGGTATAGAGCCAAAGATGTGTTGGAATTAGTTCATTCTGATTTGTGTGGTCCTATGTCTATCCAGGCTAGAGGTGGTTTTGAATATTTCATCTCTTTTATAGATGATTATTCAAGATATAGATACATTTACTTGATGCGCCATAAGTCTGACTGTTTTGACAAGTTCAAAGAATTCAAGGCTGATGTGGAGAAACGTCAAGGTAAAAGTATCAAGACACTACGATCTGATCATGGTAGTGAGTACCTCTTGGGAGAGTTTAGGAATTACTTATCAGAGGCTGGAATTCAATCCCAATTGTCTGCACCTAGCACACCCCAACAGAATGGTACAGCGGAGCGAAGTAATAAGACTCTTATGGAGATGGTCAGATCGATGATGAGTTATTCTGAGTTGCCAAATTTGTTCTGGGGGTATACTCTGGATACGACAGTGTATATTCTGAACTTGGTACCATCTAAATCAGTGCCTTCTACTCCCACAGAATTGTGGACTGGGCGAAAGCCTAGTCTGAGACATATTCAGATTTGGGGGAGTCCAAAGACATGTGGCCAAGGCGATCCGGTAAGTTGGAACCTGCATGTATGCGCATGTTCGTAGGCTATCCTAGAGGAACGAAAGGTGGTTTGTTCTATAGTCCTAGAGATCGAGGGTGATCGTAGTAACGCTAGATTTTAGAGGAAGACTATGTGATGAACTACAAGCCCATGAGTTAGATTGTTCGAGGAATTGAGAGGGAAAGTCACTACTTCAGCATCACCTGCACAAGAGGATATACCACAAGTGACCGCACCGCATGTCACAGAGGATACATGTGATACCTCATCATAGTGGGAGGGTTGTTAGACACCGATAGATTTATGTTCTTGGGAGAATCTTCCGATTTGGTCCCCGTGAACATGAACTGATCCTCGACATATGACGAGGCAATCCAAGATAAAGATGTGGTATCTTGGCAAAGTGCAATGAATGCTGAGATTGAATCTATGTATTCAAATAAGGGTTGGGAGCTAGTAGAACCACCCAATCGTGTAAAAACAATTGGATGCAAGTGGATCTACAAAAGAAAGAGAGAAATAGATGGGAAGGTTGAGACCTTCAAAGCAAGGCTTGTTGTGAAAGGGTATACTCAGAAAGAGGGCATCGATTATGAGGAGACCTTTTCACGTAGCCATGCTTAAGTCTATCCGATTCTCTTATGTATTGCTGCTCATATGGATTATGAGGTGTGGCAGATGGATGTCAAGACAACTTTCCTTAATGGAAGTCTTGAGGAAAACATCTATATGGAGCAACCAGAGGGATTCATTGCAAAGGGCAAAGAGCATCTAGTGTGCAAGCTTAATCGGTCCATTTATAGATTAAAGCAAGCTTCGAGATCTTGGAACGTCCGCTTTGATGAGGTAATCCAGTCTTATGTATTTATTCAAAGTCCGGATGAGTCTTGTGTATACAAGAGATGTGACGGAAATATAGTGGTATTTCTTGTACTATACGTAGATGACATTTTGTTAATTGGCAACAATGTCAAGGTGTTATCAAACGTAAGGGTATGGTTGTCCAAACAGTTTGATATGAAGGACTTGGGAGAAGTGGGACACATCCTTGGGATCAAGGTTATAAGGGATCGCAGGAAAAGGATGTTGTGCTTCTCTCAAGCTTCATACATAGACACCATTTTGGCTTGTTTTAGCATGCAGAACTCCAAGAAAGGTTTTCTACCTTTTAGGCATGGAGTACCTTTATCTAAAGATATGTGTCCTAGAACATCAAAGGAGATAGAGGAGATGAAGGCGGTTCCCTATGCTTCGACAGTAGGAAACCTCATGTATGTTATGCTATGTAACGAGGTCAGATATCTGCTTTGTCGTGGGCATGGTTAGAAGAAATCAGAGTAATCCAGGACAGGGACTTTGGACTACAGTAAAGCATATATTGAAGTACCTGAGATGGACTAGGGATTATATGCTGGTATACCAGGCAGATCAATTACTCCCTATAGGTTACACAGATTTCGACTTCCAATCAGATAGGGATAACAGTAACTCTACCTCAGGTTTTGTGTTTACTTTGGGAGGTGGAGCCATTGTATGGAGGAGTGTTAAGCAAAAATGCGTGGCGGACTCCACCATGAAAGCTGAGTATGTGGCAGCCTCTGAGGCAGCCAAAGAAGTTGTATGGCTCAGAAACTTCTTGATGGACTTGGATGTGATTCTTGGTTTGCCTAGAACTATCACAATTTATTATGATAACAGTGGTGCAGTTGCAAACTCGAAGGAACCACAAGCCTATAAGGCAAGTAAACACATAGAGCGCAAGTACCACCTGATACGAGAGATCGTAAAGCGAGGAGAAGTTGATGTAGCCAAAATTGCATCAGAGGATAACCTGACAGATCCTTTCACTAAGGCCCTTCCAGCGAGAGCTTTTGATAGACATGTAGAGGGATTGAGAATCAGATGTATGGCAGTATGAGGACAGCATAGTCTTTTAGTATAAGTGGAAGATTGTTGGGATGTATACTGAAAAGTCTATATTTTGTATGAATATCTTTATTTTTGAAATAAGAATCACAGGATCATTGTTTGCATATTTATGGTTATGCATATTGTCTGATACATTATATTGTAGATAACATAGTGTGTGGTGTCACACGGAAGGTCATGTTTCAGTTCCTTGTAGAGTATAAGTAGAGGCTCACAACCGAGATGGTTTTGGACAAACCATTGGTATGGTTGTAGTGTAATTTGGTATTGGTTTGTCTTGACCATAGAATTACACTAGTACACTTTGTGTGTATTGAGCAGGACCGACTTAGAAGTGATTCAATTTATTGTTGACTACATAATTGAATTGGACCTCGGATATTATGGTGTAAATGCTCTTAATCCCGATATAATAATGCGCACATGTACTTAGTATTTATTTCTTTGATTTACCAATGGGCGAGATTTATAGATTAAATCGATAGGCTCGGTAAGTTGGAAAATGATATTATTTACATGGTGTGCCGTTGATTATAGGAGGAAACCGTGTCCTATATATTAGGATGATGATGTCCCCTTGAGGAGCTCATAAGGATCATCATGTAAACTCTACATGTGGACCTGGTCCGGCATGATGATAAGGTTGAGTGGTACTACTCATGGAGTTAGATGTTGATTAACTAATTGTCAGTAAATTAATTAATTGACGGACATTCGATATCTTAAACATGGGGAGATATTTGTACAATTAATATATGGAGCCCATATTTATTTATGGGGGTTGGTGAGGTAGATCAATGATAATCCTCCAGTGGAATGGATTATCATTAATGGATCGGACTTTATGTGGGCTAGATCCATTGGGTGGCCAAGATCCAACTCCTCCTCATGATCCCTATTGTAGCCTATTAAAATCCTCATGAAACCTAGATCCGACGGACACGATTGAATGAAGTCTTGGGTGAAATCTATATAAGGAGGATAGGAGGCTTGGGCGGCAACTAAGAGAATTGGATTCTAGGGTTTGCTCTCCTTGGCTTGGGCGGCAAAACAAGAAGCTAGGGTTTGTTGGTTGGCGTTGGAGGCGGCTAGGGTTTCCTTCTCCTATCGGAAACCTAAGGAAGTCTCTCCTTTGACAACAACAACAAGGGCTCTCTTCATTGCCGGCGCCTCCTTCCCCCTTCTCTTTCTCCTTTGGTCGGCGGTTCCTTGTCCTTTGGAAAGGACCGACATCTTCTCCTTCTTCCTCTCCTTGGCCGGCGGCAACATCCAAGATAGGTGGCTTGGTGGTCAGTGCTAGATAGGAGAAGAAGGGTGCGTGTATTCTTCCCTTTGTTTGGAGCGAGCAAGGAAGGGAAGAATGTGATCTAGGAAGTTTTATCTCTTGGAGGATCGTTGCCCACACAATGTCCAAGAGGAGGATAGGACATACAATAGAAGATCAAGAGGTATACAAGAGGTATAATCTTGTTTATTTTGATTTAGTTCTTTTGTATAATGCATGTGGCTAATTTACTTGGACCCCGAAGATAAACACAAAAACCGGTGATCCGTACATCATCTATTCCGTGGCTAATCGAGGAAAAGAGTTAGGTTGCTTGAACAATAAGTTTGTTCAAGAGACCACTCTAATCGAATAGCATGATGATGGATCGGTTGCTTGGGTAATCCATCTTCGTCAAGGATTATTTTTTTTAATCCGGGGACGTAGATAGGATCGCCATGCACAAGCGACCAAGTTGAAGCGAGAAGCAAAGCTTTGGACTTTTAGAAACATCATGATTTACTAATGCAGTTTGCATATGGTGATTGTAAATGTGATGTAGGACTCATTAATCAGTCATAAGGTGATCTTGATTTGCTAATGCGGTTTAGCATATGGTGCTTGCAAATGGGATCAAATCCAGTATTTGATCATAAGTAGGATCAGTTGAGAATAGGCATGTACATATCACATTTCAAGCGTTTCTCATGCTACACATCCACATCAGATCTATGTTATTGACGACATTGGTATTGTGATTACTGACGAATCTTGCTACCTATTACATATATGGAGTAGCAATGATCACTTTAGTCCTATGCCAATGAAGTTGATGTATCAGATTGTTTCAGTTCAATACAACATGATATGTGCAACTAAGGAATTTCGGTTAAGTGTTACATTCAGAATCACATGTAGCCCAAGTGGGAGATTGTTGGTGGTGGGCTTACATATGATTTTCGTAACGCATTCGAGTGTGTCGTATTGGTTCGAACCCGATTAAAAAGTGATATAACCATTATGGTTTAAGTTAACGGGTTTGTGTTATTGAATGTGGGTTAATGGATATTGGATCAATATGTGTAGAACCCTTTAATCCATACCGTTAGCATTGATGGGATGTTAACGGGTTTTGGGTTAACACTATATATAGGGTGTGATCCCCGAAGGAGAGGAAGATTTAGTCGACTCTTGTTTTCCTCATCAGGTAGAACATCCGGGGTCGGTCTCTCTCGACTTATGGAAGATCAAGCACTTCGGCTCATCGGCTTCTCCAGATCTTCTTCCGGCGATGCAAACTCCGGAATCAGGTACATGGTTTTACACTTCCATTTTTTGTTTTTACTTTTGTATATTTGCTTTAGATTGTCAGACAAGATCCTGTGTATGGATCATTTTTGTTTTCGATTTTACGATTACAAATGTGGATACACGATCCGTTGAGGGATCCGAAGGATCCATCAGAGCTCTGTAGTGAAACAATCAAGTATTACCCAAAGCACCGTTTAAAGATGCACGATGTCATCCGAGACATGGAACTATTGATGGTCTATGGGTTGGAGGGGAACAAAAGAAAATGGATTGTAAAAGTAGGAATTAGGTTGAGTCATTTGCCTAGACAAGAGGAATGGTGAGAATCTCTCCACTCCTTTATTCATGGTTGAAGCCACTGATCTCACAGTCTTATAATAGGATTGTGGGACAAGTTGAAATATTGAATCTCAATTAAGCTACCAATCTCCATGGGAAGCTCTCTTATATCACAATCAGAGAGATCCAAGTATGTTAAAGGAGGCATGCTTGGAGTAATTGTTACAAGGCTATTGTTGTGATGGAGAATCAACATAGAAAGTAAAGATGAATCCCTTAAAATCTCCATGGGACGCTCATGAATGATGCTCGCTTAGCTTTTTGCCATTCCTCTTGTCTAGGCAAATAACTCAACCCAAATCCTGCTTTTACAATCCATTTTCTTTTGTTCCCCTCCAACCTAGAGACCTTCAATAGTGCTATGTCTCGGATGACATTGTGCATCTTTACACTGTGCTTTGGGCAATACTTGATCGTTTCACTGCAGTGCTCTCACAAGGATGCTGCCATGAGAGCTTCCAAATGGGAGCATCCTTGGGGAATCAATTACCCTGTTAGAAATGCAGTGTCTACTTTCCAAGCCATACTGCACCTGAATTTGGGATGCAACTCGATAACATAATGCGCAAGTAAAAATCATAAGTAATAATTGAAATTCCATACATAAGAATAAAGCTAAAAAAAGAGAATCATGTTTCTATGTAATGAAATGCTAAAGATCCAAATTTCTTATCTGTGTGATGATTCGAGATGCCTCAAAAAGCTTGTTAGCTATCTCGTACGCACTGGTTGCCACAAGGTGCAGCTCTTTCTTGTCGATGTTCAGGTCATCCTTCAGCCAATCGAACAATGCTTCCAAACCTGCAAAATCTCTCTGGGTGCCCAAGAGGATCATCATTTGGAAGTGCACCCTGTCTGAGAAAACACAACCTTCTTCCTTCATCTCCTAGTAAACGACATCAGCCCTGTCGAAATAACGATCAAGATAAATTAACTTCCATTATTTTCATATAATTTCTAAATTTATTATCTTACCATCAAAATAACAATTAAACTCATCTAAGTAGCAAATTAACCCTTTTATCTTAAGATTAACAATAAAACTAAAATTATAAATCCTACTATACCAGAAAAAAATTCATTAGGTTGGGAAAAATCTTGCCGGAGGTGGAGTCAGAGCCAAGGACATCGGAGCTAAAGAGATGGTCGGGGATAGAGCCGGAGTCGAAGGAGGCAGAGGTGGAAGCGGAGATAGCGAGATCGTCGAGGCTAGAGCCGGAGAGGAGAAGGGGGTGCAAACAAATTGGAGTCTCAGCTGGAGAGGAGAAGGAGGCGCAGCCGGAGCAAGAGAGGAGATGACCGGGAGTCAACACCGGAGCTGGAGCCGGAGCCGAAGAGGAGAAATAAGCGCTGAGAAAATGATCGGGGAGGGTGTGAGTAGGGTTTTTTACGGATCTTAGTGACGAATATAGATATTTTGTCACCAAGATAAGTGAATATTAGCGACGAGATAAAAAATTTTCGTCGCTAATAATTGTTTAACTATTAAAAATCTTTTTGTAATATGGATTAGAGATGAATAAAGATAAATGTCATAAATGTATCATAGTATTAGCGACGAATTAGGATACTTCTTTGCTAATATTTTATTCTTTGCGACGGATTATAATTTGCATCGTTAAATGAAATATGTTAGTAACGACACATTTTAATTTCATTGCTAACTGTTTATTTTTTAATGTAAAATATTTCTTTATATGATTATTTCTGATGATATGATATTTCGTTGCTATATATTCTCATTGTTTAGCGACGAATTAATAGGTTGTCAAAAAAAATTCGTCGTTATTTTAATAATTTCTTGTAGTGCATCCACATCTGATCTATGTCATTGATGACATTGGTATTGTGATTAATGATGGGTCCTACTACCGATTACATATATGGAGTAGCAATGATAACTTTAGTCCTATACCAATGAAGTAGATGAACCAGATTGATTTAGTTCAATGTGGTATAGTGAGCAAAACTAAAGAATTTTGAATATATGCTACATACAGAATCTCATATAGCCCAAGTGGGAGATTGTTGGATGTGAGGTTACATGTGATTATCGTAACCATCTGATTGTGTTGTATTGGTTCGAACTCGATTAAGTGATCTACTTATTGATTCACGGGTTTTGGTTATTAAATGTAGAGTTTAATTTGTAGAACCCATTAGCGTGCATATCCATTATTGATGATGAGCTGATAACGGATCCAACCCGATCTCTATATATAAGGCATGGTCCCTGCAGGGGCTAGGTATTCTGACAGACTCCTTGCATCCTATCAGCTAGGAGTTTACGACGCCGTCACTCTAGAACGTTGTGGAAGACTTGCCTCTTGATTCTTCGCAAAAATTTCGGCTTGGATCTTACAAACGAGGAACGATGGCCGCTCTGCTGCACTTAGGTTACTTCATTTATGTCATCGTTCATTTTTTTGTATTTATTGTTGCCATAGAGATTTGATAAGACTAGATCCTATTCATGAATTGTGTTATATTCTATTTGGTTTCTTATATACATGTTTAGTTTCGTGATTTCCATCAATAATGGCAATTGAATCTTAACTAAATAATACTTTGATTCCAGAGTGATGTGGATATGACCTAGCCTATGGGACCCAAACGATCATTAGAGGGAAGAAATAAGGCCCTGGCGTGGGACTCCATATCAAATTAGAGAGTAGTGCAACTCGAGGGGAGTCGAGGCAGGTCGAGTCAGGGTGAAGACGACTCGGGAAGGGTCTAAGACTGGAGTATGTCGAGTCAGGGGTGAAGTGACTCAGGAAGAGTCTAAGACCGGAGTAGGCCGAGTCAGGGGTGAAGGCGACTCGAGAAGGGTCTAAGACCGGAGTAGGTCGAGTTGGGGGTAAAGCGACTTAGAAAGAGTCTAAGACCGGAGTAGGTCGAGTCGGGGGTAAAGGCAACTTGGGAAGGATTTAAAACCATAGCGGTTCAAGTCAGGGCCGAAGATGACTCAAGAAGAGTCTAAAACCACAGTCGGTCGAGTCAGGGGAGAAGATGACTTGGGAGGGGTCCAAGACCATAATAGACCAAGTCGAGAGCGAAGACGACTTGAGAAGGCGGAGACCATTCAGAATATTCTTTTATTGTACAAAGAATGAACGATCCCTCAATCGCTTGTCCACACGATGATTCTTACCCACTTATGGTCCGCCACGTGGAGATCCTAGCAGAGGTTATCCCCTAATCGTTCAACAGGCACAGTGGCTAGAGGATGTCCCCAATATGCAAAGAACCCTTCACAGGTGCTATATAAGGGAAGATTAAGGAAAAGGTTCACTCTCTGAACTCTATGAATTTTTCAGTCTGTCTTCTTTTTACACCTTCTTCTTTCCTGTCTAACTTAAGCATCGAAGCGCTAAAGCCGGGAACCCCGGCGACGGTCTCTTGTCATGAGTTGATATTGGTAGGGATGCTATTATGACCGTGAGAACCCTATCTCTCTCGGAAGCTCGACGAAAGGTATCCTAAAATGCAACCGCATCAGTTGGCACCATTTGTGGGAAATTTTCTGAGCAAGGTGTGGAAATGAGATCGTAGGAGGTTCCTACTTCGGGCTTCATCCCGGATGAAGTCACAGTAACCCTTACCCGTTTCCAGTTAAAGGAGCTGCTCCGAATGACTATAGTAGAGATTTTGGCGGAGGAGCGGGAGAGGGCTAGTCAATCTCGCCCTAACCCACCAAAATCTGGAGCCTTCCCTGAAGAGGGAGACTGTATTCTCTCCGCTCCCTAAATCCCTACCAATCGTAAGGGAAAAGAAATTGCGGGAATTAACCTTCCCCAAGTGATCACCCTTCTGCGTTGGCTCCTCCCTTGGCAGCCCCAGAGGAACAAGGGGAGAGATATTTAACGACGTATTCTACTCCGAGGAAACCTTCTCCCTTCGTGGATGAGATTATGCTGGAAGATCCTCCCTCCGGCTTTTGGTACCCTTACATTGGATGAGATCTGTGTAGGGATCCTGAGCGATAAATAAAAAAATTCGCAGCGGAAAAATTAGGATCCCTCCAGAGATCCAAGCGAAAAATCATAAATGTTTCGTATCCTACTTTTGCTAGATCTCATCTAGAGGAAGAAGTATACCTTCGATGTGACGCCCTTCGCTAATCGTTCAACAGGCGCAGTGGCTAGAGGATGTCCCCAATATGCGAAGAACCCTTCACAGGTGCTATATAAGGGAAGATTAAGGAAAAGGTTCACTCTCTGGACTCTATGAACTTTTCAGTCTGTCTTCTTTTTACACCTTCTTCTTTCCTGTCTAACTTAAGCATCGAAGCGCTAAAGCCGAGAACCCCAGCGACAGTCTCTTGTCATGAGTTGATATTGGTAGGGATGCTATTATGACCGTGAGAACCCTATCTCTCTCGGAAGCTCGACGAAAGGTATCCTAAAACGCAACCGCATCGGTTGGCACCATTTGTGGGAAATTTTCTGAGCAAGGTGTGGAAATGAGATCGTAGGAGGTTCCTACTTCGGGCTTCATCCCGGATGAAGTCACAGTAACCCTTACCTGTTTCCAGTTAAAGGAGCTGCTCCGAATGACTATAGTAGAGATTTTGGCGGAGGAGCGGGAGAGGGCTAGTCAATCTCACCCTAACCCACCAAAATCTAGAGCCTTCCCTGAAGAGGGAGACTGTATTCCCTCCACTCCCTAAATCCCTACCAATCGTAAGGGAAAAGAAATTGCAGGAATTAACCTTCCCCAAGTGATCACCCTTCTGCGTTGGCTCCTCCCTTGGCAGCCCCAGAGGAACAAGGGAAGAGATATTTAACGACGTATTCTACTCCGAGGAAACCTTCTCCCTTCGTGGATGAGATTATGCTGGAAGATCCTCCCTCTAGCTTCTGGTACCCTCACATTGGATGAGATCTGTGTAGGGATCCTGAGCGATAAACAAAAAAATTCGCAGCGGAAAAATTAGGATCCCTCCAGAGATCCAAGCGAAAAATCATAAATGTTTTGTATCCTACTTTTGCTAGATCTCATCTAGAGGAAGAAGTATACCTTCGATGCGATGCCCTTCACTTATCCCGCTCGTCCAAGACTTGGTCGGATCACAATACAGTTAGGGTAACCGTATCTCTAAGGTATCCACACACACACGATCTTGGAGAGAAGAGGTGAACCTTTTGGTTGTGCTAGCAACCACACCAAGGTCTCTCTTCGTTCACTCTATTCTCGGCTTCAAGAGAAAAGCAATATGAGATTAATCAAATTATTCTCATTCACCACGTTGAAATCAAAAAACACAAATAATGCACATTAATGAGACATTAAATGCACTTCACTCTTCCTTATTCTCCACGTTGAAAGAAAGGAAGCCAATTAATGCTCATTAAATGCATATTAATGAGCTTTTAAATCCCATTTAAAACCCCATTTTATTAATTCATGTAAACCATGATTAATCACAATTAATCATTAATCCATGTAAACCATGATTAATCATAATTAATCATTTTAGCCTTCTTCACTTGGTTTGACTTGAGTCTAACTCAACATAAACCAATTTGAGTCCAACTCAAATTTAGCCAAGTAATGAGTTTTACTCATTCAAGTTAATCCAATTAATTAATAATTCATTTAGTTAAACTAAAATGATTTCATCTCCAAAATAATATGTTCTTTGTGTGTGACCCTATAGGCTCTCATAACGTTGGCAATGTATCTAAAAACCATTTTAGATACATAAGCAATGAGCAGCATCTAGCAATACATCATTGCTACCCAAGTGATGAGAATATCGAGATCCGACAACCTCTTCCGTGACTATTATCATATGACGGTGTCCCTCTATCCTTGATATTTCAGATCGATCAATGAGGCATAGACCGTGTCACCCTCTTACCGATCTTTATGTTTCTTGATCCCCAAGTAGACTCACTCATTCAAATGAGCTCAATATCTCATATTGACTCATTTGAGCATGACCATGCATTTCGTGGTCCTACTTTATCAAGAGGTCAAAGATATCACTCCCGTCATATGGGAGGGATAGATCTCATCTACATCACTCACATCCCTCCGCATAATTGGTTACATATCCAGTGACTGCCTTTATAGTCCACCCTGTTACGGGTGACGTTTGACGATACCAAAATACATAACTCCTTATGTAGGGAACCGTAGTGACTTCAGGTCTAAGGACAATTCATACCAATAGTCACATGAGAAAGTATATGACACTCATATAACGATCCATGATACTTTCTCATGGCGGGTCAATTCAGTATATATAGTCTCCAATATATATACTCATGTGTCAATGTGATATCACATATCCATGACTTGTGAGATCAATTCATCCATTGACCTACATGCTAGTCTCAATGTATCAATATAGCCCTTGTCTATTAATACAATACTCGACTAGGAATATTTAAGAATAGTATTCTCTACATCTTCTCATAATCAATTCTACCAATTGATATACTGTAGATAAGAACCTACTATTCAAGAGCATTATTATATTTATTTAGCTGACACACGCATAAAGAAATATAATAATCAATCTTTGCCTTTATTAATATAAGAATATAATACAAAAGTCTCCCTCACCAATCATCTCATAATTGGCACTAAGGGCTCATACTAACAATCTGTGCAAGTTCGAGAATGCAACAACCCTACATTGATACTCCGACGCAGTCAAGTGTTGGATCTTCATTATCAAGTTGGTGAGAAGCGGCCCGAAGCATTGTATTCTGCCTGATAGAAAAGAAGCGGTCGAAGCATTGTATTACCCTGACAGGTGAGAAGTGGGCCGAAGCATTGTATTCAACCTGACAAGAGAGAAGCAGCCCGAAACATTATATTCAGTCTGACGGGTGAGAAGCGACCCGAAGTGTTTGATGGATCAGAGAGTCGCTAGAGGGGGGGGAGGTGAATAGGGATCGTAAAACTTTTCTTCTTTTCGATGATTGAAACCAAAGTATTGCAGCGGAAATAAATATAAAGCAAAAGTAAATAGACACCTTTTGTTTTTTACTTTGTTCATAACCGAAAGGTTGCTACTCCAAGGCCCCGCGATCCTAGACCGCGTACGATGGGGCAATTCACTAAAAATCTCCTCCTCGTTGGTGGTAGGAGACGACGATTACAAAAATACAAAGTTGAGGATGAGGCAACAATCCTACCTCTCCTCTTTTGCAAGTAAAAGCTCGAGTACAATGAAGAATAAGTAAAGCAAGGACAACTAAAATTAAAACTACTGACTAGAAGATTCGAAGTTTAGGCGTGAAGTTGGTCATAAAGTAGCATTGTTGTTGAAGCTTGGTGTCATTGGAGCACTTTGGGAGCAAGAATAGATGATCCAAAAGTGTGAAAACCCCCTTCTTTTATAGCCCTCCAGACCCTAGTTCATTAAGATCTGGATCTGGGTCAAAGCTCCATATCGCCCCAAGATACGGGGAGCTTATCTTGACTTTTATCGAGCTGACCAGTTTGAATAGCATCATGACCCTCGGATTGGTGATGGTAGGCAATGATCGCCAATAGCATCGCTAGCTTGGTCACTCTCCTGCAATAAAGAGTTAGCACAAAAATAACAAATAATGGACATTATGACAGTTCCTTACCGTCCGATATCAACTTAGACCTTCCCCCGGAAGTCTTAGTCGGATCACCGCCTAAGTTCGTCCCCGTACAAAGAACACGACCTCACTATTACTCTTCACTCAATGCTTACCTCTAGTCCTCCTGACCTGTCACTGAGCTTTCGGTCAACACCGAGGTTTCTCGACTCCACAAGGTTCTCCTGGTGTCACCCGACCACCACGGTTTCTCATCCCAAGATTCTCCGGGTGTCGCTGACCTTTAGCTTAGCTTAATCATTTCTTGTACACTCAACTCAACACATGAGATAACAATAATAGCTTAACTTTGAACCTTTGCCATAATCAAAATCTAGGTTCGATTATTTGGTGCCCCTGCACCAACAACATTGTATTTAACTTGACAGGTGAGAAGTGGCCCGAAGCTTTGTATTCTGCCTAATAGGTGAGAAGCAACCCAAAGTGTTATATTCTGCCTGACAAGTGAAAAGCAGCTGAAGCGTTGTATTCATCTTGACAAGTGAGAAGCGACCCGAAGCATTGTATTTTGTCTAACATAAGAGAACCTGTCGAAGCGTTGTATTCTGCTTGACAGGGGAGAAGCAGCTAAAGCATTGTATTCTCCCTGATAAGAGGGAAGCGACCCGAAGCATTGTATTCTGCTTGACAAGAGAGAAGTGGTCGAAGCGTTGTATTCTGCTTGATAGGAGAGAAGCGACTGAAGCATTGTATTTTATCTGACAGAGGAGAAGCAGCCGAAGCATTATATTCTGCAAGATAAGAGGGAAGCGACCCGAAGCGTTGTGCTCTGCCAGACAGGAGAGAAGTTGTCGAAGCATTGTATTCAGCTTTACAGGAGAGAAGTGACCCAAAGTGGTGTATGTCGCCTTGGTGAGGCAGTTCGTAAGTCCTCCACCCAACTTGAGTTCTTTTATATGAAGAGTTATTATGGAGCGTAGTATTTTCCTCGCCTAGCTGCGTAAGTCCTTCGCCTGGCTTGAGTTCTTTGATATATGAAGAGCTTTTATGGAGTGTAGTATTTTCCTCACCTGGTTAAGGCAGTTCATAAGTCCTCCACCAGGCTTGAGTTCTTTTATATGAAGAGTTGCTATGGAGTATAATATTTTCCTCGCCTAATTGAGGCAGTTCGTAAGTCCTCCACCTAACTTGAGTTCTTTTATATGAAGAGTTGTTATGGAGCATAGTATTTTCCTCACCTGGCTCAGGCAGTTCATAAGTTCTCCACCTGGCTTGAGATCTTTTATGTGAAGAATTATTATGGAGAGTAGTATTTTTCTCGCCTGGTTGAGACAATTCGTAAGTCCTTCGCCTGGCTTGAATGTTGTTGCAGGGAGAGTTGCTACGAAGCATGGTCTTTCACTTGTCTAACCAAGGCAGTTCATAAGTCCTCCTCCTTACTCGAGTTCTGTGATATGAGGAGTTGTTATGTAGCGAGTTTTTCACTTGTTCGACCGAGGCAGGTCTACTTTATTATCCCACTCGAAGGAGGTTCGCGAAGGGAAGCATTTCATTATTTCCGAGGGAAGTTGTGCCTAAGGCTACAAGTCGGAACTATCAGATTTTCTATTCGGTGGGGGTTCGCGAAAGGAGGTGTTTCATATTCCCGGATGAGGCCAGTTGTAAGTCCCCAACTCAGTCAAAATCGAAGAGGCGTGCTGAGAAGGAGGTATGCAACACTAACTAGTTGTTGCATTCATCTTTTGCAATTGCACAATTTAAATACATATGTTTACAATGCACATCCCTTAAGGGAAAGGAGGAGAGAAATTAGGAGGCATTCCCTGTAGTTGGGTCTTCGGGTGAGGGGTTGACGATAATACGCACCGGGACTGGTTGTGGTAGGTATAGTGGTCGGAGGGTTGTCTTGTACAATTCACGGGTTTGGCTCAAGTTGCGTTGACAAACCGTTAGCTCCTACCGAAGAGTGTAAGCCTGAGTGGACAAGGACCTTAGGCGAACGTAGAGGGTCTCCACGAGGGTATCCAGTTCCTTAATCTGCAATTGATCGAAAGACAAGGACTCCTGGTAGGGGTGACCACGGTTCCAAAACAGTCGGTTTCAATTTTAGAACCATCGGTTCCGATTTATCGTCCAATAGAACCGGAACCGAACCACTCATCGACGGTTTCGGTTCTGGTTTTGAAACCATCGGTTCCAATTCTTTACGGCTCGATTTTGATTTTGGAACCGCCTTGGCTCATCATCCACTGTAATCAACCGCTAATCGATTTCGCTTCAATTCCTTACGATTCGGTTTCAGTTCAAATTGTTTAAAATCGAAATTTAAATTCATTAATTTTAAGTCTCTCATTTTTTTTAATAGACGATATAAGTATATTATTTTTCAATTCATTAATTCAATCGATTTATCTTAATTTAAATTATATTTAAATTTAAGTTTTATACGTGAAGATTTAACTTATGTCAATTTATTTATTTTAAATAACTCTTTAAATCAAATATTTATCATAAAAAATTATCATTGAAACATATATAATTAATAAATTCACATCAATAAATTAAAAATAAAGAATTATTATAACATGTTATGTCTCTCCTTCTTTAATTTAATACTAAAAAAAAAAGAAAAGAGCTTGAACTTAATTTATATAAATTAAGTTACCTACGTATCCTTTTGGGGTCTAAAGAAATCAAAACCCTCGTAGTTCACTTACCATTTAAATATGACCCCCTTATCTTAATTTAATCTGAAATGTTGTCAGAGCTAGCTGTTGATGTGCCTTCGGTTGTAAGATCATACAAGTCTTCATTATTCGTTTTCATTATCTCTTGATGCCTAAGATCTGCTTTACACCAATCATCCAGAAAGGTTTGTGTTTCAGGTAATTTTGGAGTCATACATGATCTTTTATTATCCAAAATATTTCCTCCCGCACTAAATGTTTGTTCAACTGCCATAGTTGAGATAGGAGTTACTAAAATTTGTTTAGCAATTTGTGATAACATAGAAAAATTATTTGCATGTTCTTTCCATCATTCAAGAATTGAAAAATCTTTCAAAGATGGATATACACTAAACTCAAAAGAAATTGTTAGATATAAATCAATTTCAGATCCAGAATTTGAACCTAAAAAACATTCGATTTTTTTCCCTTTATGGACATGAGGCTAGCTCCATCAAACAAGGAGATTTTTTTCCCCTCACAAATCAAGAAATTAATTTTTTACTAAAAAAAATTCCGTGCATAAAATTCTTATCAACATTGAATTGTGAAAAAAATTTATTATACTTAACCTTATCCCATATAATGATAATTTTCATGATTTGAATTTATTACTTCTAAATCCTACCATAATAATTTTATCGCTGTACTAAAAAATTTTATTTTCAAAGTATATATATATATAATTCCAAATTTTTTATCATTTTTTAAGAAAATAAACCCTTGGATAAATACAAATGTAATCAATAACCTACTTGCTCCCTAATTAAAAGAAATAAATATGGACAAGATAAAGCTACTCCTCATCTCCCTTCCTCCTTAAATCTGCTAGCTGGTCGACGAGGAAAAACTTCTCCACGTCCATGGCGTGCATCAAATTAAATTTCAACGTAGACGTCAACGAGTGCCTAAGCGGGCTCAAGGCGACGTTGCGACTGGGCAAGCCGAAATCTGGCATCGAGAAATTAGAAAGGGAAATAGCAAGATTGAGAAGCAAAAAGGACGACATCAAGAACCAGATCGGCAAAGCGGAGCGCGAGGGAAAATTTCCGACCAACGAGGTGAATCAGTGGCTACGGGAGGTAGAGGAATTGGAAGGCCAAGTGACTGATATCAAGCTGGATTTCCAAAGCATGAGTGAGTATCAGAGTATTCTTCCATACTTTTTTTTTCTCCCTTTTCACGCCAATTCAATTGGCACTCTTTGTGTTTTAATCCACACAATTAAGCTACTGTTTTTATATGTAATTAAGAGGAAAAAAAAGAAATTTTTCCGTCTGCTCTTTGCTTCATTAGGTTGCTTCAGTTGCAATTGCTTCGATCTAACTGGTGGCACGTCGAGTCAAACACAGCAAGCAGGAGATCAGGTCTCTGTTATTGAGTCATCAAACTGCTGCTCCATCCTCCGAAGAGTGGCGACCAAGCTCGGCGAGGCTAATGAATTGATGAGCCAAATTGGTGCACTGGATCCGATTGTCACAGTTGGGCCTTTGGAACCCACCGTGATGCTTCCCATCTCATATCGACCACCTGTTGGGATCGAGTCATATGTGAAGGAGATTGTTGGCTACATCGATGGTGGAGAAGACAACCTCATAGGCATCTATGGAATGGGTGGCGTTGGTAAGACTACCGTATTGAAAAGCATCCAACAACACTATCTTCTTAAGCACACCATATTTGATTGTGTCATTTGGGTTGTGGCCTCCAAAGACTGTCAATTGAAAAGGCTTCAGATGAATATCGGCGTAGAATCAAGAAAGACAAAGAGAGGCGATGAACGAACTTGTGGTGATAAGTTGTTTAGTTATTTGAAGAACAAGAATTGCTTGCTGCTTCTTGATGACATTTGGGGGTGTCTGGATCTTCAACTGTTGGGGATGGCACACTTGCCTATTGAGCCGCACAAGAAGAATCGCACAAAGTTGTGGTGTTCACGACCCGAAGCGAGACAGTATGTGGACAAATGGAAGCAGAAAAGAAGATCAAAGTCAAATGCCTTGATCAAGATCAAGCATGGCAACTCTTTGAAGAGAATAGCGATAAAGATTTTCTAAGCTCAGATGGTGGAATTAATTTCGTTGCTCAAGAACTTGCAAGAGAATGTGCAGGTCTTCCGCTCGCTCTTATCACCGTTGCCCGGGCCATGTCAGGGAAAAAGTCATGGGAAGTCTGGAAGGACGCTCTCCATCAAATAAGGGATAAACATGAGTGGACGACAATTGGACTTTCTGAAGATTCACTCATCGTGTATAAAGCCTTCTATCTGAGCTACACAAGTTTAGAGAATGACTCCATCAGAGAATGCCTCTTATGCTGCGCTTTGTGGCCAGAAGATTATGAGATCCACAAATTTGATGATTTGATACCGTGTTGGATAGGTTGCGGCATAATCCATAAATTTAATTTAATCAATGAAGCTTTCACCAAAGGATTCTCCCATTTAGATGCTCTTATGGCTGCATCCTTACTAGAGCACTGCGACGGGAACTATGTAAAGATGCACGATGTCATCCGAGACATGGCGCTCTTGATGGTCTCTGAGTTGGAGGAGAACAAAAGAAAATGGATTGTAAAAGCAGGAATTGGATTGAGTCAGTTGCCTAGACAAGAGGAATGGCAAGACGCAGAGCGAGCATCATTCATGTGGAATAAGATTACATCTTTACGAGACTACGGAGCTTCCACTTTTCCAAAACTTTCTATGTTGATTCTCCATCACAACAATAGCCTGAAAACAATTCCTCCGAGTTTGTTCGCAAGCATGTCTCATTTAACATACTTGGATCTCTCTGAGTGTGATATAAGAGAGCTTCCCATGGAGATTGGTAGCTTAACTGAGCTTCGATATTTAAACTTGTGCTTCAATCCTATTACAACACTGCCGGCCGAGTTTGGTTGCCTGGCCAAACTAGAGTTCTTGCTCCTAAAGAATACTGAACTTGAGACTGTACCCAACGGGACAATATCCAATTTATCAATGCTCAGGTTGCTGGATATAAGAGATATTTATCTTATACCTGAATGGTGGTGTGATGAGCTGAAATATTTCAAAGGACGCCACCAATTAAATGTGGAAATTAGCATTAATGCAACAACAGACAACATTGAGCGATTAAACATGTTACCAAATGTTTCCATATGGAAACTCGTCATAAATGGAAAGTATATTTCAGAACTTAGAAACTTTGATCTGGGCAATTCACAATGGAACTGCAACGTGAATGACAATCTCGAGCATCTGAGTATTAGACAAGTCACACTAGACAAACTAATGTTCGCTGCAGGAGCAAGTCGCCAATCAAGTTTTGGACGTTTAAAGATTCTCAATTTATTTGACATACGACTATTGGAAAATATTTTATTGAATGGAGTTGTGCTCCGCAACCTTCGTGAACTATACATTTCTCAATGCTGGAATTTGAAAGATATTTCTTGGATTCAACATCTGCCATGCCTTAATCTCGTAGAGATAAATGATTGTCCCCAGATGAAGTCACTAATAAGTGACGTAGGGAACTCTAATTCCAACACTAGCTCTAACATCCAGAGCTTGAATTTGTTTTCTATGAAGAACCTCAATTGCATTGCAAATTCACCATTTCATTTTCCCTATTTGGAACATATAGATGTTATGGATTGTTCAAAGCTCAAAACATTACCATTTGAGACTGAAATATCCAAGAGCAGAATAAAAAAGATTGAAGGTGAGCAAATTTGGTGGGACAACTTGGAGTGGAAAGACGAGAGCATCAAGAATTTCCTCGCTCCTCATTTTATTCCTTTAGACCGGTATGTGATCTATAATTTAATACAAAATCATTTATTATTTAGTCAGCCTATATGAAATAGTTGAACATTTAGAAATGATTTAACATTTTATATAGAGTAAGCAAAATTATGTAGCATGTCTATTACTTTTTTTTTTTTTGGTAAAAAAAAAAAATAAAACATGGAAGTGGCTTTTATAAATTATTTTTTAAAATCACTTTTTTTTTATTTGGGAAAAATTAATAAAAAGATAAAATTGTTTACCTATATTTCAGTATTTCACTGTGGTTGAGGGCATCATCCTAAGCTCGTGGTCCCGATTGCTTTGATTCTTGTCATGATTTCTTTTTTTTTTCCTTTTCTCTAGCAAGGGAAAAAGGTATTCTTCTGGTAAATAAGAAAACCAAGTTAGGATTTTGTGTATTTTGATAAATTGCTCTTTCTTTAGTTAATGCAATTAGTTGCAACAGTGAAAAACTGACACTGCAAATTCTTATTCCTAGGAAGCAACTAATTGTAATTTCTTCATATTTCTCAAATAACCATGATCTGAGTCAATGGTTTTCATATGTTCTGATTAATTAGTGGCGGCGGTATTTTTATTTTTATTTTTAGTTAATGTCAAGTTAAATATGATTTCAATAGATTTTGTTTCTCTTTGGAGAACTCCCATGCATGCTTTATTTGTTCCCTAGATAACAGCAAAGTAAAGCATCATTTTGATACATATATCTATTCTTTCTCTAGCATTGTCCAAAAAATAATAATAATAATAATATATTATACACAGGCAAACACGGATCTACAAGTGGTTCAGCCGTCTTATTTTCACGGAGATGATATGGTGTCTAAGACATGGTGAAACTTATGAATAAAGTAAAGACTGATTCCGAAAGAGGTCTAAAATTTTTTTCTGAATTCAGATGAATCTATATGTCTTGATCACCCTATTAAGGCTCATACGACTCTTTGTGATTTATCTTTCTCATAATGATCGTAGAACAGATTGATAAGGGTCACTAGATTGACGAATTCTAATCTTTTACGGACAAATGATTCATCCATTGGCACGAGGTTTATAAGTACATTCTCACGGATAAAATCAGATGGCTAATGCTTCATGATTGTCCCAAAGAAATGTCCATCTTCTTTGCAAGGAGAATACACGGCTCATTGGTCTAATCATGGTAATGGACAGTCAAATTATTAAATTCTTTAGTTAGTTTGACATGTACGAAAATTTGATTGATATCTTAAAATCTGATTGTCTTCTTTATGTTACTTCATCAGTGAATTAGTATCATCAGCTTTGAGAAATTATTTTCTTCACTCAAAGTAGTTCTATTTCATATGGTAATTTATCAAAAGGTATATTTCAAATTTAAAATTGTTCAAATATAATTTTATGATTTCATATTTATCAAAGGTCACATCTCATTCTCTTTTTATTCCTTCGTCAAACATGGATTTAATGCTCAGATATTATATGCATCCGAGTCACAACTGAAAATTTCAAACCATCCAAACATAGTGTTGTGAATTCAAATCTCAGGACCACTATGTTTCTGATAATATAGTTCCCAGCATTATCTTTTTTCGACCTGATTTCTAATTTATATCGGTCTGATTTTTGAAATATGACTGTGGATACCTAATAAAATTTTAAATATCAAAAATTTTAGACGGATACACAGAGGGACACTTCCCAAATCTAATGGACTTGAATTGGATCGAAGAAGAGGAGAATATGATCATCAATGGATTTTGATCGAAACTCATCACTTAATCAGAGAGAAATTCAAATCTGATATAGATCGAAAGATCTTACGATGAATTGTTGATGTATTAGAAAACTTTATTACGATCTTCCTATCTCTGCTTTAATCGCATGCCACGATAAATTCAAGAGAAAAATGTTAAGAATTATATTACAAAAAATATAATAGTACTGAAATTTAAATTCTTAACACCACGTAAAATATCAAACTGATAATATAATTCTCAAAGGGTCCCTTTGTGTAGGCAAATAACTCAACTCAAATCCTGCTTTTACTATCTATTTTCTTTTGTTCCCTTCCAATCCAGAGACCTTTAACAGTGCTGTGTCAAAGATGACATTGTGCATCTTTACCCAATGCTTTGAATAATACTTGATCGTTTTACTGCAGCACTCGTGCTGCAATGAGAGCTTCCAAATGGGAGCATCCTTTGGACATCAATTGCCCTGTTCGAGATGCAGTGTCTACTTCCCAAGTCTTATTGCGCCTGAATTTGGGATGAAGCTCGATAACATACTGTGCAACTAAAAATCATCAGTAATAATTAAAATTCCATCCATAAGAAATGCTATAGATCCAAATTTCTTGTCTGTGCGATGATTCGAGATGCCTCAGAAAGCTTCTTAGCTCTCTCGTGCGCACTCGCTGGCACGAGGTGCAGCTCTTTCTTGTCGATGTTGGGGTCATCCTTCAGCCAATCGAGCAATGCTTCCAAACCTGCAAAATCTCTCCGGGCGCCCAAGAGGCTCATCATCTGGAAGTGCACCCTGTCTGAGAAAACACAACCTTCTTCCTTCATCTCCTGGTAAACGGCATCAGCCCTGTCGAACTCCTGCAACTTTCTCTCATCTTCTCGAAGACCTCTATCACGTTGGTGTGCTTCCTGGTTCCTGAAGAATAAGTCGAAATCATGCACCGGAACACAGAGATATCCTTGTTCTTAACCATTGTAGACATGGATCGATCTTGCAATTTGAACTAATTAAGCCCTATAGTCAATATATCAACTCGATCCATGTTTGGGTCCGTCTCTGAATTTACCATGGCGAAATTTGTATCTCTGAGCTCAAATTTAACACCAACTTCGATCGGGATGCACTATGTGTCTTTTGGGATAAGTAGCTAGATGGCAAAAGATTCAGTGTTCCGGTCATGGATGGTCGCATTGTTAGATTCTTTGGCCGTTCACCAAGTATCTAAATGAGATCACAGTCTATTTGACTCCTAATTAATTGCCCATCTATTCAGTATTTTAAAATTATATTATGTTTGTGACATGTTCCACCGCATGAGTTTAGTTAATTTCGCTCCTCACCTATGCATGAAATATAATGCAATGATGATATTAACCAAATATATACTTTTGAAGTTTTCTATTAATTCCATTGGATGAGAATTAGAACTAAATAGATCGATGCGTTAATAAACAAATTTAGTATTCAACTCTCGATAAATCTTATTTATGTCCATTCAATAATTAAAAAAATTTACTATATGAATAAATTTGAATACTAATAAACTTAGTTTGTTTAGTTGGCTCCTCAATTTTGAATTTTTTTAATAGATAAATTTGAATAAATTATATAAAATAAATAAATAAACTTGAATATAATTAAACTCTAGCGGACTCATGTACACCCCCTCCACTATGGTGGTTTTTGTTTTTTTTTTTTTAAAAAAAAGAATGAGTTTTGTGTTTTTAATACAAAACACGCAAAATGATGGAGTTAATTTGAATAAATATCTTTGCACCATATTAACATTTTCTATCCAAAAACAAATATAATATGTATTATTATTTAACATTAATCAATTTATGATAAAAAAAATGCTTTGATACCAAAATATTTATTTTCTTTTGTAAAATGTCTTTCTATCGATTTCAGCCCCAAATTATAATAAAAATTTAATTTTTCTTACTTAATTTGAACCAGACCGAACAAAGGTAAAAATATATAAAAACTTACTTATTTCATAAAGTACTTTTATCCAAAATTCGATCATGGACTTAAATATATACTCCTAATAACCTCCCAAATCTATCATGTGTTTTTAAAAAAAAAAAATAATAGATTTTTAATCCATCAATAAATTTTGATAAAAAAAATTATTAATAATTTATAAACCCTTCAGTTTCTGAGAAGGAGCCGACCAATCTCCATCCAACTTATTTTACTCATTTCATCAAATTATCAACATATTATTTAGGACTATTAGAAATTTGATCAGGATTGAGATCGAATGTGCCTTCCCCAGATGAGGTCTTTTTTAATTCTAAAGAGGGCCATAAACAAGTAAGTAAACATCATATCATTTAAGATCTTTAATTAGGATAAGGAATGGGAAATATAACTCAGTCAATATTTTAATTTTATTAAAAGTTATTTAAATCGTTAATTTTTATAATTTATTGAAAATTTTAATAGGTATTTTATCTCTTTTTGAAAGAGATACTCGAGTTTGGATAATTAGGAATTCATTATAAATTCCGTGTTAGTTTTTTTTTAAAAAGGTTTTATTTCTTTTTTGAAAGAACAAGTTAAATTTTATTTTAAAAGGTCTTAGTTTTAAGAATAAGTTTTTATTAAATTATAAAAGGGGATTGATATATATATATAATGAACATGATTTAATATTATATTATTTTATTTTTCTCTTAGTGAGAATTGACAACTTTGTTTGTAATGAGATAGTTTATAGAATCTTGGATGCGGAACCATATATAGATAAGATCTTATTTATATATGGTCCCGCATCCAAGATTTCATTATAAAATTTTAATTCTTATTTATAAATGAGTATAAATAAGTTCATAAATAAATATAATTATAAATATTATTCACGAATACTGTTCATGAATATTGTTCACGAATATTAACAAATCGAATATATATATGTTCAAGTTTATTTATTTAAATTATCAAATTGTTCAAACTTATTTATTAATTAACTTTGATGTATATTGAACGAATATAAACGAGTTATTATCAAATTGAATATTAAATTTATTTATAAATATTTAGTTCGTTTACGGTCCAATGTTTAAGAGAAAGTTTTCGACTAACTAACGGAGTGACTCGTGGCTGTGGGAGGTGTAGATATCAACGGAATGACCCAGCCTAATAGGCTTAGAATATTGCATTTAATTTGACCTAATTGATTCGTGTACTAATGTGACCTGCATTGATTATATATCAAATTAGTCAGATGCAAAAATTACTTAAGCAATCTAGACAATATTTTGCAACTGGGTTTAATTTTTCCTATTATTTCAATAAAATAGACAATCATTAAATAAATGTCAGGCGGTTTTGAACCCATCAATGATTAATTTTATTTTTCATTTTAATATAAAAAAAGTTAATTAAAATTTCTATAATTTTTAAAATATGGATTTGAACCTTGAGACAACAACTACCAATGATTTTATTTTTCTTTTTCTTGTTGATAATGGCATGTAACTACACAACAATTAAGAAGGTGGACAGAGTTGATAAGAAAAGACCTAAAATAATTATGTCTCTTTGACTCAGCAATTAACTTACCATTACCAAGGAAACAATTAATTATCAATGATAATCGTAATAAGATCTAACGATGGATGACAAAGTGATGATCAAACTATGGAGCACAAAATTAAGTCAGGGGTGAAAATTGAAAGCGAATGTATTCAATCTTTCTTATAATCTTTCTGCACACCATTTGTGAATTTAGAAATTAAATTTTTCTCGGCATGACATGCAACTTGTGGATAATTTATTGGCTCAAAAATTAATTATGCCAGAGAGTTACGGCTACTAAGGAAAGAGAAGAAAAGGAAATGTTAAATAAAGAAGGGGAAAATTGTTTGATAGATAGAATTTTTTTTTTTTTGAAAAAAAAAAGAGAAAATATATTTAGTTGGTATTTTTCAACTTTGTTTATCAAAAAATAAAAATATATTTTTAAAAAAAATAAAAAAAATATTTTCTATTTTTTGGAAAAAGAGAAAATAAAAATAGAAAATGAAACATTTTGTACGAACTAAATGCTCCATTAACTTTTATTTAGAAAGAAGAAAGTCAAGGATAATTTTTATCCTTTTTTTACTTATAAAAATAAAGAAGGTTTTTTAAACGCTCCATATGTTTTAATACCATATGTTTTATGACACTGATGCGGATTGAACACTTGGAGATTTAAATATTTAATACCATATATTTTATCAAGATGATCATTTTAATATATTAGTCAAATTAAATATCTACTTAGCCCTTAATCCTCTAAACTTATCCTATTGCTCCCCTAGTTGTCATACAATTAGATAAATTTAATTTGATGGAATAATTAACTTTAATAGTGAATCAAGTAATTAATTTATAGCAATATGACTAAATTTGTTTATTTATTAATTAAACAAGCACAACTCTATTAAGCGAGAATATATATATATATAGAGAGTTTTTTTTCTCTTGTGCGACCATTTCGTCTGCGCTTGTCCACGCCACGCGTGAGCCGTGTGCATTGTTGTCATCATCGCCGCGTCGTCCGATCACCGTCGGTCGTCAAACTGGACACGATTGATGCGTGACTCATCGATGGTTCGGTGGAGCTCGGATTTCGGCTGATTAACACTTAGAATCCAATGCAAACCGACCGAAAACGATCAAAACATGCAGCTGACAGTGGCACGGCCACTACTAGTCGCGATCAGGCCGGATTCTAATATAATCGCAGCCGGAATACGACATTGAACGGATCGACAGTCGACGTCAATCCGTCCGGTATACTCGATCGGCCAGATTGCCAACCGACCTAAATCGCTAGAATCATTAAAGTATTTATAGCAATATGGCTGAACTTGTTTATTAATTAATTAAACAAGCACAACGATCTATTATTTATATATATATATATATATATATTGAGGTAGGATGAATAGAATTCATTAGCATAACAACTTACCTTCGTATATCAAATCAGATGAAGTGAGAAACCATCGTATCTAATTAAATTGGGTGAAAATAAAATGAATCATCATCTCCTCTTAGAGTCCAAGAGCAACTACAAAAAACATTCGATTTTTTTCCCTTTATGGACATGAGCCTACCTCCATCAAACAAGGAGATTTTTTCCCCTTACAAATCAAGAAATTATTTTTTTACTAAAAAAATTCCGAGCATAAAATTTTTATCGACATTGAATTTCGAAAAAAAATTATTATACGTAATCTTATCCCATACAATGAAAGACGATAACAAAAGATAATTTTCATGACTTGAATTATTTTATCGCTGTGCTAAAAAATTTTATTTTCATATATATATATATATATATATATATATATAAACCCTTGGATAAATACAAATGTAATCAATAATTGCTGCCAACGTAACATTATGATACAAGTCGTCTTTATTTATTCAAAGTCTTCTCTCCCCGGATATTAATTATAACTTGCTTAACCTACTTGCTCCCTAATTAAAAGAAATAAATATGGACAAGATAAAGCTTCTCCTCATCTCCCTCCCTCCTTAAATCTTGCCCATATTGCTAGCTGGTCGACGAGGTAAAACTTCTCCACGTCCATGGCGTGCATCAAATTAAATTTCAACGTGGACGTCAACGAGTGCCTAAGCGGGCTCAAGGCGACGTTGCGACTGGGCAAGCCGAAATCTGGCATCGAGAAATTAGAAAGGGAAATAGCAAGATTGAGAAGCAAAAAGGACGACATCAAAAACCAGATCGGCAAAGCGGAGCGCGAGGGAAAATTTCCGACCAACGAGGTGAATCAGTGGCTACGGGAGGTAGAGGAATTGGAAGGCCAAGTGACTGATATCAAGCAGGACTTCCAAAGCATGAGTGAGTATCAGAGTATCCTTCCATACTTTTTTTTTTTCCCTTTTCACGCCAATTCAATTGGCACTCTTTGTGTTTTAATCCACACAATTAAGCTACTGTTTTTATATGTAATTAAGAGGAAAAAAAAGAAATTTTTCCGTCTGCTCTTTGCTTCATTAGGTTGCTTCAGTTGCAATTGCTTCGATCTAACTGGTGGCACGTCGAGTCAAACACAGCAAGCAGGAGATCAGGTCTCTGTTATTGAGTCATCAAACTGCTGCTCCATCCTCCGAAGAGTGGCGACCAAGCTCGGCGAGGCTAATGAATTGATGAGCCAAATTGGTGCACTGGATCCGATTGTCACAGTTGGGCCTCTGGAACCCACCGTGATGCTTCCCATCTCATATCGACCACCTGTTGGGATCGAGTCATATGTGAAGGAGATTGTTGGCTACATCGATGGTGGAGAAGACAACATCATAGGCATCTATGGAATGGGTGGCGTCGGTAAGACTACCGTATTGAAAAGCATCCGACAACACTATCTTCTTAAGCACACCATATTTGATTGTGTCATTTGGGTTGTGGCCTCCAAAGACTGTCAATTGAAAAGGCTTCAGATGAATATCGCTGACAGTCTAGAACTGAAGACAATGAAAGAGACCGACGATGAACGAACTTGTGGTGATAAGTTATTTAGCTATTTGAAGAACAAAAATTGCTTGCTGCTTCTTGATGACATTTGGGGGCGTCTGGATCTTCAATTGTTAGGATACACTGGCTATTCGGACCAGAATAACAACAAAGTCGTATGCTCACAACCCGGCGACAAATGTGAACAAATGGAAGCAGAAAAGAAGATCAAAGTCAAATGCCTGGATCAAGATCAAGCATGGCAACTCTTTGAGCAGAATAGCAATAAGAAGTTTCTCAACTCAGATGGTGGAATTAATTTCGTTGCCCAAGAACTTGCAAAAGAATGTGCAGGTCTTCCTCTCGCTCTTATCACCGTTGCCCGGGCCATGTCAAGGAAAAAGTCATGGGAAGCTTGGAACGATGCTCTCCATCGAATAAGGGATAAACATGAGTGGGCATCCATTGGGCTTTCAGAAGATTCACTCCTCGTGTATAAAGCTTTTAAGTTGAGCTACGACAATTTAGAGAATGACTCCATCAGAGAATGCCTCTTGTGTTGCGCTTTGTGGCCTGAAGATTATGAGATTGACAAATTCTATGAGTTGATAACGTGTTGGATTGGTTGCGGCATAATCCATGAATTTAATGTAATCAATGAAGCTTTCAACAAAGGATTGTCCCATTTGGAAGATCTCATGGCTGCATCCTTGCTAGAGCACTCCTCCAGGCAGAGTGTAAAGATGCACGATGTCATCCGAGACATGGCGCTCTTGATGGTCTCTGGATCGGATGAGAACAAAAGAAAATGGATTGTAAAATCAGGAATTTGGTTGAATCATTTACCTAGACAAGAAGAATGGCAAGACGCAGAGCGAGCATCGTTCATGAGGAATAAGATTACATCTTTACAAAATTACGGAGCTTCTACTTTTCCAAAACTTTCTATGTTGATTCTCCATCACAATAATCTAACAAGAATTCCTCCGAGTTTGTTCGCAAGCATGTCTCGTTTAACATACTTGGATCTCTATTACTGTGGTATAAGAGAGCTTCCCATGGAGATTGGTAGCTTAACTGAGATTCAATATTTAAACTTGTCCAACAATCCTATTAGAACACTGCCGGCCGAGTTTAGTTGCCTCGGCAAATTAGAGTACTTGCTCCTACTGAAAACTAAACTTAAGACTGTACCCAACGGGACAATATCCAATTTATCAGCGCTCAAGTGGCTGGATATAAGAGACATTTATCCTATTCCGCAATGGTGGTGTAATGAGCTGAAATGTTTCAAAGGCCGCCACCAATTAAGTGTAGAAATTAGCATTTGTGCAACAACAGACAACATTGAGCGATTGAACATGTTACCAAATGTTTTCATATGGAAACTCGTCATAAATGGAAAGTATGTTTCAGAACTTCCAAACTTTGATCTGGGCACTCCACAATGGAACTGCAACGTGAATGACAATCTCGAGCATCTGACTATTAGATCAGTCGAACTAGACAAACTAATGTTCGCTGCAGGAGCAAGTCGCCAATCAAGTTTTGGACGTTTAAAGATTCTCGAGTTATTTGACCTACACCTATTGAAAAAGATTTTATTGAATGGAGTTGTGCTCCGCAACCTTCGTGAACTATACATTTCTCAATGCTGGAAGTTGAAAGATGTTTCTTGGATTCAACATCTGCCATGCCTTAATCTCGTTGAGATAGGTGATTGTCCCCAGATGAAGTCACTAATAAGTGACATAGGGAACTCCAATTCCAGCACTAGCTCTAACATCCAGAGCTTGAATTTGTTTTCTATGAAGAACCTCAATTGCATTGCAAATCCACCATTTCATTTTCCCTACTTGGAACATATAGATGTTATGGATTGTTCAAAGCTCAAAAAATTACCATTTGAGACTGAAATATCCAAGAGCAGATTAAAAAAGATTGAAGGTGAGCAAATTTGGTGGGACAACTTGGAGTGGAAAGACGAGAGCATTAAGAATTTCCTCGCTCCTCATTTTATTCCTTTAGACGGGTATGTGATATATATTTTCATACAAAATCATTTATTATTTAGTCAGTCTATATGAAATAGTTGAACATTTAGAAATGATTTAACATTTTATAGAGTAAGCAAAATTATGTAGCATGTCTGTCACATTTTTTTTACATGGAAGTGGCTTTTATAAATTATTTTTTAAAATCATTTTTTTTTCCTTTTTGTGAAAAAATAATAAAAATATAAAATTGTTTACCGATATTTCACTGTGGTTGCGGGCATCACCTTGAGCTGGTGGTCACGATATTTCCTTTTTTTTTCCTTTTCTCTAGCAGGGGAAAATGGTATTATTCTTTTGGTAAATATGAAAACTAAGTTAGTGTGTTTTGTGTATTTTGATAAATTGCTCTTCCTTTAGTTAAAGCAATTTTAGTTGCAACAATGAAAAACAGGCACTGCAAATTCTTATTCTCAACTAATTGCAATTTCTCCATATTCCCCAAATAACCATGATCTGAGTCAATGCTTTTCATATGTTCTGATTAATTAGTGTCGGCGGCATTTTTATTTCTGTTTTTGGTTCATGTCAAGTTAAATATGGTTTCAATAGATTTTGTCTCTCTTTGCAAAACTGTCAAGCATGCTTTATTTGTTCCCTAGATAACTGCGAAGTAAAGCATCACTTTGATACATATATTTATTCTTTCTCTAGTATTGTCCAAAAATAATAAAAAAAAAAATATTATACACAGGCAAACATTGTCCCACAAGTGGATCGCCCATCAGCACAAGGAGTATAGGCACATTCTTACGGATAAGATCAGACGGCTAATGCAGGGCTCATTGTCATGATTGCCCGAAAGAAATGTCGATCTTATTTGCAAGGAGAATACAGGGCTCATTCTTCTAATCATCGTAATGGACAGTCAAATTATTAGATTCTTTAGTTAGTTAGTTTGACATGTACCTAAATTTGATTGATATCTTAAAATCTGATTCTCTTCTTTGTATTACTTCATCAGTGAACTAGTATCATTAGCTTTGATAAATTATCTTCTTCACTCAAAGTAGGTCTATTTCATATTATGACACAGTTGTTGGATATGACCGTTTGATCATGTCAAAATCTATGATGTTTGATGGCATGTATTCTGTTTAAAACACTACCAAATACAATCATGGCTTTGTGGATTTTGATATTTAGGTAAATATTTAAATTAGGATCACATTTATATTTACGAAGTCTTACAGGATTTAATTGAGACGCATGTCGTAACAATCCGAACAGCATCATCCATGTAGGAGAGAGAATTTTTTAGTTGAAGACAACATCCATCACTACATTGTAACTACAGAAATAATCTTATCTTTCATAACTATTCTATTTGTATAATTTGCAAGTTAATTTTTTATCTCCTACTGCTGGAAGAGTTGCCGCTTGCAATGGATCATGCAACTATCTTCGCCCCAACATCAAACGAGGAAACTTCACAAAGGATGAAGACACAACTATCATCAAACATATACCCAATTAGGAGACCAGTAACCAATCAATCAAATTATCAAACTCAAACAAACTTAAAATAATTAATTAAATTGCTCATGTTTAATTAGATGGTCTAAGACTAGGTAGAAAACAAGATCAATCACTTGAAAACGCATCTAAAGAAGAGATTGTATTACCTCGAAGGATTTATTAGAGTCATCGTCCGACGAGATCTACCCATTAAAAAAGTAGTGTGGAATCCATGGAGCACAAAATAAACAATAAGGATGGGACGGAGATAGATTTAGAGGATCTAGAATAGTCAAGCGTGTTAGAATCTTCCTCAACATTTTATTCGACTTGCGGAACAGAGAATTTATGGGCTCAGAAATTAATCATTTAATTATAAAGATTAGATATTTAGAGGAGCAACTTACACTTAATTTGGCAGCGTCTGTTTCATAAGTAAACATTGATTTTATTGTAATATGACCATTTTGTAGCAATATGGCTAAACAATTTCTCTTGGTAGATCAAACTAGACAACTAGGAGCCATCTAGTTGATTGATACATCAATGAAGCTTTCACCAAAGGATGCTCCCATTTGTAAGCTCTTATGGCTGCATCCTTGCTAGAGTAATATAGTGACAAGGTCTTTTCTCATAGAGGTGTAAAGATGCACGATGTCATCCGAGACATGATATTATTGATTATCTTTGAATTGAGGGGATTAGGGGAACAAAAGCAAATGAATTGTAAAAGCAGGAATTGGGTTGAGTCATTTGCCTAGACAAGAGGAATGACGAGAAGCAGAGTAATCAGATTACATCTTTACAACACTTTGGAGCTTCCACTTTATCAAAACTAATAAGAAACGTAGGGAACTGCAACTCTAGATCCATTTCTAGCATCTAAAGGTTAAGTTTGTCCGACATGTGGAACCTAAATTGCTTTGCAACCCAACCACTCCTTTTTCCTTACTTGGAATAAATAAATGTTCAAAAAGTGTCTAAAGTTCAAAAAATTATCATTTGGGGCTGAAATATTGAAGAACAGATTAAAAGAACTTGAAGATGAAAAAGATTGGTGGAATAACTTGAATTGGGATGACGAGAGTTACAAAGATTATCTCAGAGACTTGATTGGGCGACCTGTTTCAAATGAAGCTACTCTTACTCAGTGCACGTACGAAAAAATATACGTGTATGAAGTTAACAAAATTACTCAAATGCATATATACCTTAACAGTTTTAATTAATCTCATCTATCCAAAGAATTTCCATTCGTAACAATTGAGAAAGTCATCAATCAGCACAAGCTCCTCTATAGAGAATGAACCATCAAAGTCTTGCCTCTCAGGAATAGAAGACAGACAACTCAAAGAATCCAATTAAATGATTGTGGATGTGTCTTTTGTAAACATGGAAAAGAAGCTGCAGAACAGTTGTTTCTTTACTAGGTTTTGTCCTCCATGAAACAGATTTTTTTTTTCCGAACAGAAAGTAAATTTTGAATATAATTCAGTTTTTGCATAAAACCATGTTTATATATACTGCGCTTAGATGTTGTTTTTTAGTACTCTAGAAATAAGCCTAAGATTGAAAACTGACCAAATGAAATTTTCATCTTAAAAAAGTTGAACTTTTTGTTGGATAAAGGGTGTTTCATTCGGGCGTTCATTAGAAACAGAGGAGCTTTTCTATGGGCATTTTTTCTTCTCTGAACGTCAAATTTTCAGCATGTCATTTAATTATACCAGCTATATATCTTTTCTTTAATACTCGAATAAAACAATACTCGGCTTGGTTATTTGTGTCTACTTGGTTTTTTCTTGTCATTATGCAGTTGTTTCTTTTGAAAACATTAAATACAGAGATAGTGAATTAATTAAAACAAGAAAATCTTATGGTAGTATTAAATAGCAACTTCGAATGGGATGAGAAAAAAGAAAAAGAATAAAAAAAAAATGTATCTTAACTGAATAATATTTTGATTCCAGAGAATCATATATACTGACTTCTCCAATTTATCCAAACAATTCAATTGATCGAGTTTTAATGACAGATCACGTCTAGCTTGACCCGTTCAACTCATTCGTCATTAGAACTAGCGCTACATTTTTTGTTCGGCTTTTGTATTTCTTAATAAAATTGGACTATTGAACAGTCATGAACTTGAATTTTTGTTTGACTTGTGCATTTCTTAATTCAATCGTTTTTTATATTAATTCTTAGAAGCTTTGACACGTTCCTTTAGTTTGAAGAATAAAAACAAAAGACAAATTAAGAACGAGAAAAAGTGAAGAGAATAATATTATTTTGGCGTTTGGAGTTTAAATTTCAATCGATCCTATTGACTTCCTTTAACAAATTTAACCAAATGAAATGGACAGCTATATCAGTCGTTAAAAATTAACATTTATAACATTAAACTAATCATGTTCCTGGTACATCTTAATTACTCAAAGTCTACGATATCCTTTTGCCTCCTGTTTCTCCCTTTGGTTGGTTTTACAAGAATTGGGTTGCGACTAGAGGTGAAAAATGATATTAAATTACGATCATAAAGGATTCGTTGAAATAGGATTGTAAATGAACGAAGTCAAATTATATTTTATAGTATTCATCAAATTTATTTGATAAGATTATCAAACCAAACCAATGCAAGTTTAAAATTAACCAAGCCATTAAAAAAATCTATTCAAACTTAACTTTATTTGAGCTTGAATTGAGCTTTACTTGTTTAATGGATATCAAGCTTCTAATCAAGCTTGACTCAAATTTATTTAAGATTGATTTATTTAAATATTATCAAACTTTTAAGTCAAGTTTATTTATTTATTTAAAATTTTAATATTTTAATTCTTATTTATAAATGAGTATAAATAAGTTCATAAATAAGTATAATTATAAATATTATTCACGAATACTATTTAAGAATATTATTTACGAACATTAACAAATCGAATGCATATGTATTCAAGTTTATTTATTTAATTTATCAAGTTATTCAAGTTTATTTATTAATTGACTTTGATACATATTGAACGAACATAAATGAGTTTTTATCGAGTTGAACATTAAATTTATTCATGAACATCTGATTCATTTACAGTCCTATGTTTAAGAGAAAATTTCCCGTGGCTGTGGGAGGTGGAGATATCAACGGAGTGACCCAGCCTAACAGGATTAGAATATTGCATTTGACCTAATTGATTCTTGTACGAATGTGACCTGCATGCATTGATTAAATATCAAATTAGTCGGATGCAAAAATTACTTAAGCAAGCTAGGCAATATTTTGCAACTGGGTTTAATTTTTCCTATTATTTCAATAAAATAGACAATCATTAAATAAATGTCAGACGGTCGAACCGATCAATGATTAATTTGATTTTTCATTTTAACCAAAAAACTTTAATTAAAATTTCTATATTTTTTAAAATATGGATTTGAACCTTGAGACAACAACTACCAATGATTTTTTTTTTTCTTTTTCTTGTTGATAATGGCATGTAACTACACAACAATTAAGAAGGTGGACTGAGTTAATAAGACAAGACCTAAAATAATTATGTCTCTTTGACTCAGCAATTAACTTACCATTACCAAGGAAACAATTATCAATGATAATCGTAATAAGATCTAACGATGGACAACAAAGTGATGATCAAACTATGGAGCACAAAATTAAATCGGTGGTGAAAATTGAAAGCGAATGTATTCAATGGATGTCTTTCTTATAATCTTTCTGCACACCATTTGTGAATTTAGAAATTAATTTTTTCTCGGCATGACATGCAACTTGTGGATAATTTATTGGCTCAAAAATTAATTATTCCAAAGAGTTACGGCTAGTAAGGAAAGAGAAGGAAAAAGGGAAGGTTAAATAAATATAGGGAAAATTTTAACTTTTATTTGGAAAGAAGCGAGAGAAGAAAGTCAAGGACAATTTTTATCCTTTTTTACTTATAAAAAAAAAGATTTTCTTAATTTTTCTCTTTTTTTCTCTCTCCTCCTTTTCAATTAATGAATCTCTTTCCTCGTATAAAAAATTGAAACTGTCAATCTAACAATATCAAAGAAAGCTAAATTATGGAGGATCAATATACGTTTAAATCGAAAAGAATTTTACATCTCTTCCAAAATCGATTCATGTTATTTCTGTAAATATCGTCATGTCTTAGTTGCCACGTCATTCCCGTGGCGACGAATCTCTTCTATCCAAACAGACTCATAGTGACACTGATGCTGATTGAACACCTTGAGATTTAAATATTTAATATTATATGTTTTATCAGGATGATCATTTTAAGATATTAGTCAAATTAAATATCTACTTAGCCCTTAATCCTCTAAAATTATCCTATTGCTCCCCTAGTTGTCATATAATTAGATAAATTTAATTTGATGGAATAATTAACTTTAATAGTGAAACAAGTAATTAAAGTATTTATAGCAATATGGCTAAACTTGTTTATTAATTAATTAACCAAGCACAACCATCTATTAAGCAAGAATATATATATGTATATATTACAAGGGAACTTTGGCGCAACGATAAAATTGTTGTTTGGTGACCAAGAGGTAATTCAAATCCTGAAAATAATCTCTTACAAAAAGTAAAATAAGACTTCGTATATCAAAGCAGATGAATCATCATCTCCTCTTGGAGTCCAAGCGATTTTTTTCTATTTATGGACATAAGCCTACCTCCATCAAACAAGGAGATTTTTTTCCCCCTCACAAATCAAGAAATTATTTTTTTGCAACAAAAATTCCATGCATAAAATTTTTATCAACATTGAATTTTGAAAAAAAAAAATTATTATACGCAATCTTATCCCATACAATAAAAGACGATAACAAAAGATAATTTTCATGACTTGAATTTATTACTTCAAAATCCTACCATAATAATTTCATCGCTGTGCTAAAAGTTTTTATTTTCAAAGTATATATATTATTTTTTTTAAAAAAAATAAACCCATGGATCAATACAAATGTAATCAATAATTGCTGCCAACGTAACATTATGATTCAAGTCGTCTTTATTTATTCAAAGTCTTCTCTCCCCGGATATTAATTATAACTTGCTTAACCTACTTGCTCCCTAATTAAAAGAAATAAATATGGACAAGATAAAGCTTCTCCTCATCTCCCTCCCTCCTTAAATCTTGCCCATATTGCTAGCTGGTCGACGAGGTAAAACTTCTCCACGTCCATGGCGTGCATCAAATTAAATTTCAACGTGGACGTCAACAAGTGCCTAAGCGGGCTCAAGGCGACGTTGCGACTGGGCAAGCCGAAATCTGGCATCGAGAAATTAGAAAGGGAAATAGAAAGATTGAGAAGCAAAAAGGACGACATCAAGAACCAGATCGGCAAAGCGGAGCGAGAGGGAAAATTTCCGACCAACGAGGTGAATCAGTGGCTACGGGAGGTAGAGGAATTGGAAGGCCAAGTGACTGATATCAAGCTGGATTTCCAAAGCATTAGTGAGTATCAGAGTATCCTTCCATATCTTTTTTTTTTTTTTTTCCTTTTCACGCCAATTCAATTGGCACTCTTTGTTTTTTAATCCACACAATTAAGCTACTGTTTTTATATGTAATTAAGAGAACAAAAAAGAAATTTTTCCGTCTGCTCTTTGCTTCATTAGGTTGCTTCAGTTGCAATTGCTTCGATCTAACTGGTGGCACGTCGAGTCAAACACAGCAAGCAGGAGATCAGGTCTCTGTTATTGAGTCATCAAACTGCTGCTCCATCCTCCGAAGAGTGGCGACCAAGCTCGGCGAGGCTAATGAATTGATGAGCCGAATTGGTGCACTGGATCCGATTGTCATAGTTGGGCCTCTGGAATCCACCGTGATGCTTCCCATCTCATATCGACCACCAGTTGGGATCGAATCATATGTGAAGGAGATTGTTGGCTACATCGAAGGTGGAAAAGATAACCTCATAGGCATCTACGGAATGGGTGGCGTCGGTAAGACAACCATATTGAAAAGTGTCCGACAACATTATCTTCTTAAGCACACCATATTTGATTGTGTCATTTGGGTTGTGGCCTCCAAAGACTGCCAATTGAAAAAGCTTCAGATGAATATCGCCGAGAGTCTAGAACTGAAGACAATGAAGGAGACTGACGATGAACGAATTTATGGTGATAAGTTGTTTAGCTATTTGAAGAACAAGAACTGCTTGCTGCTTCTTGATGACATTTGGGGGCGTCTGGATCTTCAACTGTTGGGGATGGCACACCCGGCTATTGAGCCAGGCCAGCAACAACAACTGCACAAAATCATGGTGCTTACAACCCGAAGTGAGACAGTATGTGAACAAATGGAAGCAGAAAAGAAGATCAAAGTCAAATGCCTGGATCAAGATCAAGCATGGCAACTTTTTGAGCAGAATAACAATAAGAAGTTTCTCAGCTCAGATGGTGGAATTAATTTCGTTGCTCAAGAACTTGCAAAAGAATGTGCAGGTCTTCCGCTCGCTCTTATCACCGTTGCCCGGGTCATGTCAAGGAAAAAGTCATGGGAAGCTTGGAAGGACGCTCTCCATCGACTAAGGGATAAACATGAGTGGACATCCATTGGGCTTTCAGAAGATTCACTCATAGTGTATAAAGCCTTTAAGCTGAGCTATGACAGTTTAGAGAATGACTCCATCAGAGAATGCCTCTTGTGTTGTGCTTTGTGGCCTGAAGATTATGAGATCCACAAATTCGATGAGTTGATACCGTGTTGGATTGGTTGCGGCATAATCCGTGAATTTAATGTAATCAATGAAGCTTTCAACAAAGGATTCTCCCATTTGGAAGATCTCACGGCTGCATCCTTGCTAGAGCACTCCTCCAGGCTCCGTGTAAAGATGCACGATGTCATCCGAGACATGACGCTCTTGATGGTCTCTGGGTTGGAGGAGAACAAAAGAAAATGGATTGTAAAAGCGGGAATTGGATTGAGTCATTTGCCTAGACAAGAGGAATGGGAAGACGCAGAGCGAGCATCATTCATGAACAATAACATTACATCTTTACAAGACTACGGAGCTTCCACTTTTCCAAAACTTTCTATGTTGAATCTCCATTACAATAGTCTGACAAGAATTCCTCCGAGATTGTTCGCAAGCATGTCTGGTTTAACATACTTGGATCTCTATTTCTGTGGTATAACAGAGCTTCCCATGGAGATTGGTTGCTTAACTGAGCTTCGATATTTAAACTTGTGCTTCAATCCTATTACAACACTGCCGGCCCAGTTTGGTTGTCTGGCCAAACTAGAGTTCTTGCTCCTAAAGAATACTAAACTTGAGACTGTACCCAACGGGACAATATCCAACTTATCAATGCTCAGGTTGCTGGATATAAAAGATATTTATCCTATACCTGAATGGTGGTGTGATGAGTTGAAATATTTCAAAGGACGCCACCAATTAAGTGTGGAAATTAGCATTCATGCAACAACAGACAACATTGAGCGATTGAAGATGTTACCAAATATCTCCATATGGAAACTCGTCATAAATGGAAAGAATGTTTCAGAACTTCCAAACTTTGATCTGGGCACTCCACAATGGAACTGCAATGTGAGTGACAACCTTGAGCATCTGACTATTAGACAAGTCGCACTAGACAAACTAATGTTCGCTGCAGGAGCAAGTCTCCACTCAAGTTTTGGACATTTAAAGATTCTCGAGTTATTTGACCTACATCTATTGGAAAATATTTTATTGAATGGAGTTGTGCTCCGCAACCTTCGTGAACTATACATTTCTCAATGCTGGAAGTTGAAAGATGTTTCTTGGATTCAACATCTGCCATGCCTTAATCTCGTTGAGATAGGTGATTGTCCCCAGATGAAGTCACTAATAAGTGACATAGGGAACTCCAATTCCAGCACTAGCTCTAACATCCAGAGCTTGACTTTGTTATCTATGAAGAACCTCAATTGCATTGCAAATCCACCATTTCATTTTCCCTACTTGGAACATATAGATGTTTTTTATTGTTCAAAGCTCAAAAAATTACCATTTGAGACTGAAATATCCAAGAGCAGATTAAAAAAGATTGAAGGTGAGCAAATTTGGTGGGACAACTTGGAGTGGAAAGACGAGAGCATTAAGAATTTGCTCGCTCCTCATTTTATTCCTTTACACCGGTATGTGATATATATTTTCATACAAAATCATTTATTATTTAGTCAGCCTATATGAAATAGTTGAACATTTAGAAATGATTTAACATTTTATAGAGTAGGCAAAATTATGTAGCATGTCTATCACTTTTTTTTTTTTGTTAAAAAAAATAATTAAAACATGGAAGTGGCTTTTATAAATTATTTTTTGGGAAAAAATAATAAAAAGATAAAATTGTTTACCGATATTTCACTGTGGTTGCGGGCATCACCTTGAGCTCGTGGTCCCAATTGCTTTGATTCTTGTCATGATTTCATTTTTTTTTTCCTTTTCTCTAGCAAGGGAAAAAGGTATTCTTCTGGTAAATAAGAAAACCAAGTTAGGATTTTGTGTATTTTGATAAATTGCTCTTCCTTTAGTTAATGCAATTAGTTGCAACAATGAAAAACTGCCACTGCAAATTCTTATTCTTGGGAAGCAACTAATTGCAATTTCTCCATATTTCCCAAATAACCATGATCTGAGTCAATGCTTTTCATATGTTCTGATTAATTAGTGGCGGCGGCATTTTTATTTTTGTTTTTGGTTCATTTCGAGTTAAATATGGTTTCAATAGATTTTGTTTCTCTTTGGAAAACTCCCATGCATGATTTATTTGTTCCCTAGATGATAACAGCAAAGTAAAGCATCACTTTGATACATATATTTATTCTTTCTCTAGCATTGTCCTAAAAATAATAATAATAAAATATTATACACAGGCAAGCACAACTCCACAAGTGGTTCATCCGTCTTTTCTCTCCACGGGAATGACGTGATGATTAAGACACGATAGAATTTGCGGATACGATAAGAATCGATTCTGGAGGAGGTTTAAAGTTCTTTTTTGAATTCAGATGATCTCCATATATTTTGACCATCACATCAAGATTCATAAAGTCCTCCGTGATTTTTATCTCATTCACAACGACCGTGGAACAGACTAGTGGAGATCGTTAGATTGATGGATTCTAATATTTTGCGGATAAATGGTTCACCTATCGGCAAGAGGTTTATTGGTACGTTCTCACAGATAAAATCAGATGGCTAATGCAGTCATGACTGCCCGAAGGAAATGTCGATCTTATTTGCAAGGAGAATATAGGGCTCATTGTTCTGATCATTCTAATGGACAGTTAAATTATTAGATTCTTTAGTGAGTTTGACATGTAAATCTGATTGTCTTCTTTATATTACTTCATCAGTGAACTAGTATCATTAGCTTTGATAAATTATCTTCTTCACTCAAAGTAGATCTATTTCATATTATGACACAGTTGTTGGATATGACCGTTTGATCATGTCAAAATCTATGATGTTTGATGGCATGTATTCTGTTTAAAACACTACCAAATTCAATCATGGCTTTGTGGATTTTGATATTTATATTTACGAAGTCTTATAGGATTTAATTGAGACACATGCCGTAACAATCCGAACAACATCATCCATGTACGAGAGATAATCTCTCAGTTGAAGAAAACATCCATCACTACATTATAACTACAGAAATAATCTTATCTTTCATAACTATTCTACTGGTATAATTTGCTAGTTAATTTGAAAATTTTCACAAAGGATGAAGACACAACTATCATCAAACATATACCCAATTAGGAGACTAGTAACCAATCAATCAAATTATCAAACTCAAATAAACTTTGAAAAATTATTAATTAACTTAAAGTAATTAATGAAATTGCTCATGCTTAATTAGATGGTCTAAGACTAAGCAGAAAACAAGATCAATCACTTGAAAACGCATCTAAAGAAGAGATTGTATTACCTCGAAGGATTTATTAGAGTCATCGTCCGACGAGATCTACACATTAAAAAAGTAGGGTGGAATCCATGGAGCACAAAATAAACAATAAGGATTGGAAGGAGATAGATTTAGAGGATCTAGAATAGTCAAGCGTGTTAGAATCATCCTCAACATTTTGTTCGACTTGCGGAACAGAGAATTTATGGGCTCAGAAATTAATCATTTAATTATAAAGATTAGAATTTAGAGGAGCAACTTACACTTCATTTGGGAGCGTCTGTTTCATAAGTAAACATTGATTTTATTGTAATATGACCATTTTGTAGCAATATGGCTAAACAATATCCCTTGATAGATCAAACTAGACAACTAGGAGCCATCTAAGTTGATTGATACATCAATGAAGCTTTCACCAAAGGATGCTCCCATTTGGAAGTTCTAGTGGCAGCATCCTTGCTAGAGCTCTGTCTTGTAATAGGATTGTGGGACAAGTTGAAATAATGAAGCTCAGTTAAGCTACCAATCTCCATGGGAAGCTCTCTTATATCACAATCAGCGAGATCCAAGTATGTTAAAGGAGGCATGCTTGGAGGAATTGTTGTCAGGCTATTGTTGATAGAGTCGACCCATCTTATTTTGAGGTCCTACGCAAAATCTATTAAGTTGGGCTCTGATCCATGGTGAAATTTGATATAAAATTTTTTTGGACCCTAAAATTTTTTTTGACAGTGTTAAAAAATTTTGGGCTTTAGAGGGTCGCCCCAATATGCTTGGCTCAGGGTTGGCTCTATTTGTTGTGATGGAGAATCAGCATAGAAAGTAAAGATGTGTCCCTTAGAATCTCCATGGGAAGCTCATGAATGATGCTCGCTTTGCTTTTTGCCATTCCTTTCGTCTAGGCAAATGACTCAACTCACATCCTGCTTTTACAATCCATTTTCTTTTGTTTCCCTCCAACCCAGAGACCTTCAATAGTGCTATGTCTCGGATGACATTGTGCATCTTTACACAATGCTTTGAGTAATACTTGATCATTTCACTATAGAGCTCTAGCAAGGATGCTGCCATGAGAGCTTCCAAATGGGAGCATCCTTTGGACATCAATTACCCTGTTCGTAGTGCAGTGTCTACTTCCCAAGTCTTACTACGCCTGAATTTGGGATGAAGCTCGATAACATAATGCGCAAGTAAAAATCATCAGTAATAATTGAAATTCCATCCATAAGAAATGCTAAAAATCCAAATTTCTTATCTGTGTGATGATTCGAGATGCCTCAGAAAGCTTGTTAGCTCTCTCGTACGCATTGGTTGCCACGAGGTGCAGCTCTTTCTTGTCGATGTTCGGGTCATCCTTCAGCCAATCGAGCAATGCTTCCAAACCTGCAAAATCTCTCCAGGCGCCCAAGAGGCTCATCATCTGGAAGTGCACCCTGTCTGAGAAAACACAACCTTCTTCCTTCATCTCCTGGTAAACGGCATTAGCCCTGTCGAAATAACGATCAAGATAAATTAACTTCCATTATTTTCATATAATTCCTAAATTTAGTATCTTACCATCTAAATAACAATTAAACTCATATAAGTAGCAAATTAACCCTTTTATCTTAAGCTTAACAATAAAACTAAAATTATAATGCAAAAAATTATAAATCATACTATACCAGAAAAAAATTCGTTAGGTTGGGAAAAATCTTGTCGAAGGCAGAGCCGGAGCTGAGGATATCAGAGCTGGAGAGATGGTCAGAGCAGAGCTAGAGCCGGAGCCGGAAGAGCTAGAGGTGGAGGCAGCGACACTAAGATTGTCGGGGTCAGAGCCGGAGAGGAGAAGGGGGTGCAGACAAATCGGAGTCTCAACTGGAGATGAGAAGGAGGTGCAACCGGAGCAGGAGAGGAGATGACTGAGAGTCAATGTCGGAGCCGGAGCCAGAACCGGAACCGAAGAGGAGAAATGGGCGCCGAGAAAATGATCGAGGAGGGTGAGGGTAGGGTTTTTTATTACGGATCTTAGCAATGAATATAGAAATTTCATCGCCAAGATAAGTGAATATTAGCGACGAGATAAAATTTTTCGTTGCTAATAATTATTTAACTATTAAAAAACTTTTTGTAATATGGATTAGAGACGAATAAAGATAAATGTTGCAAATGTATCATAATATTAGCGACAAATTAGGATACTTCATCGCTAATATTTTATTCTTTGCGCCGCTAAATGAAATATGTTAGCGACGACACATTTTAATTTCGCTCCCAACTGTTTATTTTTTAATGTAAACTATGTCTTTATATAATTATTTCTGACGATCTGATATTTCGTTGCTATTCTCATTGTTTAGCGACGAATTAATAGGTTGTCGCAAAATATTCATCGTTATTTTAATAGTTTCTTGTAGTGCATCCACATCTGATCTATGTCATTGATGGCATTGGTATTGTCATTATTGATGAGTCCTACTATCAATTATATATATGGAGTAGCAATAATCACTTTAGTCTACACCAATGGAGTTGATGGACCAGATTGATTTAGTTCAATACGGCATAATAAGCTCAACTAAAGAATTTCGGACATATGTTACATACAGAATCTTATATAGTCCAAGTGGGAGATTGTTGAATGTGAGCTTACATGTGATTGTCGTAATCGTCCAATTGTTTCGTATTGGTTCGAACATGATTAAGTGATCTACTTATTAGTTCACGGGTTTCGGTTATTAAATGTGGGGTTTAATGTATAGAACCCATTAGCGTATGGATCCATTATTGATGATGGGTCGATAATTGACCCGACCTGAACTCTATATATAGGGCATGGTCCCCGCAGGGGTTAAGTATTCTGACATACTCCTTGCATCCTATCAGCAAGGAGTTTACAACACCGTTACTCTAGAACTCTGTGGAAAACTTGCTTCTTGATTCTTGGCAGGAACTTGGGCTTGGATTTTACAGATGAGGAACAATGGCCGCTCCGCTACACTTAGGTAACTTCATTTATGTCATCGTTTGTTTGTTTGTATTTATTATTGCCATAGAGATTTGATAAATTAAACTAGATCCTATTCATGAATCGTGTTGTATTCTATTTGTTTCTTATATACATGTTTCCATCAATAATGGCAATTGAATCTTAACTATATAATACTTTGATTTTAGAGTGATGTGGATATGACCTGACCTATGGGACGCAAACGATCATTAGAGGGAAGAAATAAGGCCCCGACGTAGGAACCCATATCAAATTAGAGATCGAGTAGTGCAACTCGAGGGGAGTCGAGGTAGGTCAAGTCGAGGAGAAGACGACTCGGGAAGGGTCTAAGACTGGAGTAGGTCAAGTCGGGACTGAAGCGACTCAAGAAGAGTCTAAGATCAAAGTAGGTTGAGTCAGGGGGTGAAAGCGACCCGGAAAGGGTCTAAGATCAAAGTAGGTCGAGTCCGGGGTGAAGCGACTCAGAAAGAGTCTAAGACCGGAGTAGGTCGAGTCCGGGGTGAAGGCGACTCAGGAAGGATCTAAAACCACAGCAGGTCGAGTTGGAGGCAAAGATGACTCGAGAAGGGTCTAAAACCACAGTTGGTCGAGTTGGGGGCGAAGATGACTCGGGAGGGGTCCAAGAACAAAATATACGAAGTCGAGAGCGAAGACGACTCCGGAGGGGGTCCAAGAACAAAATAGACCAAGTCGAGAGCGAAGATGACTCGAGAAGGTGGGGACCATTCAGAATATTCTTTTCTTGTACAAAGTATGAACGATCCCTCAATGGCTTGTCCGCACGATGATTGTTACCCACTCATAGTCCGCCACATGGAGATTCTCATCAGAGGTTGTCCCCTAACCATTCAACAGGCGCGGTGGCCAGAGGATGACCCAAATATGCGAAGAACCTTTCACAAGTGCTATATAAGGGAAGATTAAGCAAAAGGTTCACTCTCTCCACTCTCTAGACTCTGAATTTTTCAGTCAGTCTTCTTTTTATACCTTCTTCTTCCTTGTCTAACTTAAGCATCAGAGGGCCGAAGCTGAGAACCTTGGTGATGATCTCTTGATGTGTGTTGATATTGGCAGAGATACTGTTACGACCATGAGAACCCTACCTCTCTTGGAAGCTCGACGAAAGTTACCCTAAAATGCGACCGCATCAGTTGGCGTCATCTGTGGGAAATTTTTTAAGCAAGGTGTGGAGATGAGATCGTAGGAGGCTCCTACTTCGAGCTTCATCACAGATGAAGCCATGGGAACCTTACCCATTGCCAGTTAAAGGAGTTGCTCCGAAGGGTTGTAGTAGAGATTCTAGTAGAGGAGGAAGAGAGGGTAGTCAATCTCGCCCTAACCCACCAAAATCTGAAGCCTTCCCTGAAGGGGGAGACCATATTCCCTCCACTCCCTAAATCCCTACCAATCATAAGGGAAAAGAAGTTTGCGGGAATTAACCTTCCCCACGGGATCATCCTTCTGTGTTGGCTCCTCCCTTGGCAGCCCCAGAGGAACAAGGGAGAGCTATCTAACGACATATTCTACTCCAAGGAAACCTTCTCCCTTCGTGGATGAGATCATGCTGGAAGAACCTCCCTCCGGCTTTCGGTCCCCTCACATTGGAGAATATGATGGTACTAGCGACCTAGAGGAACATCTGTGCAAGTTCGAGAATGTAGCAGTCCGACATCGATACTCCGATGCAGTCAAGTGTTGAATCTTCATTATCACGTTGGTGAGAAGTGGGCTGAAGCGTTGTATTCTACCTAATAGGAGAGAAGCGATCGAAGTGTTGTATTAGCCTAATAGGTGAGAAGTAGTCTGAAGCATTGTATTCAGTCTAGTAGGTGAGAAGGAGCCCGAAGCATTGTATTCAGCGTGATAGGTGAGAAGCGACTCGAAGTGTTGTATTTTGCCTAATAAGTGAGAAGCGACTCGAAGCATTGTATTCTGCCTAATAGGTGAGAAGCGGTCGAAGCATTATATTTAGCCTGAAGTGAGAAGCGGCTTGAAGCATTGTATTCTGTCTGACAGTAGAGAAGCGGTCGAAGCGTTGTATTCTGCCTGACAGGAGAAAAGCAATCGAAGCGTTGTATTCTGCCTAATGGGAGGGAAGCAGTTGAAGCATTGTATTCTGTCTGATAGGAGGGAAGCGATCGAAGTGTTGTATTTTGTCTGATAGGGGAGAAGCGGTTGAAGCATTGTATTCTACCTAATAGGAGGGAAGCAACCCAAAGCGTTATACTCTGTCAGACAGGAGAGAAGCGGCCGAAGCATTGTGTTCAGCCTGATAGGAGAGAAGCGACCCGAAGTGGTGTATGTCGCTTAGCTGAGGCAGTTCGTAAGTCCTCCACCCAGCTAGAGTTCTTTTATTTGAAGAGGTGTTATTGAACATAGTATTTCGCCTGGCTGAGGCAGTTCGTAAGTCCTCCGACTAGCTTGAGCTCTTTGATATGAAGAGTTGTTATGGAGCGTAGTATTTTCCTCGCTTACTAAGGGAGTTCATAAGTCTTCCGCCTGGCTTGAGTTCTTTTATATGAAGAGTTGTTATGGAGCATAGTATTTTCCTTGCCTGGCTGAGGCAGTTCGTAACTCCTCCGCCTAGCTTGAGTTCTTTTATATGAAGGCTGAGGCAGTTCGTAAGTCCTCCACCCGACTTGAGTTCTTTTATGTGAAGAGTTGTTATGGAGCGTAGTATTTTCCTCACCTGGTTAAGGCAGTTCCTAAGTCCTCCACCTGGCTTGAATGTAGTTGCATGGGGAGTTGCTACGGAGCATGGTCATTCATTTGTCCGGCCGAGGTAGTTCATAAATCCTCCGCCTGAACCGAGGCAAGTCTACTTTACTATCCCACTCAGAGGAGGTTCACGAAGGGAAGCATTTCATTATCTACGAGGGAAGTTGTGCCTAACGCGATAGCTTGGAACTATCAGGTTTTCTATTCGGCGAGGGTTTGCAAAAGGAGGTGTTTCATATTCTCGGATGAGGCCAATTGTAAGTCCCCAACCCATTCAAAATCGAAGAGGGTGTTGAGAAGGAGGTATGCGACACTAACTAGTAGTTGCATTCATATTTTGCGTTTGCATAATTTAAATACATATGTTTACAACGCACATCCCTTGAGAGAAAGGAGGAGAGAAATTAGGAGGCATTCCCTATAGTTGGGTCTTCGGGCGAGGGGGTAATGACAATGTGCACTAGGACTGGCTGTGGTAGGTATAGTGATTGGAGGGTTGCCTTGTACAGTTCACGAGTTTGGCTCAAGTTGCGCTGACAAACCATTAGCTCCTGCAGAAGAGTGTAAACCTGAGTGGACGAGGAGCTTAGGCGAACGCAGAGGGTCTCCATGAGGGTCTCCAGTTCCTTAATCTGCAACTGATCGAAAGACAAGGGCTCCTGGGGAGGAGACTCTCGGTCCATAAATGACGAAATATTGGTCAATAGCGAAAGAAGATTCTAGAGTAACCCCCACAAGGAAGCCCGCCGGAGAAGGGGAAATGGAGAGTACATATGAGGTAAAGAGGGGGAGGTATTTGTAGAAACAGTAGGTCGGGGTTGTTAAAGAAGGAGACTCTTTGGATATTGACCCAGCAAGATGAAGTAAATGAAGGGAAAGAAAAGGGGAGAAAGGACAACTATCAACTCACACACATTTAAGAGCATTTCAAAGCTAATAGGCAGGATCAAGACGTTCTTAAAAAAGGAGATACGGGTGGATGCGAAGACAACATTTGTTACAAGGAGTTAATCTTTTTTCATGAGAGAAGATAAAATATCCCTATCCAATTCCTATGGAATGTGCTCCCTAAGGAGACAAAAAAAAAAACAGAATAAACACGCTACCAACAAAGTAACAAAACCCTAGGTGAAAAGCTAGCTATGAATTGATCCTAAGCACATAACGTAGTGACGACGACTATCAGGATCCGCTCCGATCGGCTTAGCTCCTCCAACTACCAAAGAGCTTCCACTTGCTGGCGATTCGGATCATCTGAGTGATGGGCAGCCGCTGCCCTTCTAATGACCAACTCCTCATGTAGAGCAGAGGCTATCCGATGTCTGATGCTCCTTGCTAAGACCTCACCAACAACTGTGGCAAGGAAGTGAAGAGGCACCTCACCGAAGGGACCCCTTCCTACGAGCCTCGGAAGAACCTAAAAATAACTCAGTGGCTTTTTTGTCAACAAAAAGGAAGCCCAAAGACATTGGGAGTGCAGAGCCTAGAATGTAAACTTGAGAGGTACTTATGGGGAAAGTTGTATCTTCATGGGATCCAAGGGACGTCTGCACCAAAAATGGGGATGTCGCCCCGGATCTAGCAGCAAGGCAGGTGAAACGATGCAAGGAGGTTGGACGGGCATTGGAGCGAGAAAGATTGGAGGGCTCAGGCGACCTAGATCTCGAAGAGGACCCCATCGTATAAGGAAGGCGAAAAGGAGGCATTTGGACTTTGTATCGAAAAGCAACGAAAGAGGATGTTTCCTCAACCACTTTATTTATGGTGTGAACACTGTGGTGTTGTTGTACGGGGAAAAGGGTATGCTTTCGGAGGGAGAAAAATGCAATAAGTGATAAAAGAACTTAGTTTCTTATTGATACACTCTATTGGGGTCGTACAATTTTTTAGTTATAGAGAATGCAGAGAAAGGGCGGGGATCAACTGAGTAGGCACCCCATTTTCTTTTGAGAAGAAGATTTCCCCTATTCACCCCCACCTGCCAAGCATTGGGAAGAAGCCTTCTAGGAAATGGGCGGCTTGGGTAGAAGAGGCATTAAACCAAATATCCCCCTTTTAACGGATAAACCAGGAAGCCAAAACCATTCTCGTGCCACCTTAGGTGAGGGGCTCGAGATCCTGCTTATCCACTCACTTCCGCTAGGTTGGTTTGCTTTCACTACCTGCCGAGTTGAGGGAGATAAGGACTGCCTTGATGAGACGACCACCTTTCCCTCTATTAGTAAAGACTTCTTGTCGAACTACAAGCGTCAACCAATCGACACTCAAATACACACATTCTGAAGAATGTGATACTGCAGGGCGACGGACGGGTTCCTTTAATTTCCAAGTGGATGGCCTCAATTTCAGTCACCTAAGCGCATAACGCAATGACGATGGCTTTCAAGACCCTCTCCTATCGGCTTAGCTCCTCCAACTGTCGAAGAGCTTCCACTTATTGACGATTCGGATCCTCTAAGTGATGGGTAGTCCCTGCCCTTCTAATGACCAACTCCTCATGTCGATCAGAGGCTATCCGATGTTTGATGCTCCTTGCTAAGGCCTCACAAAGGACTGTGGCAGGGAAGTGAAGAGGCACCTCACCGAAGGGACCCCTTCCTACGAGCCTCGAGAGAACCTAAAAATAACTCTGTGGCTTTTTTGTCAACAAAAAGGAAGCCTGAAGACATTAGGAGTGCATAGCCTAGAATGTAAACTTGAGAGGTACTTATGGGGAAAGTTGTATCTTCATGGGATCCAAGGGACGTCTGCACCAAAAATGGGGGTGTCGCCTCCGATCTAGCGGCAAGGCAGGCGGAACGACACAAGGAGGCTGGACGGGCATTGGAGCGAGAAAGATTGGAGGGCTCAGGGGACCTAGCTCTCAAAGAGGATCCCATCGTATAAGGACGGCCAAAAGGAGGCATTTGGACTTTGTATCAAAAAACAACGGAAGAGGACGTTTCCTCAACCACTTTATTTATGGTGTGAACACCATGGCATTGTTGTACGGGGAAAAGGGTATGCTTTCGGAGGGAGAAAAATGCAATAAGTGATAAAAGAACTTAGTTTCTTATTGATACGCTCTATTAGGGCCGTACAATTTTTTAGTTATAGAGAATGCAGAGAAAGGGCGGGGATCAACTAAGTAGGCACCCCGTTTACTTTTGAGGAGAAGATTTCCCCCATACACCCCCACCTGCCAAGCATCGGGAAGAAGCCTTCTAGGAAATGGGCGGCTTGGGTAGAAGAGGCATTAACCCAAATATCCCCCTTGTAACGCATAAACCAGGAAGCCAAAACCATTCACGTGCCACCTCAAGTGAGGGGCCCAAGATCCTGCTTATCCACTCACCTCCGCTAGGTTTGTTTGCTTTCACTACTTGCCAAGTCAAGGGAGATAAGGACTGTCTTGATGAGACGACCACCTTTCCCTCTATTAGTAAAGACTTCTACAAGCGTCAACCAATCGACACTTCAAATGCACACATTCTGAAGAATGTTATACTGCAGGGTTACCACTCATCTCGCCATCCATCTCTAGTACCAAGAGGAAATTTAGGGTAGCACCCTCTTGGGGCATCAGAAAGAAGCAAGAGATGATCAAGAAGAACGACCTCAGGTAAAAGTCAGTCAGCTGGGAAAAGGGGGGCCTAATAAGGTAGGTGGAGATATTAATGATAGAAGTAAAGAGCTATAATTTTCAAGACATTATGAGAAGGACAATGGGGATGGTACTGGTCGAAGTTAAGAAGGACAAAGATTACACCATAATGAAGGAAAAGCCAGAAGGCCAAGGAGAGAGGAGACTTGATCGTTTTTTCCTCCTAAAGATTTAACTTTAAGGGGAAAATGCGAAACTAGCAAAACTCATAGATATATGAGAGAACTAGGTCCCAGTTGCAAGAATATGACAAAAAAAACATACATTCCGAATTCTCTGTTCAAAAGTAAAGAAGGAACAGGTATGCCCCGACATCGGTTTGATGAATAGACATAAGAATGCTTCCTAAGATCACAGTTGACCATTGTCCACTGGAGAGCTGGACCCCTCCCCCGGTCTCTGAGGTGGCATCAGCAAGCTCAAAATTCGTGCATGTTCCGCTGAAAGGGGAAGGAGATCTTTCACTAAGGTCTAAAAACTTTCATTATGGGAAGAAAGACGGGAAGAAGTGTTGGCAAGTAGCTCTTTGGCTTCGTGCAACGCTTCAAAAGATGCCCAATTTATTTGAATAAAGGCATCCAAAGAGCAGTTGATGGTTGTCTCAAGGTGTGCCACCAAGGATCCCCAGTCCAAGCAATGAGAAAGGAGTAAGTCTCACTCCTTCGTGACTCTTCATTTTTCATCGATCTCTCAAGACAATTCCCCCATCAATTGAGCGTTTCATTGTCATTCTTATTAGCAACTTTATGGACTTGAGCATGGTAGTCTGCTAATTGAGATTGCAAGAAGGCAGTACTAGGGAGGATCTCGTCAGGAGGAACCGAACCTACCACATCCTGATCTAGGGGTGCTACTGGGCCCAATTCCTAAATGGAAGGGATGACGTTTGGCGAAGAAGCAACATCCACTGGAAGCTATGGAAGACAAGAAGTGAGGGCCAATTTCTCTGGGTATTCAGCTAGATGCCGAACTAACTCCATATAGTTGTCCTGAGCTTGTAGGAAAACGAATTTAGAAAAATGAATAGAAGAGTGTGAGAGAAGAGACGAATAATCCCATCGGTTATACTTACTGTCATCAACCCATAATTCAAGCGTTCTAGAGCGGTTCATCTCCCCGAATATGTCATGAGGTGAAGTTCTTCAGGAGAAGGGGGCTAGAGCAATGACAGAAAGGGCACTCGAGGTAGAGGTACAAGTAGTTCCGTGATAGAAAGTGAATTGGGTGATCCAAAATAGTAAGAGGATGAGGGGAGGATGGATGAGACGGGACATCGAGGCGATAAGGGAACAACGGAGATCGAAGAAGGGGGTTCAAGAATATAGGAAATAGGAGGGGTAGAAAGGGATGTGTGAGCAGAGGAAGGAATTGGGGCGGTCAAGGGAAGAAATTGGAGAGCAGAAGAAAGGCCCTCCGTCGACGAGTTCCTAAATTCCGAGAACCCTTGAGAAGAAGATCTCGTTTGCAAAAACCTCCAAGATGACTCGAACAAGCGAAGAATTCTGAAAGATCGAGAAGTTTCTCACAAAGGTAGGGCGCCATGAAGCGGAACTTTCCCTATGGTATGAGCATTCGTTGATCGCAAGGTCATCACTTGATCCGAAAAGGAAAAGGTAGCCCTCACCACAGTGGTGGGATCAGAGGGCATTATGATCTCAGAAAATGTTAACTGAGAGGCAAGGGGTGACAATCCTGTCCTACTAGACCTTTTCTCATTCTATAGTTCCACAAGTGCATTTCAAACTATGTCTTGCATAATGTCGGCGAAGAGATTACACCCGATCGAAGGGGGAAAAAGAGGAGAAGAGGAGTGGTCATGAAGATGGAATAAGAAGGAACGACTAACCCTAGAAGGACTTAGAGGGTTCTCCAACCCAAGAAACCAATCAAATAATGTCAGACCTTCATACTTATTCGTCTGACTACTTGGGAGGGGTGACAAATGATGTGGATATGATCTGACCTATAGGACCCAAACGATCAATAGAGGAAAGAAATAAGGCCCCAGTGTGGGACCCCGTATCAAATTAGAGAGTAGTGCAAGTCGAGGCAGGTTCAAGTTGAGGCAAAGACGACTTGGAAAGAGTCTAAGACCGGAGTAGGTCAAGTCGGAGGTGAAGGCTACTCGGAAAGGGTCTAAGACTGGAATACGTCGAATCAGGGGTGAAGCAACTCAGAAAGAGTCTAAGACCATAGCAGGTTGAGTCAGGGGTGAAGGCAACTCGGGAAATGCCTAAGACCAGACTAGGTCGAGTCAGGGGTGAAGCGACTCAGAAAGAGTCTAAGACCGGAGTAGGTCAGGGGTGAAGGCGACTCAGGAAGAATCTAAAACAACAGCAAGTCAAGTTGGGAGCGAAGACGACTCGAAAAGGGTCTAAAACTATAACTGATCGAGTCGAGGGCAAAGACAACTCGAGAGGGATCCAAGACCGGAATAGACCAAGTCGGGAGCGAAGATTACTCAAGAAAGCAGAAACCATTCAGAATATTCTTTTCTTATACAAAGTATGAATGATCCCTCAATGGCTTGTCCGCACGATAATTAATTCTTACCCACTCGTGGCTTGCCACATGGAGATTCCCAGTAGAGGTTGTCCCCTAACCGTTCAACATGCACGGTGGGCAGAGGATAACCCCAATATGCGAAGAACCCTTTAACAGGTGCTATATAAGAGAAAATTAAGGAAAAGGTTCACTCTCTCCCCTCTCTGGACTCTATGAATTTTTCATTCTGTCTTCTTTTTACACCTTCTTCTTTCCTGTCTAACTTAAGTATCGGAGAGTCGAAGTCGAAAATCTCGGCGGCGGTCTCTTGACGTGTGTTGATATTGGTAGAGATATTGTTGCGGCCATGAAAATCCTACCTCTCCTAAAAGCTCGGCAAAAAGTACCCTAAAATACGACCACATCCCATAGGATCATATTGACTTCTGCAATTTATCCAAACAATTCAATTGATCGAGTTTGTTTGACAGATCCCGTCTCGCTTGACCCGTTCAACTCATTCGTCATTAGAGCGCTTAATTTTTTGTTTCACTTTTGCATTTCTTAATAAAATAAGACTATGGCACAGTCACGCACTTAAATTTTTATTTGACTTGTGTATTTCTTAATTCAATCGTATTATTACATATCTCTAATTCTTCGGTTTTTAGATTCTTAGAAGCTTTGACACGTTCCTTTAGTTTGAAGAATAAAAACGAAAGACAAATTAAGAACGAGAAAAAGTGAAGAGAATAATATTATTTTGGCGTTTGGAGTATAATTTTCAATTGATTCAAGTGGATGGTATTGGCTTCCTTTAACAAATTTAACCAAATGAAATAGACAGCTATATCAGATGTTAAAAACATGGTTATAACATTAAACTAATGATGTTACTGGTAGACCTTAATTACTTAAGTCTACAATATCCTTTTGATATTAACTTGCAATAATAAAGGGTTGCGGTTAAGAGTTTAAATGAACTCAGTTATTACTTTTTTTTTTTTGGCAAACTTATTGAGTCTATTTATCAAAACTCTGATTAAAGTTTGAGCTGTCTCTTTTATAAAACAAATCTCTAGTTGTCGTCGTCGTAAGCATTTCCCTTCCTGTCTAATTCTTTCTTATCGATCCATACTGCTAACTAACTGTTAAAGCTTTGAAAAAGGAGATGGCAAGATTGAGAGGCAAGAGGGACGACATCAAGAACCAGATCATCGAGGCGGAGTGTGAGGGAAAATTTCTGACCAATGGAGTGATTTAGTCAGCACAAAGTATCCAAACTTTGGCCCCAACTAATTCTGGAGGCGGCCGATTCGATCCCATAGAAATTTCTCATCAACCGTCAAAATAAATTGAGAAGTGCGCATAACAGGCGATCCAGCAGCCCAGCTTTTTAGAATCAGCATCTCATTTGGAGAAAAATTTATATAAATAGATTCGAATTGTAAATGTCTGAGAAACTTTATGGACACCTTATCATTGTACCATAATTATGGACACCTTATCATTGTACCATAATCGGAGGGCAATAGACAATCTAAACGTCAGACGGTTGAACCGATGAATGATTAATTTGATTTTTCATTTTCATTTTAATAAAAAAAGTTAATTAAAATATCTATGATTTTTAAAATATGGATTTTAACCTTGTGACAACAACTACCAATGATGTTTTTTTTCTTGTTGACAATGGCATGTAATTAACACAACAAGAAGGTGGACTGAGTTGACAAGAAATTAAAAGACCTAAGCATAATTAAATCTTTTTGACTCAGCAATTAACTTACCATTACCAAGGAAACAATTATTTATGTTAACCGTAATACGATCTAATTAACGATGGACACTATGATGTTCAAACTCAGGGCGAATCCATAATTTTATATTGTGGTCGCATACTTAAATATAATAACATTAATTAAAAAAATAAATAAATAAAATTTTGATAACATAATACATCACAATGTATCGTAATATCATAGTGAAAAATAATAATCACTTAAAATTTAGAGGGGACTCGGGTGAAAATTGAAAGCAAATGTATCCAATGGATCTAGACTTTCTTATAATCTTTCTTCACATCATTTGTGAATTTAGAAATTAAATTTTTCTCGGCATGACATGCAACTTGTGGATAATTTATTGGCTCAAAAATTAATTATGCCAAAGAGTTAGTGATGCTGATGCGGGATGAACACCTTGAGATTTAAATATTCAATACCGTTTATTTCAATTCATCAGGATGATCATTTTAAGATATTAGTCAAATTAAATATCTACTTAGCCCTTAATCCTCTAAAATTATCCTATTGCTCCCCTAGTTGTCATATAATTAGATAAATTTAATTTGATGGAATAATTAACTTTAATAGTGAAACAAGTAATTAAAGTATTTATAGCAATATGGCTAAACTTGTTTATTAATTAACTAAACAGACACAACTCTATTAAGCAAGAATATATATATATATATATATATATATATATATATATATATATATATAGTCAATTGAGGTAGGATGAATAGAATTCATTAGCAGAACAACTTATCTTCGTATATCAAATCAGATGAAGTGAGAAACCATCATATCTAAGTAAAACGAGTGAAAATAAAATGAATCATCATCTAGAGCTCCTCTTTACCGACATGAGGTTCCATCAAACAAGGAGAGTGTTTTTCTCTCTCAAATTAAGAAATTACTTTTTTGCTAAAAAATTCCGCGCATAAAATTTCTATCCAAAACAAAAATTTATTATAAATTTTATTGTGAAAGACGATAACAAAATATTATTTTCATGACTTGAATTCATTACTTTTAAATCATTTACGAAAATAATTTTATCAAGCTAAAAAATTTTATTTTCAAAGTATATATATATATATATATATATTGATTTTTTTTTTTAAATAAACCCTTGGATAAATATAAATGTAATCACTGCCAACATAACATTACGGTTCAAGTCGTCTTTATTTATTCAAGTCTTCTCTCCCCTGATATTGACTAACTTGCTAACTTGCTTAACCTACTTGCTCCCTATAAGAAATAAATATCTAAAGGCAAAACTTCTCCTCCATCTCCCACCCTCCTTAACTACTCTTACCCATATTGCTAGCTAGTCGACGAGGTAAAGCTTCTACACGTCCATGGCGTGCATCAAATTAAATTTCAATGTAGACGTCAATCAGTGCCTAAGCGGGCTCAAGGCAACGTTGCGACTGGGCAAGCCGAAATCTGACATCGAGAAATTAGAAAGGGAAATAGCAAGATTGAGAAGCAAAAGGGACGACATCAAGAACCAGATAGACAAAGCGGAGCGCGAGGGGAAAATTCCGACCAACGAGGTGAACCAGTGGCTACGGGAGGTGGAGGAATTGGAAGGCCAAGTGACTGATATCAAGCTGGATTTCCAAAACATGAGTGAGTATTCTCACATACCTTTTTCCTTTTCACGCAAATTCAATTGCCACTCTTTGTGTTTTGATCCCAATAGTTTTTATATGTAAGAGAACAACAAAAAAAAAGAAGAAGAAGAATTTTCCGTCTAATCTTGCTTCATTAGGTTGCTTCAGTTGCAATTGCTTCAATCTAACTGGTAGCACGCCGAGTCAAACACAGCAAGCAGGAAATCAGGTCTATGTCATTGAGTCATCAAACTGCTGCTCCATCATTCGAAGAGTGGTGACCAGGCTCGGCGAGGCTAATGAATTGATGAGCCGAGCTGGTGCACTGGATCCGATTGCCACAATTGGACCTCTGGAACCCACCGTGATGCCACACCGACGACCTGTTGGGATCGAGCCATATGTGAAGGAGATTGTTGGCTACATCGATGGTGGAGAAAACGATATCATAGGTATCTACGGAATGAGTGGCGTCGGTAAGACCACCATTTTGAAGAGCATCCGACAACATTATCTTTTTAAGCATACCATATTTGATTGTGTCATTTGGGTTGTGGCCTCTAAAGACTGCCAATTGAAAAGGCTTCAGATGAATATCGCGGAGAGTCTAGAATTGAAGACAATGAAGGAGACTGACGATGAACGAACTTGTGGTGATAAATTGTTTAGCTATTTGAAGAACAAGAACTGCTTGCTGCTTCTTGATGACATTTGGGAGCGTCTGGATCTTCAACTGTTGGGGATGGCACATCCGGCTATCGAGTCGGGCCAGCAACAGCAGCTGCACAAAGTTGTGGTGCTCACGACCCGAAGTGAGAGAGTATGTGGACAAATAGAAGTAGAAAAGAAGATCAAAGTCAAATGCCTGGATCAAGATCAAGCATGGCAACTCTTTGAGCAGAATAGCGATAAACAGTTTCTCAGCTCAGATGGTGGAATTAATTTTGTTGCTCAAGAACTTGCAAAGGAATGTGCAGGTCTTCCGCTCGCTCTTATCACTGTTGCCCGGGCCATGTCAGGAAAAAAATCTTGGGAAGCTTGGGACTGCTCTCTCCGTCAAATAAGGGATAAACATGAGTGGACAACCATTGAGCTTTCAGAAGATTCACTCGTCGTGTATAAAGCCTTCAATCTGAGCTACACCAGTTTAGAGAATGACTCTATCAGAGAATGCCTCTTGTGTTGCGCTTTGTGGCCTGAAGATTATAAGATCCACAAATTCAAGGAGTTGATACCGTGTTGGATAGGCTGCGGCATAATCCATAAATTTAATTTAATCAATGAAGCTTTTGCCAAAGGATATTCCCATTTGGATGCTCTTATGACTGCATCCTTACTAGAGCACTGCGGCGGGAACTCTATAAAGATGCACGATGTCATCCGAGACATGGCGCTTTTGATGGTCTCTGGGTTGGAGAAGAACAAAAGAAAATGGATTGTAAAAGCAGGAATTGGATTGAGTCATTTGCCTAGACAAGAGGAATGGCAAGACACAGAGCGAGCGTCATTCATGAACAATAACATTACGTCTTTACAAGGCTTTGGAGCTTCCACTTTTCCAAAACTTTCTATGTTGATTCTCCGTCGCAACTATAGCCTAAAAACAATTCCTCCGAGTTTGTTCGCAAGCATGTCTCGTTTAACATACTGGGATCTCGCTTGGTGTGATATAACAGAGCTTCCCATGGAGATTGGTCGCTTAACTGAGCTTCAATATTTAAACTTGCGCTTCAATCCTATTAGAACACTGCCGGCCGAGTTTGGTTGCCTCGGCAAATTAGAGCACTTGATCCTAAGGAATACTGAACTTGAGACTATACCCAACGGGACAATATCCAATTTATCAGTGCTCAAGTGGCTGGATATAAGAGACATTTATCCTATTCCTCAATGGTGGTGTGATGAGCTGAAATCTTTCAAAGGACGCCACCAATTAAGTGTGGGAATTGGCATTCATGCAACAACAGAGAACATTGAGCGATTGAACATGTTACAAAATGTCTCCATATGGAAACTCGTCATAAATGGAAAGAAAGTTTCAGAACTTCCAAACTTTGATCTGGGCACTCCACAATGGAATTGCAACGTGAATAACAACCTTGAGCATCTGAGTATTACACATGTCGCACTAGACAAACTAATGTTCGCTGCAGGAGCAAGTCGCCAATCAAGTTTTGAACGTTTAAAGATTCTCGAATTATTTGACCTACACCTATTGGAAAATATTTTATTGAATGGAGTTGTGCTCCGCAACCTTCGTGAACTATACATTTTTAAATGCTGGAAGTTGAAAGATGTTTCTTGGATTCAACATCAGCCATGCCTTAATCTGATAGAGATATACGACTGCCCCGAGATGAAGTCACTAATAAGTGACGTAGGGAACTCCAATTCCAGCACTAGCTCTAACATACAAAGCTTGACTTTGTTTTCTATGAAGAACCTCAATTGCATTGCAAATCCACCATTTCATTTTCCCTACTTGGAACATATAGATGTTATGGATTGTTCAAAGCTCAAAAGATTACCATTTGAGACTGAAATATCCAAGAGCAGATTAAAAAAGATTGAAGGTGTGCAAATTTGGTGGGACAACTTGGAGTGGAAAGACGAGAGCATTAAGAATTTCCTCGCTCCTCATTTTATTCCTGTGGCAGGTATGTGATCTATATTTTCATACAAAATCATTTATATAATAGTTGAACATTTAGAAATGATTTAACATTTTATAGAGTAGGCAAAATTATGTAGCATGTCTATCATTTTTTAATTTTTTTGTTAAAAAAAATTAAAACATGGAAGTGGCTTTTATAAATTATTTTTTAAAATCATTTTTTTTCTTTTTGGAAAAAAATAATAAAAAGATAAAATTATTTACCGATATTTCATTGTGATTGCGAGCATCATCTTGAGCTCGTGGTTCCGATTGCTTTGATTCTTGTCATGATTTCTTCTTTTTTTTTTCCTTTTCTCTAGCAAGGGAAAAGGGTATTATTCTTTTGGTAAATATGAAAACTAAGTTAGGAGTGTTTTGTGTATTTTGATAAATTGCTCTTCCTTTAGTTAATGAAATTAGTTGCAACAATGAAAAACTGCCACTGCAAATTCTTATTCTTGGGAAGCAACTAATTGCAATTTCTCCATATTTCCCAAATAATCATGATCTGAGTCAATGCTTTTCATATGTTCTGATTAATTAGTGGCGGCGGCATTTTTATTTTTGTTTTTGGTTCATGTCAAGTTAAATATGGTTTCAATAGATTTTGTTTCTCTTTGGAAAACTCCCATGATGCTTTTATTTGTTCCCTAGATAACAGCAAAGTAAAGCATCACTTTGATACATATATTTATTCTTTCTTTAGCATTGTCCAAAAAATAATAATAATAAAATATTATACATAGGCAAGCACAACTGGACAAGTGGTTCACCCGTCTTATTTCCATGGCGATGACGTGATGACTAAGACACGACAGAACTTACAGATAAGATAAGAATCGATTCTGGAGGAGATCCAAAGCTCTTTTTTGAATTCAAATGATCTCCACATATTTTGATCATCATATCAAGGCTCATAGGATCTTCCGTGATTTTTATCTCCCTCACAATGATTGTGGAACAGATCAATAGAGGTTGCTAGGTTGACAGATTCTAACTTTTTACGGACAAATGGTTCACCTATCGGCACGAGGTTTATTGGTATGTTCTCACAGATAAAATCATGACTGCCCGAAGGAAATGTCGATCTTATTTGCAAGGAGAATACAGGGCTCATTGTTCTAATCATCGTAATGGACAATCAAATTATTAGATTCTTTAGTGAGTTTGACATGTAAATCTGATTGTCTTCTTTATATTACTTCATCAGTGAACTAGTATCATTAGCTTTAATAAATTATCTTCTTCACTCAAAGTAGTTCTATTTCAAATAATGACACAGTTGTTGGATATCACCGTTTGATCATATTAAAATTTATGATGTTTGATGTTTGATCATTAGCTTTGTGAATTTTGATATTTAGGTAAATATTTAAATTAGGATCACATTTATATTTACGAAGTCTTATAGGATTTAATTGAGACACATGCCGTAACAATCCGAACAGCATCATCCATGTACGAGAGATAATCTCTCAGTTGAAGAAAACATCCATCACTACATTATAACTACAGAAATAATCTTATCTTTCATAACTATTCTCCTTGTATAATTTGCTAGTTAATTTTTTATTTCCTACTGCTGGAAGAGTTGCCACTTGCAATGGATCATGCAACTATCTTCGCCCCAACACCAAGCGAGGAAACTTCACAAAGCATGAAGACACAACTATCATCAAACATATACCCAATTAGGAGACCAGTAACCAATCAATCAAATTATCAAACTCAAAAAAACTTTAAAAAATTATTAATTAACTTAAAGTAATTAATTAAATTGCTCATGTTTAATTAGATGGTCTAAGACTAGGCAGACAACAAGATCAATCACTTGAAAACGCATCTAAAGAAGAGATTGTATTACCTCGAAGGATTTATTAGAGTCATCGTCCGACGAGATCTACCCATTAAAAAAGTAGTGTGGAATCCATGGAGCACAAAATAAACAATAAGGATTGGAAGGAGTTAGATTTAGAGGATCTAGAATAGTCAAGCGTGTTGGAATCTTCCTCAACATTTTGTTCGACTTGCGGAACAGAGAATTTACGGGCTCAGAAATTAATCATTTAATTATAAAGATTAGATATTTAGAGGAGCAACTTACACTTAATTTGGTAGCGTCTGTTTCATAAGTAAACATTGATTTTATTGTAATGTGACCATTTTGTAGCAATATGGCTAAACAATTTCCCTTGATAGATCAAACTAGCTAGACAACTAGGAGACATCTAAGTTGATTGATACATCAATGAAGCTTTCACCAAAGGATGCTCCCATTTGGAAGCTCTCTCATGGTAGCATCATTCTGTAAAAGTTGGGAATCTGCTCAACTGGCAGCTCCCTGTCATCCGTCTCAGGGCACTGATGAGAGGGAGGTAAATCACAGAGGGAGACAAAGTCTCTTGACACGGTGGCAAAGCAGGGAGGGGTCCATCTGAAGCCAAGAGAGATTTTAGACCCCTCATTCGGAATCGAACCATGCTCATTCTGCAAGCAACCCCCTGCTTTACCATCGCGTCATCCTTGTGGGGACCTCATGGTAGCATCCTTGCTAGAGCTACGTAGTGAAACGATCAAGTATTATTCAAAGCACTGTTTAAAGATGCCGATGTCATCCGAGACATGGCACTATTGACGGTCTCTGGGTTGGAGGGGAACAAAAGAAAATGGATTGTAAAAGTAGGGATTTGGTTGAGTATGTTGGATCGAGAAAAGACGCTAGAGGGGGGTGAATAACATATTTGAAAATCTTTTCTTTCTTTTTTTTAAACAAAGTTAAACGCAGCGGAAAACACAAAAATAAGAAAACAAGAGACACAATAATTTTTTCCTTGTTTTACAGTCACCCCGGTGCTAATTCAAGGTCATACGATCCTTGATTGCTTCCGAAGGACAAAGCACTAAAAATATCTTCTTCATTGAAGGTAAGAGACAAACGATTACAAAACAAAGGATGTGGAGGAAGAGGTAACAAACCTATCTCTTCTCTAAGCAAGTAATAAGTAAGAAATAAAAAAACTTAAACAAAATACCAACAAGAAAATGAAGGAGATGAGCTTTTTGTTGGCGTTACGACGTTATTGCACGAACTTGGAGTGATGGAGCACTTAAGAGCTTTTTGTTAACACATAAGGGGTGTTTCACCCCTTCTTTTATAATTTTTTCAAACTCTAGCTCGTTGAGATCCAGATTTGAGTCAAACAAGCCTATCTCCCCTCATTTTATGACTCTTATCTTGACTTTCTTCGAAGTGTCCAGATTCACTAGCAATCGACTGAACCTTCTATCAGTCGACTGATGGTGATCCAATCGACTGCCCTTTTCCTCCAATCGAATGATGACTTGAATAGTCACCTGCATTACATGATTAGCACAAGAACTATATAGTGAACAATGAGACGATTTTGTACCTTCCGATCTCGACTTAAACTTTCCTCCGGAAGTCTTAGTCGAATCGTCGCCTACGATTGTTCCCGTACTAAGGACGCGACCTGTCCTCTCTGCCTTCCTTACCTTTGGTCCTTCAGACCTACCGTTTAGCTTTCGGTCACTTGACCACCAACATTTCTCAACTTCCCAACGGATCTCCTAGGGTCTTTTGACCTGGTTAACTGACCACCGAGGTTTCTCGTCCCATCGAGATTCTCCTAGTACTGTTTCATACGGCCATCGAAGTTTCTCGACTTTTCGAGATTCTCCTGGCATCGTCAACCTTAGCAAAGCCTAATACATTACCTGCACACTCAACATAACATATGAGATAACAAGATGACTTAACTTTGAATCTTTACCATTATCAAAACCTATGTTCGATTATAAACCAATTCAAAGTTAAGAGAATAGTAAGTATTAATTTTTTTCAAAACCTCCCCCTCAAGGTTATCTATCCTTAACCCTAGGTGAGTTTTGAAAAAGCAAATACTAAGTTCTTTTTGAAAAAATAGTTAACCTCTCTCCCCCTTTGCCATATATCAAAAATAATTTTATGAGGGGTGCATTTTTAAGGTAATGTTTGAACATATATATAATAAATGTTTTTTAATATATTTAAAATAACTCATCTAATAAATTGTCCTTATAAGCATGTTTAACTCTGTTCTGACCCAATTGATATTAGATAATCAATAAGTCTTGATTAAAGTTGTTCACTTTGTAAAATTATACTTTATGATTCATCTTGGTGCACTTATTCTACATCTGGAATAAGGAGTAAAATTCTAATATTTTACGCTCATCTACGTGGCTCAGTATATAATCATATTAAACTTATGTATTGTGAGATGTGTTGACTCCTGAAAACTATAAGCTCATGCTTTCTAAGTTAAGTCCTATGTTAGTTCAATGTAACACAAAAGAAAATGATAAATGGTGAGTAAAAATAATTCCTACTTTGCACTGTATTAATCATTACTCATTTAGTATAAATGGTAAGAAAATGATAAATGACAGAGTGGAGAGAAGGCCGTGAATGCAGGGGATTAACTTTTACTCATTTAGTATAAATCCGCACTATATTAACCATTCGATTTTACATGTGGGAGCTAATTCATTCACCGTGTACGCATGATAGTGTTAAAAAAAAAGAAGAAGAGTTTTGTGTTTTTAATCCAATGGTACCCTTCAAAATATGTAATTCTTGTGGGTGTACATAACACGCAAAATGATGGACTTAATTTGAATAAATATCTTTACATCATATTAACATTTTCTATCCAAAAACAAATATAATATATATTATTATTTAACATTAATCAATTTATGATAAAAAAAATATGCTTTAATCATATCGTTTAATTAAATCTTGCTTTTGTCTTGTATTCATTCAATTATTCCACCAACGTTGACTTTTGACAATACGGCACCAGAACTTTTGACAATTTACCAAAGGTACATTGTTAGTGTCATAAATTGCTAAATCATGTACCGTACTTTATAATTTACCAAAGGATTAACTTTATTTTGTAAAATGTCTGTCTATCGATTTCAGCCCCAAATTATAATAAAAAAAATAATTTTTCTTACTTAATTTGAACCGAACCGAACCACGGTAAAAATATATAAAAACTTATTTATTTCATAAATGACTTTTTATCCAAAATTCAATTAATTATAACCTTGAATATACTCCTAATTAATAACCACCCAAATCTATCATATTTATTTTAAAAAAAAGGTTTTTTAATCCATCAATAAATTTTGACAAAATTTTTTTAATAATTTATAAACCTTGAGTTTCTGAGAAGGACCTGAGTAATCTCCATCCAACTTATTTTATTCATTTCATCAAATTAACAGCATACCATTTAGTACTATTAATTAGATCGAATGTGTCTTCCCCAAATGAGATCCTTTTTGGCTCTAAATTAAGAGGGGCCCATAGACAAGTAATTAATTAAACATCATATCATTCAAAATCCTTAATTAGGATGGACATCCGAAAGATAAGTGATTGGAGATATAACGCAGTCAATATTTTAATTTTATTAAAAGTTATTTAAGTCGTTAATTTTTATAATTTATTGAAAATTTGTAATAAGTATTTTATCTCTTTTTTAAAGAGTTATTAAAGTTGGGATAATTAGGATTTCATTGTAAATTTCGTGTTAGATTTTTTTTTTAAGTTTTATTTCTTTTTGAAAGAGCAAGTTAAATTTTATTTAAAAAGGTCTTTAAGAATAAGTTTTTATTAAATTATAAAAGGGATCGAGATCCCATATAATGAACGTGATTTAATTTAATTTATTTTATTTTATTTTTCACTCAGTGAGAATTCCTCTGAATGAAAATTGTAACTTCGTTTGTAATTAAGGCATTTTAAAGAATGTTGGATACGGATAGCTATTGTACGTACTCGAGGGACCATATAAAAGATCTTGAGAGGTGCTACACAATGAGGTTGGTACGTACGTAGAAGTCGACGGCTAGCAAATCTCTCAAAGGGATTGTATAAATGATCTCAATCGACTTCGAAAGGGCTTTGAATAGCAAGAGTATGTATGTTGCTCAACTCTAAAACCTACTATATGTAAAGATGATATCGTTCGTCTCAAACGTTCCTCAAGGTCTGTCTCATGGCTTGTCTGAAAGGATAATATATAAATCACAATCGATCTATTATCATGAAATGGCTTTAACATTTAGCTCGATCCTCAAAGGTTCCTTGTTAGAACAAGCTGAGTTTTGTTGCAACAAGGTGTTGCTTTTCTCCGCTCTCTCTTTTTTACTTTATGGTTAATTGATCAAAAGTTTAAATATTTAAAACTCCCAAGCAACCATATAAAAACTCAAAATTTAACCGATCAAACTCAAACAATTTTTAATAAAATTGCTAGAACTGTTTTTAACGCATCCATCGCAATGAAATTGAGTTAGATAAATTCGAATAGATTAGCATGCCCACACTTTCTATGAAATATAATGATCGAGTGGATGAATAATTTACTAACTTTTGAAGAAATAATTTATATTATTCCCTCGCCTCCAATTAGCTAGTGGAGGAATGGGAATAATAGCCTAAGGTTAAAATTAAAAAAAAAAACAACTTCTTTAATTGTTCTTTTGATCATGAGAATCTCATTGAGCGGGACGTCACTCATGTTCACCAAAATGCATGCTTAATTATTCACTCTTATAGCTTTTATGCTTTTAATTAATTAAATTAAATTAGGTCACATAATTAATGGAAGTGGTCGTCACATATAAAGCCATATAAAATCAAAGGCAATTGTCCTTTCCTTTTGTTAACTATAAAGTGGGGGTATAATACTAGCAAAGAGTAATTAAATAAGAGTTATTCATTGAGAACTTGAGACTTATTTGGACGGAGAATATTAATTTTTTTAGTCAATTAATTAGATAATATTTAAATTTATATAAAAATAATATTTGTATTTGTATATAGCATTAATGCTTATTATTTAGACTAGTTTAATTGCATATTCTTTTTTGTTAACCTATATCTATGATCAAGTGAGTCTCAATTGAGTGTGTAGTCATCCATGTTCACCAAGTGCACGCTTGTCCGTTAGGACAAAGGTTGGAATCGTCAATCTAATCAACTCTCACTCTGATTCCATAAGTATGAGACGGAGTTAATCATGAGTGATCTTTTGACCTTTGGCACAATTGACTAGCTAGTGTGGTGGAGGAAAGGATCTGATGTAGGTATTTCCACCTTAATAAGAATGGAATTCAATCCTTTTTCATTAGGATAATTTGTACCGTGCTAATTAACGTGTCATTTGGGACGAATGTATACTTGTCCAACATATAAAGCAATAATTAATACAAAGCAAAGGCAATTGTCCTATCTTTTGCTAGTGGTAAAGTGGTGCATTCGCATCGTGGAACGTCAAGTCATAAAACAAAGTATTGATCCATTAGACACTCGAGGAGCTTTGGGCCAAGAATATAGTTGATTTCTTCATTCGCGCGCATTAGCTTTATATTTGTTAGTTTCTATAAACGAGCCAATCTCTTGATTTTGTTTTGTATTGATATTTGTTTCCCTTCCCTTCCCTTTCCTTTCTTTGCTCTGCAAAAGAAACAAGTTGCTCGTTACTAGCTTCTCCTCGTCCATGACCACAGTACTAAATCTCAACTTAGACGTCAACAGATGCTTGAGCGGGCTGTGGGCATGGCTGCGACTGAGCATGCCAAAATCTGGCATCAAGAAATTGGACAAGAAAATGACAAGATTGGGAGTCAAAAGGGACGACGTCAAGAACCAGATCGACAAAGCGGAGCGCGAGGGAAAAATTCCAACCAACGAGGTGAACCAGTGGCTACGGGAGGTGGAGAAATTGGAACAAGATTTCGAAAGCATGAGTGAGTATTCTCCCATACCTTTTTCCTTTTCACGCCAATTCAATTGCCACTCTTTGTGTTTTAATCCACACAATTAACCTACTGTTTTTATATGTAAGAGAACAAAAAAAAAAGTAGTTTTTCCGTCTACTCTTTGCTTCATTAGGTTGCTTCAGTTGTCACAGTTTGTTTTTTTATATGTAAGAGAACAAAAAAAGGAAGTTATCAAACTGCTGCTCCATCGTTCGAAGAGTGAAGACGATGCTCGATGAGGCTAATGAATTGATGAGGCAAGCTGGTGCACTGAATCCGATTGCCACAGTTGGACCTTTGGAACCCCCCATGATGTTTGACATCTCACGACGACCACCTGTTGGGATCGGGTTGTATGTGAAGAAGATTGTTAGTTACATCGATGGTGGAGAAGGCAATATCATAAGCATCTACGGAATGGGTGGCATCGGTAAGACCACCGTATTGGAGAGCATCCGACAACATTATCTTCTTAAGCATCCAACAACATTTGATCATGTCATTTGGGTTGTGGCCTCCAAAGACTGCCAATTGAAAAGACTCCAAATGGATATTGCTAAGAGTCTAAGTCTAAAGACACTGCAGGAGAATGACGATGAACAAACTTGTGGTGATAAACTGTTTAAATACTTGAAGAACAAGAACTGCTTGCTGCTTCTTGATGACATTTGGGGGCATCTGGATCTTCAATTGTTGGGGATGGCACACCCGGTTATTGAGCCAGGCCAACAACAGCTGCACAAAGTCGTGGTGCTCACAACCCGAAGTGAGACAGTATGTGAACAAATGGAAACAGAAAAGAAAATCAAAGTCAAATGCTTGGATCAAGATCAAGCTTGGCAACTCTTTGAGCAGAATAGTGATAAACAGTTTCTCGGCTCAGATGGTGGAATTAATTTCGTTGCTCAAGAACTTGCAAAAGAATGTGCAGGTCTTCCGCTCGCTCTTATCACCGTTGCCCGGGCCATGTCAAGGAAAAAGTCATGGGAAACTTGGAACGACGCTCTCCATCGAATAAGGGATAAACATGAATGGGCATCCATTGGGCTTTCAGAAGATTCACTCCTCGTGTATAAAGCTTTTAAGTTGAGCTACGACAATTTAGAGAATGACTCCATCAGAGAATGCCTCTTGTGTTGCGCTTTGTGGCCTGAAGATTATGAGATTGACAAATTCTATGAGTTGATACCGTGTTGGATTGGTTGCGGCATAATCCGTGAATTTAATGTAATCAATGAAGCTTTCAACAAAGGATTCTCCCATTTGGAAGATCTCATGGATGCATCCTTGCTGGAGCACTCTTCCAGGGGCTTTGTAAAGATGCACGATGTCATTCGAGACATGGCGCTCTTGATAGTCTCTGGGTTGGAGGAGAACAGAAGAAAATGGATTGTAAAAGCAGGAATTGGATTGAGTCATTTGCCTAGACAAGAGGAATGGCAAGACGCAGAGCGAGCATCATTCATGAACAATAACATTACATCTTTACAAGACTACGGAGCTTCCACTTTTCCAAAACTTTTTATGTTGATTCTCGGTGGCAACGGTAACCTGATAACAATTCCTCCGAGTTTGTTTGCAAGCATGTATCATTTAACATACTTGGATCTCGGTTGCTGTGATATAACAGAGCTTCCCATGGAGATTAGTTGCTTAACTGAGCTTCGATATTTAAACTTGTCCTACAATCCTATTACAACACTGCCGGCCGAGTTTGGTTGCCTCGGCAAATTAGAGTACTTGCTCCTACTGAATACTAAACTTGAGACTGTACCCAACGGGACAATATCCAATTTATCAATGCTCAGGTTGCTGGATATAAGAGATATTTATCCTATACCTAAATGGTGGTGTGATGAGCTGAAATATTTCAAAGGACACCATCAATTAAGTGTGGGAATTGGCATTCATGCAACAACAGACAACATTGAGCGATTGAACATGTTACCAAATGTTTTCATATGGAAACTCGTCATAAATGGAAAGAAAGTTTCAGAACTTCCAAACTTTGATCTGGACACTACGCAATGGAGCTGCAACGTGAGTGACAACCTTGAGCATTTGAGTATTGCACATGTCACACTAGACAAACTAATGTTCGCTGCAGGAGTAAGTCACCAATCAAGTTTTGAACGTTTAAAGATTCTCGAGCTATTTAGCCTACACCTATTGGAAAATATTTTATTGAATGGAGTTGTGCTCCGCAACCTTCGTGAACTATACATTTTTCAATGCTGGAAGTTGAAAGATATTTCTTGGATTCAACATCTGTCATGCCTTATTCTCGTAGAGATAGGTGATTGTCCCGAGATGAAGTCACTAATAAGTGACGTAGGGAACTCCCATTCCAGCACTAGCTCTAACATCCAGAGCTTGACTGTGTCTGTAATGGAGAACCTCAATTGCATTGCAAATCCACCATTTCATTTTCCCTATTTGGAACATATAGATGTTATGGATTGTTCAAAGCTCAAAAAATTACCATTTGAGACTGAAATATCCAAGAGCAGATTAAAAAAGATTGAAGGTGATCAAATTTGGTGGGACGACTTGGAGTGGAAAGACGAGAGCATTAAGAATTTCCTCGCTCCCAAGTTTATTCCTTTAGACGGGTATGTGATATATATTTTCATACAAAATCATTTATTATTTAGTCAGTCTGTATATAATAGTTGAACATTTAGAAATGATTTAACATTTTATAGAGTAGCCAAAATTATGTAGCATGTCTATCACTTTTTTTTTTGTTAAAAAAAATTAAAACATGGAAGTGGCTTTTATAAATTATTTTTTAAAATCATTTTTTCCTTTTTGGAGAAAAATAATAAAAAGATAAAATTGTTTACCGATATTTCATTGTGGTTGCGAGCATCATCTTGAGCTCGTGGTCCCGATTGCTTTGATTCTTGTCATGATTTCTTTTTTTTTTCCTTTTCTCTAGCAAGGGAAAAGAGTATTATTCTTTTGGTAAATATGAAAACTAAGTAAGTGTGTTTTGTGTATTTGATAAATTGCTCTTCCTTTAGTTAAAGCAATTAGTTGCAACAATAAAAAACTGCCACTGCAAATTCTTATTCTTGAGAAGCAACTAATTGCAATTTCTCCATATTTCCCAAATAACCATGATCTGAGTCAATGCTTTTCATATGTTCTGATTAATTAGTGACGGCGGCATTTTTATTTTTGTTTTTGGTTCATGTCAAGTTAAATATGGTTCCAATAGATTTTGTTTTTCTCTTTGGAAAACTCCGGTGCATGCTTTTATTTGTTCCCTAGATAACAGCAAAGTAATGCATCACTTTGATACGTATATTTATTCTTTCTCTAGCATTGTCCAAAAAATAATAATAATAAAATATTATACACAGGCAAGCACGGCTCCGCAAGTGGTTCGACCATCGGCGCATGAGATTTATAGCTACAATATTATCAAATGGCTAATGGAGTCATGATTGCCCGAAAGAAATGTCGATCTTATTTGCAAGGAGAATACAGGGCTCATTGTTCTAATCATCGTAATGGACAGTCAAATTATTAGATTCTTTAGTTAGTTTGACATGTACCTAAATTTGATTGATATCTTAAAATCTGATTCTCTTCTTTATATTACTTCATCAGTGAACTAGTATCATTAGCTTTGATAAATTATCTTCTTCACTCAAAGTAGCTCTATCACATTTATATTTACGAAGTCTTATAGGATTTAATTGAGACGCATGCCGTAACAATCCGAACAGCATCATCCATGTATGAGAGATAATCTCTCAGTTGAAGAAAACATCCATCACTACATTATAACTACAGAAATAATCTTATCTTTCATAACTATTCTCCTGGTATAATTTGCTAGTTAATTTGAAAATTTTCACAAAGGATGAAGACACAACTATCATCAAACATATACCCAATTAGGAGACTAGTAACCAATCAATCAAATTAACAAACTCAAATAAACTTTGAAAAATTATTAATTAACTTAAAGTAATTAATGAAATTGCTCATGCTTAATTAGATGGTCTAAGACTAGGCAGAAAACAAGATCAATCACTTGAAAACGCATCTAAAGAAGAGATTGTATTACCTCGAAGGATTTATTAGAGTCATCGTCCGACGAGATCTACACGTTAAAAAAGTAGGGTGGAATCCATGGAGCACAAAATAAACAATAAGGATTGGAAGGAGATAGATTTAGAGGATCTAGAATAGTCAAGCGTGTTAGAATCTTCCTCAACATTTTGTTCAACTTGCGGAACAGAGAATTTAATTATGGGCTCAGAAATTAATCATTTAATTATAAAGATTAGATATTTAGAGGAGCAACTTACACTTCATTTGGTAGCGTCTGTTTCATAAGTAAACATTGATTTTATTGTAATATGACCATTTTGTAGCAATATGGCTAAACAATTTCCCTTGATAGATCAAACTAGACAACTAGGAGCCATCTAAGTTGATTGATACATCAATGAAGCTTTCACCAAAGGATGCTCCCATTTGGAACCTCTCATGGCAGCATCCTTGCTAGAGCTCTGTTGTGAAACGATCAAGTATTATGCCTAAAGCACTGTTTAAAGATGCACGATGTCATCCGAGACATGGCACTATTGATGGTCTTGGGTTGGGGGAACAAAAGAAAATCGATTGTAAAAGCAGGAATTTGGTTGAGTCATTTGCCTAGACAAGAGGAACGACAAGAATCTCTCCACTCCTTTTATTCATGGCTGAACCCAGCTTGCATCTCCGCAGTCTTGCAATAGGATTGTGGGACAAGTTGAAATATTGAAACTCAGTTAAGCTACCAATCTCCATGGGAAGCTCTCTTATATCACAATCAGAGAGATCCAAGTATGTTAAAGGAGGCATGGCATGCTTGGAGTAATTGTTGCCAGGCTATTGTTGTGATGGAGAATCAACATAGAAAGTAAAGATGAATCCCTTAGAATCTCCATGGGAAGCTCATGAATGATGCTCGCTTTGCTTTTTGCCATTCCTTTCGTCTAGGCAAATGACTCAACCCACATCCTGCTTTTACAATCCATTTTCTTTTGTTTCCCTCCAACCCAGAGACCTTCAATAGTGCTATGTCTCGGCTGACATTGTGCATCTTTACACAGCGCTTTGAGTAATACTTGATAGTTTCACTATAGAGCTCTATCAAGGATGCTGCCATGAGAGCTTCCAAATGGGAGCATCCTTTGGACATCAATTACCCTGTTCGAAGTGCAGTGTCTACTTCCCAAGTCTTACTGCGCCTGAATTTGGGATGAAGCTCGATAACATAATGCGCAAGTAAAAAATCATCAGTAATAATTGAAATTCCATCCATAAGAAATGCTAAAGATCCAAATTTCTTATCTGTGTGATGATTCGAGATGCCTCAGAAAGCTTGTTAGCTCTCTCGTACGCACTCGCTGCCACGAGGTGCAGCTCTTTCTTGTCGATGTTCGGGTCATCCTTCAGCCAACCGAGCAATGCTTCCAAACCTGCAAAATCTCTCCGGGCGCCCAAGAGGCTCATCATCTGGAAGTGCACCCTGTCTGAGAAAACACAACCTTCTTCCTTCATCTCCTGGTAAACGGCATCAGCCCTGTCGAACTCCTGCAACTTTCCATAAGCATTTAGAACTGTGGCAATCATCTCTGAGTCGGGAAAGTAACCCACTGATCTCATCTTCTCGAAGACCTCTATCACGTTGGTGTGCTTCCTGTTCCTGGAGAATAAGTCAATCATGCACCGGAACACAGAGATATCCTTGACCTCCCCGGCGTCTGTTGCTTGCCTGAAGAGCCAAGCAGCCTCCTCGACGCGGCCGGCGTTGGCAAGTATCTTGATGGCCGTCTCCTTGGGGATGCTCTCCGGGTGTTTGAGGTCATGGAGCAAACGCCTTGCGTGCCCGACAAGGCCAGCCCTTTCGTATACCACGATTATTGTTTGATACAATACGGGATCGATTTCGACTCCTGAGCTCCTCAGCTTCTGGAAAAGTTTTGCAGCCCGATCGAGCTTGCCGGCCTTGCCCCAGATGGAGATGATGGTGGAGTATGTGATGGCATTGGGCTCGATTCCCTTTTTTTGCATTTCTTGGACCAAGTTGCCAGCTTTCTCGTGCTCTAGAGTTTTGCCGTAGATCTTGATCATGGTGTTGTAGGTCACCACGTTCTGCTCGATGTCCTTGCGCTGCATGAGGCGGAAGAGGTGGATTGCCTCGCCGAAGAGCTCTGCGTCGCCGTAGACGCGGAGCATGGTGTTGTAGGAGACAATTCCGGGTTCGACCCCAATCCGCCGCATGCTCCAGAAGAGGCGATCCGCCTCCTTGGCCATGTCGAGCTGCCCGTATGCATCGAGCATGATGTTGCAGGTGGTGAGGTCGGGGGTCACGTGGTGGGTCCGCATCTCGGAGAAGAGGGAGAGCGCCTGGAGGAAGCGGCGGCGGCGGACGAGGGCAGCGAGAACGGTGGAGAAAGAGATGGCGTCGGGTGCAACGCCCGCGGCGGACATGTCGACGAGAAGGAGGACACGGGCCTCGCGAAGAAGGCCGGCGAGGGTGAGGCCGTGGAGGGCGGCGTTGAAGGCCCTGATATCGGGGTTGAGCCCGGCGGCGCGGAGGCGGGTGAATAGCGCGAGAGCCTTGGCATGATCGCCAAGGCGCAGGGCTAACGTCATCAGCGTGGTGAAAAGGGGCAGGTCTGGGGCAACGGAGTCAGCGTCCATGAGAGGAAGGAGGGAGAGGGCGGCGTCGAGCTTCCCGGCGCGAGCGAGGGAAGCAAGGATAGTGGAATAGGTCACAGGATCAGGCGAGGGACGGCGGAGGCGGCGCATCTCGTGGAGGAGGCCGAGGGCAAGCGGAAACTGCTCGGCGCGGACGACGTTGCGGAGGACGACGTTGAAGGCGAAGACGGAGGGCGGGTAGTCGGCGGCTTCGAGCATCCAGTCCAGGAGGGCGAGGGAGCGGCGGTGGTCGGGCTCGCGGGAGAGGAGGGAGACCATGAAGCGGGGAGAGAGGCGGTGTTCCCCGGATCGATCCCCAAGGTAAGGGGACATGACGGAGTGGAGCTCCTCCGGCGAGGTGGTCTGGCTGATTTGGAGGAGGAGGGAAGCCATGTCGACGGTTCGGTCGATGTAGTCGGTGCGGCTGCGGCTGCGGCGGCGGCGGGGATGGAGGTCGGGGTTGCGCCATACGTCTCGAGCGGTGGCGGCGGTGGAGAGGGCGGAGGAGGAAGAGACACGAAAGCAGGGAGGAGGAGGCGAAAAGCGAGGTATTTTGGAGGGAGGATGAGGATAGCAACGGTGATAACGCAGAGGATGCGGATGGCGTTGAGGAAGCAGAGCAGGGAAAGCTGCCATTTCCGGTCCGCGAGGTCTGGACCATCGATCGTTTATCGAATGTCTTCCGGTTCGACCAGTCCGGGAATTTTGCAATTTAGCCCCTCACTTAGCAACAGGAATAGATTTCCAAAACCTATGAGATTAAGCTTTAATTATTTTTTAATTTTATATCAAAAATGGAAAACAAATTAAGAACTAAATCCAAAAATAGCAGTTGGATCGGGTCCCAAAACCAAGTAATTAAACTAAAAGAACCTTAAACAGAATCATTAAGTGAACAATCATAATCAATAACTCAACCAAAACATAATTAATCGCCTACAAACAGCAACTCCGGTGTTCATCTTTGGAATCACGAAGCAAAAATATGGACAAAAAACAAACAAACTCAATCATAAACATTTATATATAAAACAAAATTCATGAGGAAAAAAATCAACTTCCCTATGGTAGCAAAAGGTGAGAAACCTTGTCAATTGATCCCATAATTAATAAAAAAAAATTAATCACGATATTATTGAAACTAACAGAAGAGAGAAATAAAGAATTAGTAAATTTCATCCAATGAAATTTAACCTTTGTTTTCGTGATAATAATTTGACTCTTAGTAGTCACAAGGAAATGGAGAGCTTGTCCATTCAAAAGTTGGGAATCAACCCAACTAACTGTCCAATCCCACGGAATAATCCAACATCAACAACAAGTGGTCGAACAGTACGACCTCGCACCTCACGTGCACCTCATCGACGATGCTCGATCGGTCGATCAACGTGCTCAGCAAGTAGCCTAAAACATGAGCTTCTTCGACTCAATTTTTCTTCATTTCCCTTCAAATGAAGTCGTTAAGGTGGACTGAAAAGGTTATCGTTTAAAATTAAAAACGCTCTGCCAAAGAAATCACATCTGTTAATGATAAAATTTTGATATTCGATTAAACTGAAAAGTAGTGTAATCTAGATTATAATTATATTATTATGTTGATTATTTTGTTTATTGTCATTTTAAAATTATAATGTAATTTAAAAAGTGTTGGATGTTCAATAATCGAAGTCGATTGTTGTCGCTACCAATCGATCGGTCGTCGTCGCCGCCGTCGCTATCGTCATCGCCATCGCCGTCGTCACTATCGTCGTATCGCCGCCGATCATCGCCCGTCGATCGCCGCCTGGCTGACCGATCGCCCCGGTCGGTCGTCATCATCGTCAGCGTCATTGTTACCTTCGTCATCGTCGATTGATTTCTATTGTCTTTGTAATGGATACCAAACAAAAAAATATAATTATTTTTATAATTCAAAATTACATAAAATTTTTATCCAAATATAATAATTAATGTAATCAAGATTACATTGAATTTTATTATAACCTTGATTACTTTACAATTTAAAAGTCTTAGATTAGTTATGGTCCACTTTCCGCACCGTCAGCCTTCTTTTTGAAAAGTTGGATATCCGAGCGGTTTAAAAATCACGAACGGCGAAACAGTTCTATACATTTAACAGGGTGCATTTGGTTGGAAGATATCTGTGATTATTTTAGTCATGTAATTATTAAGTAATCACATAACCAAAGTGATGGGGAATAAAATATAACTTAATTTTGTTTGGTTTAATCTTAGATAATGATATAAAATCTTATTTGTTTGAAAATTTTAATATATTACTTACTATGACATTTACAATATTACCTCCAACCAAGTATATGACGGTCAATCGGCGACCGACGGCGACAACCGACCGACAATCGATGATTGACAGTCGACCGGCGACCGACGACCAACGGTCGATCGACGACCAAAGACCGACGGCAACAATTGACCGACGACCGACGACAACGATCGACTCCTTGGTTGATCAAATCAATATGAGATCAAGAGGAGAAGGTGAGCAAAGAAATGACTATGAAAGGCAATGAAAAATTCAAATGCGAAAAGAAAATTATATTTTCCATCAACATGTTTTGATATTTATAGAGGAAATGAAAATCTAAGTTGTATGTACACCGATCGGGCATAGATGCGACTGTGCAAATATTTTATAAAAAAATTGGAATAGTCAATTTAGCTTTCTCTGTCGGTTTGCATGACTATTATAAGAAAATAAATCATAAAGATTTTTTATTTTGATCTGATTAATCAAAACAGAATAGGATCATCTGTACGACCGTGCAAACATGATACATACATATGAATCGTACAGACATGATATATATGAGCAAAGATGCAATCAAGTGTGCACACGGTCATTCTACATAGGAATTCAACGCTCATATCTTCTTCCGCTGCTTCTTCACTAGACAGCTATAGAATATGGTGCGGAGATGATTATACATATGACCCCAGATATACACAGTGTTTGATCTCTTTCGGGCTTTCCAACGTGAGATGCATGGAAAAGGATGGGTGAGGAAGACGCACGACTTGACTATATATTGTATGATATTTCTTGTATGACAGATCCGTAATCGGAGTCATTTTGAGGATCATGAGTCTAATATTGAGAGATTGTTCCTCAAAATATAAACTCATATCTATCGATTTGTAGAAGTATAGCTTTTATACTTTTTTACACTTTCTATATATATACATATTTACTATTCCAAAAAAAAAAAAAACGCAATCAAATGTTCATCCAGAGACGACCTCTGGGGAGAGGACTGCTGAGGCCTCCGCCTATGGCCCAAAAAAAATTTCTATAAAAAGAATTCAATTTTTAAATTTTTCAATAGAGAATGAGACTTAATTTTTAAATTTCGTCGAGGATTTTAAGCGTAAATTTTTAAAATAGGACTGACTCTGTGTTCATCAGCCCCAATATAAAGATGATTATACGATCCAACGGCGACAAGAGAGAGGCCATGCGATCCAAATATCCACTGGCTACCATCAATTAGGATCGCATGTATATATACTATTTTTACAAAACCGTGCCGGTTGGGATTTACAAGGGATAATCTCGACCACAAGTGATCGATCCTGTTATATCGTAATTATAACTAATAAGCTTTAGCTCTGGGATACGATGTAATGATAAAACGATATAGTATTTTATAAATTAATATGATTTGATTTTTTTTGTTAGGATAAATTTGATTTTAAAATTCAAAAAAAAAAAAATAGGCAGACAATCCGACATCGAATATAGACTAAAAATTTATATTATCGAACAGAATAAATCTTCAATATCGAAGATTTGAATATTTGATGTTAATAACAAAAACTAATGAGCCTCAATCCTTTCTTAGTTTGTTAATTAGTTAATTAAGAGACAAGTAATGAATCAATCGAATTTTCAAAGACAATTAGAAACTTTAAAAAAAATAATTAAATCACTCGTGCTAATTAGATGGTCCAAGACCAGATCTCTCGAATACGAACGTGTTACGCATGACTTGGAAATTAAATTAAACAAACTATTAAAGATCATTGTCTCACGGTAATTAAAAAAAAGGAAGAAAAAAAAAGAAAAAAAATGATATTGAATCTACGGAGTACAAATAAAAAGTGTTATCTCAATAAAATCCTTTTTGACATTTTTGCGGAGAATGTGTGCTCTCAAAAATTAATTATTTAATTAATTAGGTCACGTTATATATAAGGAAGTGTGGTTGATCGATTAAATTAGGTCACGTTAAGGAAGTGACTGTCATATACAAATCAAGCACACAAAAGCAAAGCAACCATTTAATTAATAGGTGGCAATGATCGTACATCTTTATCGAGTCAAAAAATATATTGACTTATATAATGATCAGAAAATCAAACTAAAATGAATTTATATTAATTTAATAATTCTGATTTTTTTGCGTTCTATGTCACGGAATTCACGGACGATATATGTTGCCATATTTAAAGCGCACAGGTAATAATCATATCGTCACGTTGCTAGCTGGAAAACAAGCGACGTCGCATATCGTATTGTCTCTATCTCTATCTAATCTAATTGAACTAGCTGATTAATCCAATCATGGTAACGATGCACCTCAATTGCTGTTTTTACAGTAATGACGTGATGATTAAGATATGAATCGATTTCGAAAGAAATTTAAATTTTTTTTTAGACTCAAATATCTTCCACATGTTTTGACCACCACGTCAAAATTCATAAGATCTTTCATGATTTATCTTTCTCATAATAATCATAGAACAAATTGATAGAGATCGTTATATTGACAGTTCCATCACCACCTCAATATTGCTTCATTTAATATTCTCTTCGAGAGTGTTTAGTTCGTAAAGAATTTTTCATTTTTTATTTTTATATTTCCAAAAGTAAAAAAACGATTTTTTTTATGTTTTTTAATTTTTCAGAATTTTTTTTTTAATTTTTTGGAAAATAAAAATAAAAATAAAAATAGAAAATGGTTTTTTTATATTTTTCCATTTTTCAAAAAATACTCATTTATTATCTGAAAAACAAAAATGAAAAATATCTATCAAATATATTTTCTTATTTTTCTAAAATAAAAAAAATAAAAAAAAAATTCGCCTATCAAATTTCCCATAAAATTTTCCTTTGTCTCGGTCTCTTCAGTAGGTATAGTCTATAAAAGAAGGAAATGGGGAGCCACTGCTTTGTACCACAATCTGTCCAGCTCTCCTTCAGCTAGCCTTTTGTATCTCTCTCCAGTACTCCTTTAGCTAGTAGCCACATGGCTCAACCCAGCTCGCATATCAAGATTGGGCCATGGGGAGGCCGCGGAAACAACAGCTTTGACATTGGTCAAGTCGACGTAGCTATCACCAAGGTCAAACTCTACATCGGAGAGGTGGTCAACGGTTTGGAGATCACCTATGCCAATGGTCAAACATTCCTAGCCGGCAGAAAAATTCGTGGATCTGACGAGGTACGTCGAAATGCATGCAGTTTTTTTATATAACTATATATATAGTAAGTTTATTCGACGTGGTATAATATAGCCAATGAACAATAGAAATATATATTTGAGATCGATCGAATGCATGCAGTTCCAACTAGAGACGTGTGACTATATCAACTGGATGCTGGGGTCCTTCAAAGTTCATGATGGGGAAACTTGCATCGCTGAGCTGGAATTCAAGACCCACGCGGGGAAACATTACGGGCCTTTTGGACAAGGAGGCGGCGAGAATTTCATTGTTCCAGTCGTCGTCGGTCAAATTGCTGGATTGTTTGGCCAGTACGGCAGCTATATTAATTCCGTCGGGCTCTCTTTGGCTCATTGATTAATTAATGATAATCTTTATCTAGCTATATATCTGATCATTCATTCTGTTGTTTTAAATAAATTTAACATATAGTTGTGTTTTAAAAATAAATTTGGATGATCAGCCAACTTTAATGTTATAAATGCATGCATGTATCATGTGGGAGTGTTTTAATTAATTAAATAAATTTGGCAGTTGTATTTTAAATAAATTTGGATGATCAGTCAACTTAATTTGATGTATGTATGTCGTCTTGTTTTTCTCATGAGTTTTACTTTTAATTTTTTGACGTCAGTTTTCATTTGATTATTGGGACATGGCTGCCATGCATGCATATATATAGAATCAATAATACAAAGCCCAGGCATATATATATATATATATCAGATATAGTTCCCGTAGGAATAGGACCCACGATTTACCTCTCATAATAGTTGTGGGATAAAACGTATAGTGAGAGTCGTTAGATTGACGGTTCCAATCTTTTATATAATATATAAGTATATAATAGTCCCCTCGAAATGGTCCATTACCTAGAATATCATATATATTATTGGAATAAACAGAAGTTGATTTTTGGAGTGGGATTCAAAACTCTTATTTGGATTCAAAAACTCTCTATTATTTTTGGCCGAATCAAAGAGCATAGTCATGAGAGACTAACAATGAATACGTTGGAATGTTCTTAATTATTTATATATATATATATATATATATAGGGAAATTTTAATAGTGATCAAGAGATCATGAGTTTAAATTTTAAAAATAATCTCTTACAAAAAAATAAAACAAGATTACATATATACAATAGATTCCTTCTCTAATATTCCCGTGACGGGAGCTTTGTGGATCGAATTGTAATTTTTTTAGGGGAATCTTACAATTTAACCCCTCAATTAGCAACAGCAATAGGTTTCCGCAACCTAAGCTTTAATTTTTTATATTTTATATAAAAAATGGAAAGCAAATTAAGAACCAAATTCAAAAATAGCAGTTGGATCCGGTCTCAGATCCAAGTAATTAAACTAAAAAGAGGCTTAAACAGAATCATTAAGTGGCCCATTATAATCAAGAATTCAACCAATAAACCATAATTAATCACGAACAAACAGCAACTCCGGTGACCATCTTTGGAATCACAAATTAAGCAAAACTATGAACAAAAAAACCAACTCAATCATAAAAAATCATGATGAAAAAAAAAAAAAAATCAACAAGTGTACAGCTCAGCTAACTCTTCCAACGTGTCCTCCGCCACATCAGCCGCCGCATTCTCCAACATCCACAGCAAGTGGTCGAACAGCACGACCTCGCACCTCACGTGCACCTCATCGATAATTCTCGATCGATCGATCAACGTGCTCAACAACGGGTGATCCAAGTGCCTCTTCTCCACCGAGTACCTTCTCCGAGACCGGCCTACGAAGATTGTGATCGTCGTCGTCGTCGCCGCCGCTTCATCGTCGCCGTCTTCCCAAGGCTCGAGGTCTTGATCTAATTCCCTTGCGGATTTCGATCTGAGGCTACTGTAAGAGGATGTTCTCTTTAGCTTCGAGATGGAAAGGCTCTTGCACTTCTTTAGGAAGGTGTTCATTTTGGCTTGTAAGGGTTGGGAATTGAGGGGGGCACTTTAGCTTGTAACTTAAGGAGGAAACAAGGGGGTGGCTTAATATGCACACTAATATCTAATAGTTAGGTGTTACATCGCTTGTCAAGTATCTAATTAATCGAATGGAGCATCGGACCTAGAATACCTAACTTAAAACAATAATGCCCCGAAGAATTATTAGTTCGCGGTGTCAAAATAAGATCGTCGTCAATCGATCGAGCCGGACCTAATTAACGAGATCACAAAAGAATAAAATGAAACAATTAGCTAGCTTTTGTAAGTACTTAAATTTCTAAATTTGGATTAAAGTAGATGAGTTAGAGGGACGTTTGTTATTATGGGGATGATTAATTAGTGTTAGGTTGTGTGATAGTATTGCATATATATATATATATATCTATAACAATTAATCATTAATTAAGGGGGAGTTGTTACTTTGCTTAGCTTTCAAGTTAATTGTTGTGTTAGCTACGTACTAAAAGTTGTTGAAGAAGATATTTGGAGGAAAGTATTTTAGTTAAATGCATCTATTTGGATAACTAATTAAACTTGATATGAGTGACATTGATGCCACCGACATGGGAAATCAAGGTGTCATTGATTATTCCCACAGGATGTGGCGTTTGTGACCATTACGGAATGGACACGGATTTATTCCGAAAAAAAATTTAAAATTTATCTCTTGCTTTGATCCGGAATCGAAATAAATCAATTGTAAAATTCGAATCGAAATTGATTCGGATGAACGTTTTGGAACCAACCGAAATATTCCGATTCGATTCGATTCGATTCGATTTCGATTTTCGATTCCGATTTGGATCCTAGTTACGATTCAATTTAAGGGTGGAAACTCTTAACATGTCTACAAAATTATTTTTGCGACAAAAAAAAATATGATCATCGACGCGATAGATGAATTTGAAAGTTCAAGTTCGAGAAAGATGGTCCGGAATCATTTCGGAATCCGTCCGAAACTGATTCGGAACCGATCTAGATTGAATTGGTTTCAAAGTTAAAATTTTGGAATCGGAATCGCAACGCGGATCGAGCGATTAGAATAGAATCGAATCATAACCGAGAAGATAAACGCCTACCCTCCACTACTATCTTTAGTCAACGTGTCAAGGTTCAAATTAAAAGACTCTGTGATTTACTTTCTTACAATGAGTAGGATAAATCGAAAGATTACTAGATTATTGCCCAATCTTTTACACAATATATCATTGATTAATTATTATTTCTATCTACATATATAATTAATTAAGATTTTTGTTAGTAGGTAGAATTTAGCAAACATATATAGTTCTAAAAATAAGATCAATTAATTAGCGATAGAATTTGTCGTCGTTACATAAATTTTCTTAGTTCATTTTCTTTAAATAAATAGATGATTAATTAGACTCAACTCTATTTTCTATTTAGGAAGTTTATTGTTCAAATTTAATTATTTAATTTTGTGATGGAATATAAACATCGAATTTAACTTATATTATAGTAATATAATAAAATAATATGGGGCTCAATGGTAAAGTACTCAAAGAATAATACAGAGTATTAGAGTTCAATCCTACTAAAGATAAATTATAATTAAGGTCGAGATGTGCATAAGTTATTTTTTAAATTTATTTGATAGATGAATTAGAAAAAAGAATCATTTATTTTTCGAATTAATTAGGTGGAATTTGTACAGCTGAATACTTTGCAAATGAAAAAAATTGCACCAAATCTATCTTATAAGAATAACATAATTACATCATCAAATTTAATTATTGAACTATGAATATTTTCTAATAGTAATAGAATATATCTCATTTAGAATTTATACTCTGTCAAATATCATTTCTATGATTAAGCAAGTCGAAAGCAATATATAGTGTGAGTAAAAAAAAAATTTTTTTTTTTTCTGGGACACAATGCAACAATCAAAACGGAGAGACATTTTATAGGAAAACACAATTCGATCTTCTGCTACGATATTGTTCAACGGTGAATTTTAAAAAAATCTATTCGGACGAGCATGAGATAAGCAGTTTGACAAAGTATGACTTCGGCGTTAGACCGTCGTTTAATAAGACGACAAGAGTTCTGGCCAACCAAAAGTTTATAAGATTTCTCCGATTCACTGATGGACAAGAAAAGTCACTTGCAGCCTCGATTTTATCCAATTCAATTAATAAACATTCAAGATTCATGGAATAGATCGATCACTCATGATTATGATTTAGATTAAAATATCCTTTTATTAAAAAAAAAACAAACCCTTTTTATCAAATTAAATTAAAATTTGGGGCCAAAATTAAATTAACAAAAAGACGAATCCCATTTCTTCACGAAAGAAACCAAATCATCGACTCTTCTTCTTCTTCGGCAAATTTCTTCCGCTGCAAATCATCGATCTCGAATCGAAGCGAGAGCGAGAGAGCGAGCTGCGGCCGCGGGCCGTAGATTCCGCCCGTCGCCGGAGGAGTGCGGCTAGCTTCTGTCGTCCTTCCTAGCGAGGATGGATTGGCGGGGCGGTTGAGCTCTGTCTTTCCACGTAGCGATTCGATCTCTAGGCCCCTGCTTACCGTGCTGCTCGTGTACTCCTTCTCGTCACAGTTTCTCCCCATTGAGCCCTACCTCGTTCCCTACCTCACTACGGTCAGGACTTCACCAACTACCAGGTGCTGCCTGCGCTGCCGAATTATAATTGCGGGCCGTCCGGTTGTTTTTGCTCGCGAGTTGGGTTGCTGCTTGCTTTAGGGTTAAATTCTTGGGGTTTGACTGATGAATTATTGGTAATAGTATCAATCGAGTAGTTGCTAGCAAATTGTTGCTGTTGTGAGCTGAGACTAGAAAGGTCGAAGTGACTCTTGAATCACTTACTGTGCTAGCTTTGAATAATCGAGGGCAAATCACTTACATGATGTACACAATAGAGCATTATTTTCAACTCTTCCTAAGAAGTCTTCCTTTACGTAATAGCTAAAGTATCCAACTTTCGTTGAGTGCAAGATATGGAAGTAACAGTAAGCACAAATCTTATGAGGCCACAATGTCAAATTTCTTAGTTGAATTATAGTTTATCCAGCCTCCAATAGTGCATTGTTGCTTTATTGTTTGAGCGTAGATTAATAAGTATATCACCTTTCAAATTTAAGATCCGCAGGCACTTTACAAGTAGGCGTCATTGGCCTGTAAATGTCTGTAATAAAACTGCCCTTATTGGGGGGTTTGCTTCCTATATTTCAGCGAGGAAAAAGGCTCAGTTATTTCCTTGTTTTCTCTGTCATGTTATCCTTCTACCCTTCTCTCATAGGATGTTATGCTTAAACCAATTTACTTTTGTATCCTTTAACAAGCTTAGTCAATATTCATCATTCTCATGTGAAGTTGTATGCAATTTTACATAATTAATTTTTCCATTCTATTAATTTCCTAAACCTGAAGGCTGATTCACTTAGACATCTGTTCAAGTTTACTAATCTACTCTTACAAATGTCGACTAGTTCTGATATTTAATTAATTATCAATTTGGTTTTCATGAAACAATAAAAAAATTGTAACTGAATTGAAGAATTCTTGGTTTTCTTTTGGTCTGTAGTTCATTAGTGCGTGAAAGCATTATGGATGCTTGAATGTCTGTGTCATCAAGTTAGTTACCTCAACATTGAGGATAAGCATATGGTCCTTTCATAGTTCTTTTGCACATGTTGTGTATGTACAAATTTCTCCTTAGTGACCATGTTCTCCATGTCAAAGCAAATCATGATTAGGAATGGCCATCTATTTGTTGACATTTTCCAAATCTATGCTTCTTATCATGTTATGTACCATGCTTATTATCAAAGCAAACAACTATTAGGGACAGTCATGTCTTGATCGAATCAAATTATAAAGGAAAAAGCTTATCTTCTAACGAGTCGGTGTGATTGATTGAAGAGTCAAAGGATTATGTTTAGAAATGTATAAACTAAAGGGCAATTGCACAAAGCTCACGCCATATGGGGTTCAAGAAGGGTCTATTATATGCAATCTTACCTTGTTTTGCAAGAGACTATTTCCAAAATATATTTTATAGTTTAGAAATATATAAACTATAGAATCTATATTTATGATTAGTCATGGATCGACATGGTCACACATTTATTGACCCATATCCTATGCCAATACAAGCCAACATTATATGGTACCTGCTGGTTGGGACTAGGATTAGTTCTGATACATGCTTTAAAACCTAGGTCAGCTTTCTCATTGTTTGAAATTTCCACCATCATTATTATTGTTTGGTTGGTGGTTTGATAGGTTTGTTATCTTTATATTTGCAATGACTATCTGTTTGTGAATGTCGTTTTGTCGTCCTAAATTTGTTTTTGTATGCTGAATCTGTTGATTTATTGACCTTTCAAATTGCTGAATGTTAAAATTTAACCACTGTCATACAATTTTCCTGAAAAATTTCCAGGTCACAAATTTTATATTTCCTGTAAGCGTCTATGCTCAACTTATATTTACACTTATCATGGCGCCCGCAAGCTATTACCTCTCACACAAAGTCATGATAGTTACAGGTAAAATTCAAAAGTTTTCATCTTTCATTAAATTCAATATATGTTGGCTATTATGTGAAAAAGGAGTAGGGACATCAGTCGTGTTATTCTCATGTTTTCTTTACGAGATAAAAGTTATATTGCTAGAAACTAGGAAGTTTTGTTTAAAAACTATAATTCTTTCTTGTACTTTCTTGATGTCCAATAACATGTTCTCTTTCTTATCAATTTAAATTTATGCTGATCAGAGATGCTAGTATTTTAGGTGCTTTTGGACTATCTCTGACATATCTGATAGCATGGTGTGGACAATCACTTGTGGCTATGCAAATTATGCAGGCAAGTCCTTAGTTAATGATACTAAGTTTCCATTCAAGTTGAACATTATTTCTTCTAACATTATTTAGCTGATAAAAATTTGGAAACCAATATTATGCTGGTATATCCATGTCTATTTTCCCCTTAGATTGGTTGATGTAAATTCGATCCAAGATTGAATTTGTTGTTATTTGTTAATTCTTCTTCTAGCATTTGTTTTTTTTCTTTTAATGTTAACTGTCCTCATGGTGGCCATCCTGGTTGAAATAATAATGCAGAATTCCCAGTTTGTTTGTAAAGTTCTTGGTTTTTAGTTTACCCTTAAATTTAATCTTGTGTGAGTTTCCCAATGAAATTTACAATCTGTGATCAATTTTCCATGGTCATTAGCTTTTGAATGGACTACCTTGACCAATAAACTGTATACACACGAGCCAAGTGGCATTTTCTTGAGAAAGTTGATGGAAATTTTGATTGGGAAAAACTGACAAGGGAAAGCAAAGTTTCAGTATTAACTGACACATTTGCATGCTTAGGAGAAAAATGCAAATCAGGACATACTTTGCTGGGAAGTTGAAATTTCCATTTTATTGCAATGAATTATGTCAACATGATTGATTAATCCTAATCACCCTGTGAAAAATTCAGATGAAATATTTCGGTTTTATTTTGTTTTTTTTCTTCTCATCTTTGTTGAATAATTACAGTCTAGGATTCCAGGACGCTGAAACAAATGTAGTGAAATTTGTGAAAAAGTAGCAAGAGGGACCTAATGACAACATCCTCTTGCAGACTTACTTCCATATACATTATCAAAGAAAACAAACAGATAAATAAAATCTAGAAGGTAAAAGTCACAATATTTGTATTTCTAGGAACTTGTGTCAAAAGAGAAGGTCTCTTTCAAACTTATGCCTTATAATCTAATAATTACTCCAACTCTGCTGATATTAGAATACTACATATACCTTATCATTTGCAAATATGAATTGTTTAGCACTTACAGATTAGGTCTTGTATAAACAAGGGGGAAAAAAGGATGTAAACAATCAACAAGGAACTAGATTCAATTTGATTTATCCTATACTGCCTGCTTTATCAAAGTGTTGGAAGGCAAGTGCAACATTTGTGGCAAGGCACTTTCATTGTTTTGGACTTTCTATTGTGGTCACATTTGTTCCAGTAGTAACTGTGCCATTGAGTTCTATAATAGGTAAAAAAAAAAAAACTGTGGCTTCAACTTTCAAACATATGCTTCACTTTTAGAATAACATTTCATCCCACTGATTGTTAAATCTTCTTGCTGGTAGGTTATGTATGGATTTGCAACATCATCACGGCTGGTCTTCTCGTCATATATTTTTCTTCTTGTCTTTGAAGAAGATTATCAAATCATGGTACAATAGTTAAAAATATGTAAATTTCCCACTGTCAACCTTTTACTAGTTTATAAAGTAGGCAAAAGAATTACTCCCAGAAGTATTGAAACTCATTGCTAGCTTATTATTGGGTTTCTTTAGTCTTGAATACACTAAACAACTGCTCAAGTATCACCATATGCTCACTCACTTTGAGTTTGATCTTTTGTAGTAATTCTGGTTAACTGTATATTGTAAACTCTCTTCCATTGTCAATGTATTAATCATCTTTAAGCTCTTTATTTACCTTAAAGAAGTTTTCTGTTATGAATTTGGAAGCTATCTCAAACTTAACTACTGCACTGTAATCCAAACGGGTGATCTGTGGGAAAAGGATCGTGGGCTGGTATCACTTGACACTGGATGCACGTGAAGTTTTTGTAGCATTAAGCAATATCTTCCTTTCGTCTAAGGTGGTTAAAAAGGATCTTCAAACCATTGCGAAATAATATAGTGGTCATAATAATTATGTGCTTGACCATCATTTCGTTGGGCATTCATAGTTTCATTTTCTAGGTGTGCTCCTTTCCTTTATGTCAGAGAGATTTTTTCCTGTTATTTTCAACCAAATGTTCCTGCCTATGGGAATTGTTAGAACTGTTGTGCCTACATAAAATTAGATGCTGGGAATTGTTAGACCTTTTGTTCCTACATGAAATTAGATGCCTAAATATATGTTTTTTTACTTATATCTTGAGCTCTTTAAATATAGCTAAGGGATTTTCATCCTATTTATTATTTTACAAATATAGAGTTTTGTGCAAATGTTGGAGTTTGGTAGTACCATTAGCATGCACCCTGATAATCCTGTCAGCATGTTTCCTAATTAACTAAAATCAGATAAGCTTTTCAGAACCTATTCACAAAGTTTAGCAGATGATGCTCACTTTGTAGAAGAGTTATTTTTCTTTGTAAACTATGTTGATCATAAACTTTGGTCTATGCTCATCTGCATCAGGATAGAGATGTAAAATCCAATTGCCTCTAGATAGGGGCTAGATTGCTATATCATGTTTTTACTTGTATGGTTAATCAGTGATGTATACTAATTTCATGGAGATTATATGACCCACAAATAACAGAAAATTGACTAGCTAAGCGTGAGAATTTTTTCTGTTGTGAGAATTGAACCTATATCTTCTCTTTGTAATTATTGTAAATCATGAATTTCCATGCTTAATTGTAATCTATTAGCAAATATGCATTTTGTTCTCGATCCTTTCAAAAACTTTCTCAACAATTGCTTCCCCAAACTAGTAATGGTAACTCTATCATCTATGCTTATACATTCATGAAGCTTACTTCTTCTGTAATTTTCAACTCATTTAATGCTATTTGTGTTGTCCTTTTTGTGCATGATCTAAGACATCCATCTACATGTTTCATGGAATGTGTTTGTATTTTCTTCCTGTAGCAAAATACTTCTCTCTATGCAAATCATGCTCCGTTCAGGCGAGCATTAAAACTCACTGATTTATTTTGTTTCATTTGCAGACGAGCTTAACTCAAACAGTTTCACTTTTATCCTTTGTGCTAGCTTCTGAATTGGGTATGCAAGTATTAGCTATACCATGCCGCCTGAAAAAGCTGGCTATTTCTTAGTTCTTATCATAACAATAACAACCACAGCGAGCAAACCATTATTTTTTTTTTTTTTTTGTAATTCATAATTTATCGTGGTTCATAATTGGTTGGTTTTAATTTGTGGTCTCTTCTTAGCTTTGGTTACAATATTTTGTTTTTGTCTATTTTCTTATTATAGGTCAGTTGCTTGCTCTTATGGATGCTTCATACGAGATATACTTCATCATTTCACTTGTTGCGGTATGTGTACACAGTTGGTTTAACCATTCAAATCTTCTAAGTCGGAATAATTACTTTAGTAGTTTCAGTTTTCTCATTGTCATGGCATTACAATTTAGTGTTTGCCTGAATAATTTGCCATCCTATTTGCAGCTGATTGTTTGCTGTGCCTCTACTTTCCTTCTGCCTGCAGATCCTTCTTCGTGTTCGTTGTCTTATCTAACTAGATTTGAGAATCCCAGCAAGGTGAGCATTTGGACAAAGCAACATTGATTTGTTTTTTTTCCCAAAAAATTGCTGTCAAAACATTAAGAAAGAAGCTTTTGGAATTCAGGGGAAGCTTGTGAAAACTTTGGTCTCACGTCTAGTTTTTGGAAGGAGTTTGAGATATTAAATATAACATATTGGACAGAATTGTAAAGAGAAAAAATAAATTTTGATAGAGACACCATATGGAGTAATGTGGAAAGTGTACAATAGGCCACATTGGTGGTGCACTGTCATGCGCAGCAGGCACCCATGTGGCACACTTTATACTTCACATTGTTGGTGCACTGTCATGCGCAACAGGCACCCACTGGACTTCCTAAATTGCTACGCAGGATGGCCTGTCCATGGAAATGTTGGACACACCAATAGTTTGGATCAAATTGAAGTGGTGTGACCCAACTGGTCTTGGTGAATCAGCACAGTGCCTACTAGATTTATATCGTTCAAGCCATCTAAAGTTCCAGACCAAATTTGGCTAGATATTGCTCAAGAGAAACAGTCCTAGGACGTGGAGTGGCCAATATAAGTACTAGAGTGGATTAGATAGACTCGCTTCAAATTTAAGAATTGACTGATTCTAACAAGCAACGACCTTTCTCTCTCTTCCAGCAAGTCTTTTTTCTTACAGTAGATGAAGTTATTGGCATTGAAAATGCACACTATAGTATATCAATTCTTATGCCTTTTGTTCTCGAGTTGGTTGGACAGTGACTTCTTCCTCAATAGTTTATTGGATCCTAATTTTGTTTTGGCAGCACCTGTGAAGTTATACTTTCTTTGCTTCTAACCAAGCCTGTAAATCATGTTTACAAGTTTTATTCCAAAACTACAGACTTTCAGCTATTTGAATATTACTTAATCCACTCTTCTAGATATTCATTTATTTCCATACTTGCTATGGGTTATATTTGATTTTCTATGATAAAAAGAAGACAGTTTGATGCGCAAAGCTCCTATCAATATAGGGTCCCGGAGAAGGGTCTATGAGCTTATTATACGCAATTTTATCTTACATTGCAAGAAGTGATTTTCGCAACTCAAATCCGTGATCATCATATCACATGGCAGCAATTTCACCATTGCACCAAAGCTTCCCTTCACATATCATTAAGATTTTCTACGATAGAATAAATAAATCTTATTGTTTAAGTAAAGACTCAATTGACGCTTTCTATCCAAACTTTCTTTCCCTGACATGGATGTGCCTTTTTTAATTTGTCAATAGGGATGGACTGCAACACTGAAGGAAACGTGGGGCGGTAAGAGTTTAAAGATTCTCTCTGTGTGGTTAGTTCTCGTAACTGCAGCATTAAATATTTCTTACTTTTAAGTTTTAAGTAGCTTTATACAGAAATCATCGATGGGTTTTCTAATGTGATTAACTTGACAGTTTCCAGTCCACCCAACAGATTGAAAAAACTCATGCAATTAAGTGTTTTGCCTACTTACTGTGATATTTATTGGCAGCCAGAACGACTACACTTTTTGGTTTGCACTGGAAGAATTATGAATGTTTCCTAATAAGTTCCACCATTCAATTTTTGAAAAATGTTATTCTTGTTAGAGTGCATTAGATAAAGTGGAATGAAATTGACTAGGAACGGCTTATTCCCTTTGTGATTCACCTCTAACATTCGGCTGGACAACTTTAGGTCGATTAGGACGACTTATTCGAGTCTATCCATACTATAGAGGTGAAAGTATTCATTCCACCTCCATAAATATAATACATTACTAAGATATTATTTTAAAAATAAATGAAGATAAATAAAATCTGCAAATAGGGTACCAAGCGGACTAATGCAGCAAGCCAAATCAATTGAACTGAGCATGTTCAAGTGGATCAGCCAAATGGGTGTGTCAAATTTATAAGGTACATTAGGCGTACAGACAAACTAGACCTACCAAGAAAGTCATATTGATTGGAAGAATTAAATAAACTCAACAAATTGAATAAAAAATTAGTCATTTAACTAGTTATAGCATTCCATTATTACAACCAATTTAAAGAATGAAATGAATTAATTCTCTTTTCATTTTGTCATTCCACTCTGTTCTATTCTATCGTACCAAACACACCCTTAGGTTGTTCTGAACACCTACTTCATTTGCTAAGTTCACTGATCCAATTCTGAACTCAATAAGTGTGTTGAGATATTAAGAAACAGATCATCCAATTCTTAACATTTTTTATAATTATACTGTTTCTTCTTTCAACAGGTGGGCGCTTGCATTTGCAGGAGTTTCCTTAGTGCAGAACTATGGCACAACGCTCTTTGATGCCATCGATTCCCATTCAAAATTCAACGGACACGTTTTAGCAATATCTGAAGCAGGAGGAAGTCTTGGATCTTACTGTGCCATTTATATAGACAAGTTTTCCAATCGGTCGCGCCAGTTCATATATGTCCTCGGATCATTGTTCATGGGGATCATTTGTGTGGTCATGGGAGTCTACACACAGATTTGGGGAGCATATCTCTTATGTGGTGATTTGTACAATCTACAGAACGTTTTCTTGCCTTGTGAGCGTGCAGTGTGGACGGCTACTATCAAATGGACACTTCATCCTTCTCTTCTCAGTCAATAACTTTGCTGGGCTTCTAATTGAGACATTGCTTCAAGCTGCAGTTGTATGTATAACCTCTTCATGGAATGTTTCATTCCTGGAGAATTTTGGCTTGATAATGATTCTTTTGTTTGGTTACTAAATGAATCTCTTGAGAATTATTATTCCCTTTCTTATTTATGATACCTAAAATCCTGGCGATTGACAATCTTTTTTTATCTGATATCCAGAAAGAAGTTTTCATGATGAAGCTGGAGGGAAAATTGTAGGAGTTAAGGATCTTATTAAAACGTCTAAAGGCCCACATACTACCCGTGGAACTTACATGATGTTGACCTTATCAATAGTGTTACTAGTGATTTGGAGATCTATTGAAAAGCACGTAGTCTCCATTTTGATCTAATTCTTTGGTGGCATGCACTTCCATGACACTATTTTTTGAACTTATGAAGTTATAACTAAGTGATGATCTACTCACCTAGTGCCCAAGTAGTTTAGCTGATAATAGATCAAGAAACATCGATGGTGATAATAGATCAAGAAACATTGATGCAAAAAGCTCAGGTGTTTTTTTAAAGATTTAGCTGGCATTGCAATAACTAGTGAATTATAACTTTTTAACTTACTGATATTGGAGCTTTGGTCTTTGCATAGTTAAGTTTTTTTGCCTATTAGTTTCATTGTCACAAAGTTGCTCCAAAATTGACTTAGTTGTAAAATATAAAATCTGTGTTAAATCTCACCAACGTAGCTAGGTTACTAGGACTTAGGGTTGGAATTTGCTGTTGTGTCAAAATTATCATTCCCTCTCCATCTTTGTTTATTTTTTGTCATTCAAGATGTTGGAATTGTTGTTCCATGAACTAAATTAAAGATATCTAAGGACAGGATCACCCAAGAATATCATTAACAACTTGATGGATTATAATTATAGTAATACTTGATTTTTCCCCCTCATAGTTGACTTGTTATTTGTCAATGGCAGGAAGTTGCAGGTCTATCAATATATTCACAGTTTATAGCCTTCTCCGGGTTGTTCTTTATGGCAACAGCTATCTTCATTACCTTTTCCTGCATGGACTACAGAGGAGATGAATGGAATAAGTATGTGCTAACAGAAACTGAACCTGAAGGCATTCTTACTGCTAATACTTAATAAATTCATTCTAGAACCCTATAAGCTTCAAAGGTAAACTTCTGCAAAGAGCTGCTAATGTTTTCTTCGTTTCATTAAGAACAACTTTGTATGCCCAATTCTGTATTTTCACTTATAAATCTCATGTGAACAACAAAATTCTGAAGGGAAAATTACCATTTCAATTGTAAATGCAGAATATTATTGCTGTAGTTTTCAACAGAATTACAAGGATTTTTTGCTGTAGTATTCCATCATAGTTGCCCCAAGGATAGTAAATCATTTATATACTAAAAAATAGTTGCACCCATTACCCATAAACAAAGGGAATGATGCCTCTAATATGGTACAGCTCTTCAGAGCTTGCTGGAACTCTAGTACACCTCAATCCTATGAACCTACATTATGTTAGAAGTGATTTCAGCTATCTGAAATTTTGCTGTGCCAGGAAAAAAACATTCTTTTTGGTATCCAGATTCTAGATAACATACATCATCATGAACTGTCGGTAGTTTGTTTTTTCGACATGTTGTCAACAACTTCTAATCCTTCCTTTGAAGCAACTATCACGATGCATCTGCAATGGTAATCAAAAGAAGGATAATATAAACCTTTTTGTTGATGCTTCAAGAGGCAACTTAGATTCCGAATATCTTCACAAGATTAGAGTAATAAACTTTTGCAGGAAGACAATACTTTTTAGTAGAGAGTCTCTATACTATAGCAGTTTTAAGTCTATGTCAAAATCAAAAGAGAGAAAATATTTGACAATGGTCAGAGAATACTAACGGAATGCGACATATAATTCCATGGTCCACAACACCGTCAACTTGATCGAGGCTTTCTGCAACTTGACCTGTATAGTAAAAAAGGGAAAAAAGCTACATATTTTTCAAGAGATAGAATAAGAAACAAACATTATCCAACTTCAATTCTCTAATGCCAT